>VBSM01000725.1:4381101-4429902 GCA_008086735.1 Cheirogaleus medius
TATACTACCCAAAGTGACCTACAGAGTCAATGCAATCCCTATCAAAATACCATTATCATTTTTCACAGATATAAAAAAATAATTTTACACTTCATATGGAACCAGAGAACACCCCACATAGCAAAATCAATCCTAGGCAATAAAAACAAAATAGGAGGTATCAATTTACCAGACTTCAAACTATACTGCAAGCCTATAGTAATTAAAAGAGCTTGGGACTGGCACAAGAACAGGGACATTGACCAGTGGAACAGAACAGAGAACCCAGATATAAAACCATCCTCATATAGCCAACTAATCTTCGACAAAGCAGACAAAAACATACACTGGGGAAATTTACTATTCAATAAATAGTGCTGGCAAAACTGGATAGCCACATGTAGAAGACTGAAACAGGACCCACACCTTTCACCTCTCACAAAAATCAACTCACGCTGGGTAACAGCCTTGAACCTTAGGTGTGAAACTATTAGAATTCTAGAGGGAAATGTTTGAAATACTCTTCTAGACATTGGCCTAGGCAAAGAATTTATGAAGAAGACCCCAAAGGCAATCACAGCAGCAACAAAAATAAATAAATGGGACCTGATCAAATTAAAAAGCTTCTGCACAGCCAAAGAAACTGTCAAGAGAGCAAACAGACAACCCACAGAATGGGAGAAAATTTTCACAAGCTACACATCCAATAAAGGGCTGATAACTAGAATTTATTTAGAACTCAGGAAAATGGACAAGGAAAATCAAACAACCCTATCAAAAAGTGGGCAAAAGACATAAACAGAAATTTTTCAAAAGAAGACAGAATAATGGCCAACAAACATAAGAAAAAATGCTCAACATCTCTAATCATCAGGGAAATACAAATAAAAACTGCAATGAGATATCACCTATCTCCAGTAAGAATGGCTCTTATCAAAAATTCCCCAAACAATAAATGTTGGCGTGGATGCGGAGAGATAGGAACACTCCTACACTGCTGGTGGGACTGCAAACTAGTTCAACCTCTGTGGAAAGCAATATGGAGATACCTTAAAGCAATACAAGTAGATCTACCATTTGATCCAGCAATTCCACTACTGGGCATCTACCCAAAAGATCAAAAGTCACTTTATGAAAAAGACACCTGCACTCGAATGTTTATAGCAGCACAATTCATAATTGCAAAGTTGTAGAAACAACCCAAGTGCCCATCAATTCATGAGTGGATTAATAAAATGTGGTATATGTATACCATGGAGTACTATTCAGTTTTAAGAAACAATGGTGATATAGCACTTCTTGTATTTTCCTGTATAGAGCTGGAACCCATTCTACTAAGTGAAGTATCTCAAGAATGGAAAAGCAAGCACCGCATGTACACACCAGCAAATTGGTATTAACGGATCAATACCTAAGCAGACATATAGGAATAACATTTATTGAGTGTTGGGCAGGTGGGAGGGGGGCGGAGGGGATGGGTATATACAAACACAATGAATGAGATGTGCAACATTTGGGGGATGGTCATGCTTGAAGCTCTGACTCGAGGGAGGAGGGTGGGCATGGGCAATATACGTAACCTTAACATTTGTACCCCCATAATATGCTGAAATAAATAAAATAAAATAAAATAAAATAAAATAAAAAGAAAGGCTACTCTTTTATTTTCAATTCTAATATATTAATATAAAATGATCTTTATTCATGGGAGCATATTTATATGAAGCATGGTATCAATTTTCCAGTAAGGTATGATTTTATAAGTATGAAATCAAAATAATCTATCATATCTTTAAAAATCCAATAATATTATGAAATGTTTATTTTTAATATTTTTATTGTACTAAAATATACATAATGTGAAATTTACCATTCTAACCATTTTAAAGTGTACAATTCACTGACATTAAGTACATTCACAAAGTCGTGCAACCATCACCACTATCTAGGTCCAGAATTTCTCCCCACCCCAAAAGGAAACCCTGTACTTGTTAAGCAACCATCCCACATTCCCCCCTCCACCCAGGCTCTGTCAAATGCTGATCTTTTTTCTGTCTCTGTGCACTTTCCTATTTTTTGTATTTCATATAAATGGTATCACGCCATATGTGGTGGCCTTTTGTGTCTAGCTTCTTCACTTAGCATGTTATCTAGGTTCATCCATGTTGTAACAGGTATCGATGTTCCTTTCTTTATATGGCTGAAGAATATTCCATTGTATTGTATTCATTCAATTGTAAGTATTCGGGGTTTTTTTTGGTTTTTTTTTTTTTTGAGATGGAGTCTCACTCTGTTGCCTGGGCTAGAGTGCCGTGGCATCAGCCTAGCTCATAGCATCCTCAAACTCCTGGGCTCAAGCGATCCTTCTGCCTCAGCCTCCCAAGTAGCTGGGACTACAAGCATGTGCCACCATGCCCGGCTAATTTTTTCTATATATTTTTAGTTGGCCAATTAATTTATTTCTATTTTTAGTAGACACAGGGTCTCGCTCTTGCTCAGGCTGGTTTCAAACTCCTAACCTCGAGCGATCCTCCCGCCTCAGCCTCCCAGAGTGCGAGGATTACAGGTGTGAGCCACCACACCCAGCCTGTAAGTAATTCTTTATATATTTTTCATATTAGACCCTTATAAAATATAAGATTTTGATATGGTTTGAACATGTGTCCCTTCCAAAACTCATGTTGAAATTTAATTGCCATTGTGATGTGATGGTATTGGAAGGTAGGCCCATTAAGAGGTGTCATGAGAGCTTTGCCTCCTGAATGAACTAATGCCATTATTGTGGGAGTGGGTCAGCCCCTCTTGTTCTCTCTTTCCCTCTCTTTGCCCTTCAGCAATGTGATGCCTTCCACATCCTATGATGCAGCAATTAGGCCCATGCCAGGTACCAGCCCCTCGATCCTGGACTTCCCAGTGTGTGGAACTGTGAGCCAATATATTTCTGTTCATTATAAATTACCCAGACTGTGGTATTCTGTCATTGCAGCATAAAACATACTACTAAGACAGAATTGGAAATATTTTTCCCATTTTGTGGTTTATCTTTTCACTCACATAGACAGGGGCATTTGATGCAGAACACTTTAATTTAGATGGAGTTCAGTTTATTCTACTTCTGTTGCTTGTGCTTTTGTCGTCATGTTTAAGAATACATTGCCAAGTCCAAGGTCATGAAGATTTTGCCCTATCTTTTATTCAAAGAGTTTTACAATTTTAGCTCCTATATTTATTTATGTGTTTGATCTATTTTGAGTTATTTTTTGTATATAGAATGAGCAAATGGTCCAACTTTGTTTTGGGTGTGGATATCCAGTTTTCTTTGCACAATTTGTTGAAGAAAGCATTTTTCCATATTGAATGGTCTAATCACCTCTTTTTAAAATCAGTTGACCATAGATATGTGTTTATTTCTATACTCAAAATTCTACTCCACTGATCTATTAATATTAATATATCTCTCTCTTTATGTCAATAAGAAGTTTTGATTGTTTTTATATTTATTTTTATTGATACATAATAGTTGTACATGTGATATTTTGATACATTCATATAATGTATAATAATCAAATCAGGAAAATTGGAATATCCATCACCTCAAACACTTATCTTTTCTTTATGCTGGGAACATTTGAATTCTTCTCTTCTAGCTATTTTGAAATATACAATAGATTATCGTTAGCTATAGTCATCTGACTAAAATATCAAACACTAGATCTTATTCCTTCTCTCTAACTGTATTTTTGTACCCATTAATCAACCTCCCTTCATCCCTCTCCATCATTCCTAGCCTCTGGTAGCCACCAGTCTACTCTCTACCTTCTTGAGATCCACTTTTTATTAGCTCCCACATATGAGTGAGAACATGTGATATTTGTGTTTCTATGCCTGGCTTATTTCACTTAACATAATGACCTCCAGTTCCATCCGTGTTACTCCAAATGACAGAATTTCATTCTTTTTTATGAATGAATAATATTTACTGTATATATATATGTACACACACACACATATACCACATTTTCTTTATCCATTCATCTGTTGGTGAGCATGTAAGTTGATTCCATATTTTGGCTATTGTGAATAGGGCTGCCGTAAACATGGGAGTGCAGACATTGCTTCAATATATTGATTTCCTTTCTTTTGAATATATGCCCAGTAGTGGGATTTCTGGATCATATGGTAGTTCTATTTTTAGTTTTTTGAGGAACTGCCATACTGTTTCCCATGTGGCTGTACTAATTTACATTTCCACCAACAGTGTATGAGGGCTCCCCTTTCTCCACATCCTTGCAAGCAATCATTATTTTTTGTCTTTTTAATAAAAGCCATTTTAACTAGGGTGAGATGATATCTCATTGTGGTTTTAATTTGCATTTCCCTGATGAAGAGTTTTGATTATTTTAATTATTGTAGCTTTGCAGTAATGTTTGAAATTACGAAGTACAAGTCCTTGAATTTTGCTCTTTTTCAATATTGTTTTGTCTATTGGCAACCCCCTGCAATCCCATATGAATTTTAGAATCAGTTTTTCCATTTATGCAAAAACAGGCCATTGAGATCTTGATAGGGGTTGCATTGTACCTGTAGGTCATTTTGGGTAGTATTGCCATTTAACAATATTAAGTCTTAAAATTTATAAACATAGAATGTCTTTCCATCTCTTAATATTTAGGCCTTCTTTAATTCCTTTCAACAAAGTTTTATACTTTTCAGTGTAAGAGTCTTGCACTTCCTTGGTTAACCACTTCAGTACGAGCGTCGACTATAGTCCAGAGCCACAGATGAAGGCGCACAGCCGAGCGTGGACTTTAGCCGACAGCCGTGATATGAAGGCGCACAGCCGAGCGTGGACTTTAGCCGACAGCCAAAAGCTTTTACTTTACAGCTTTTATCTCTGCAGTTGCAGTGTGTATGTTCAGCTAATAAGTTACTACAAATCTGTGACCTTTTAACAAGTCCTTAGTAGGAGTTATTATAGTTATTTTCCTAAAGCTGCCTGTAAGTCAAACAAGCTTTCAGTGCTTTAAAGCTTTCCTCGTCACACAAGAGCAAAACGGATGCGTCGTCAATGCGCAGCACACACTGCCTTACGGACTGTGAGTGCCGGCTGTGGACGAGGCTTCGCGGCCGGCGAGCGCCGCACCGAAGTGGTTAAACTTATTCCCAAGTATTTTATTCTTATTAAAGATGTTGTAGGCCGGGCGCGGTGGCTCACGCCTGTAATCCTAGCACTCTGGGAGGCCGAGGTGGGCAGATCGCTCAAGGTCAGAAGTTTGAAACCAGCTTGAGCAAGAGCGAGACCCCATCTCTAATAAAAATAGAAATAAATTAATTGGCCAACTAAAAATATATAGAAAAAATTAGCCGGGCATGGTGGCGCATGCCTGTAGTCCCAGCTACTCACGAGGCTGAGGCAGAAGGATTGCTTGAGCCCAGGAGTCTGAGGTTGCTGTGAGCTAGGCTGACACCACGGCACTCTAGCCCGGGCAACAGAGTGAGACTCTGTCTCAAAAAAAAAAAAATTAAAGATGTTGTAAATGAAATTGTTTTCTTAATTTCCTTTATGGATTGCTCATTGTTAGTGTATAAAAATATAACCAATTATTGCTTGTTGATCTTGCATCCTGAAGCTTTGCTGAATTCATGTATTAGCTCTAATTGTGTATATGTGTGTGTGTCTGTGTGTGTGTGTATTCTTTAAGATTTTCAATATACAAGATTATGTCATCTATGAAGAGGACAGTTTTAATTCTTTTCCAATGTTTTTCCAATTTCCAAAGCCTTTTATTTGTTTTTCTTGCATAAGCTCTGGCTAGAACTTTCAGTATGATGTTGAATAGAAGTGGTGAGTGGGCATCTTTGTCTAGTCCGTGATCGCAGGAGGAAAGCTGTCAGTCTTTCACCATTGAGCGTGATGTTAGCTATGGGTTTTTCCTACGTGCCTTTTATCAGGCTGAAGCAGTTCCCTTCTATTCCTAGCTTTTTAATTGTTTTTTTCATTATGATAGGGTGTTGAATTTTGTTAAATTATTTTTCTGCATGAACTGCAATAATCATGTGAGATTTTTCCCTGCACTCTATTAATGTGGTATGCTACATTAATTTACTTTGTATGTGGACCCCACCTTGTATCCCTGTTCATAGTGCATAATCCTTTCAGTATGCTGCTGTATTCAATTTGGTAGTATTTTGATAAAGATGTTTTGAATCTGTATGCATAACAAATATTGGTTGTAGTTTTCTTATGACATCTTTGACATAGGTATCATGGTAATGCTGGTCCCATAGAATGAGTTAGGATCAGTTCTCTTTGGTGGAGTACAGTTTGGGAAAGATTGGTGTTCATTCTTCTTCAAATATTTGATAGAATTCACCAGTGAAGGCATTTAGCCTTTTTTTTGTTCTTATTGATAGGTTTCTGATTCATTCTCTTTGTTTATTAAAAAGATATCCTTATATTTTCTATTTCTTCTTCAGTCTGTTTTGGAAGTTTGTGTGCTTTTAAGAATTGGCCTAATCACTTCTTAAAGGTCCCACCTGTTAGCATTACTGCATTGGGGATTAAGTTTCCAGCACTTTAGGGGGCACATTCAAACCATAGCACCTTCCTTCTGCTCACTTTGGGTTTAGTTTGCTCTGTATCCAGATTCCTAAGGTGTAAAGTTGGGTTGTTGATTTGATATCTTTCTTTTTTTAATGTAGATATTTACTGGTAAAATTTTCCCTTTGAAACTGCTTTCACTGGTTCCTATAGTTTTGGTATGTTGAGTTTCATTTTCACTTGTCTCACAGGATTTTCCAATTTCTAATAAAGAATGCGGATTTATTTTTCGTCAAAACTTTTTGCTGGAAATTTCTTCTTTGACCCATTGGTTAAGGGTGTGTTGTTTAATTTTCACATACCTGTGAATTTTCTGGTTTTCCTCCTGTTAATGTTTTCTAGTTTCCTTGTATTGTACTTAGAGAAAATATTTTGTATTACCTCAGTCTTTTTTTAATTTATTGAAACTTCTTTTGTGGCCTAACTTTTGGCCTAAGCTGGAGTTGTTGCGTACTAGAGACTATTGGCTGTGGTTGTGCGGAGAGCGATGGCATTGAATAATCTGCATTCTGAGATTCAGTAATTCAAGAGGATGGCCGGGAGGGGGCGCAAGTCCCTCGTTCAACAGTGAATGCAAAACTCCCTGCACTGAGCCCCGATGTCGGCCAGGGGGCGCGCGAACTCACCTTCGCGGACCCTGTTCGGCGCATGCGTGTTTCCTCGGCAGCGTGGGTGCCGCGTCCCGAGTGAGGACCGAGCTCCGCTCCCTCGGGACAGACCCGGGAGGCGGCCTTGGTGAGGGAAAAACCAGCTCGGGGCCTGACGGCGAAGGAGGGAGCTTTGTCCCGGCTTCTGCAGGGACACTTTTCTTACAGGGGAGCACGGAAGCTTTCGTTGCCTGGACCGTTCCCGGGTCGCTGACTGTCTCGCGTGGCGACACACCGGACGCAAAGGGAGACAGACGCCCGGCAGACACCCCCGGAGCGGGCCTCGGCGTCCCGTGCGAGGTGGTGGTTTAGACAGGTGAGAAGTCCCCAGACACACTCAGAGAAAGAGGAAACAGTCATGAACGGAATGAACAAAACACGGGGCCCTTCCTGCCCAGGGAGTGGGGGCCACGGCAGTGGAGAAGGCGTAAATCGGGTGCCCACTGTATTTCTGTAAATCAATTCTAGCTGTTAGTTTTCTCTGCCATGAGAAAGTAGTTGAAAAAAACCGAAAAATTGGTAAGTGAGTATGCTAAAACTCACAGCATGGTTTTAAGTGTAAATATTGTATTTATATCAAAACCAGAATTCAGTATAATTTTACTTTCCTGGCTTTATGAAAGCAAACTGATCCGTAATATTTTTAAATGTACTTACCAGCTTGTCTCCTTTTGAGAGAATTGCTGTGTTTGATAATTACTCATGACCCAGTGATCTTAAATAATTTTCAATTAATTTCAACTAATCATCTTTAGGACCTCACTGTGACTGGTGAGGTTTAAAACTATATATCAAGATCCAGATCCGGATAATACTGTATGAAGCAAAATTCATGAATCACTTTTAAGAAGATCCAAAAACAGTGGTGATTCTTTAATACCAATTATTGATATTTCATGGTGCTTAAAACCATTTAAATAAAATTTCTACAGAATTTAAGGCACAAGCTAGTGGTTGTGTTTTGTAAGGCAGATGTGTTCATTGAACTAAACTTTCTCTTCTGCACATTCCATATGTGAAATCTCCAATCTAATGATGAAATTAGGATAATTGTAATCTCCTTTTCAAAATGTGTTATATGCCTGTCTCCCAAAATAATTGAAACTTTCATCCTGGGATCATGCATTATTAACTTCTCTGCAGTATGTTTTGTTCATTTTCAAATTTGGAAAATATATTCATGTCTTGTAAAAGTTGTAGACTTCAAACATACTTGCAAAATTACTTTCTCTTGTTTGTTGTAAACAAGGGCATAGGCCTTTTAATAAAGAATGCACATTTATTTTTTGTCAAAATTTTTTGCTGGAAAGCTTAACTTTTCCACTTGTTTAAAAATATCACCCACTTTGATGAGTTGCATAAAAATTTCTAATCTAATTGCACAAAGGTGCGTTTGGTTTCAGCCTAGTGTATTTCCTCATTTGAGATTACATATATATATGATCAATGTTGTTGATTTGTGTGGGAAATGCTCTGATTGCAGTTGTACCACCTGCCTGCACCACACAGATAGGAAAATCTCAGCCTGTCATAATCCCTGAGGACTCCCCACCCTGTACATCCCTACCCCAGTCAAGTAATCCCTTGTGCCCCTATAGATGCTAAAACATCCCAGTAGAATCCCAGAGGGCAAGAGTCAGAGAGGGACCTGACTTCTGAAGAACACAGGTGTGGACAGACTCAAATTAGTACAGGTACAGAAAGAAATTCAGCAGTAACACTGGAGCCCTCTTCTGGGGACATGGAGAGTAAACTGAAGCAGAGATTCCAGGGTGGCATGCCACTTATTTGGAAGAAGGAGCTATAAAAGCCAGTGCCTTTTCCACAGAGTTTGGCATGGGGCAAAGGGCAGGCAATTTCAGAGTACCCAACTGAGGAAGCAGTTTATGTGGAAAAATAGAAATCAAACAACCCCATGTTTCCACAACAGAGATGTCAGAGAAACCTAGGAAAAAGAAAATTCCGCAAAGGAGGTCATGTTCCAATTCTGTCTTGGTCCCAAGAGAAAGACTTAAAAACACTCATTGGATTAAGCTATGAGGAGGTCGTTGGTAATTTTAGCAATATTGATTCATGGAAAGATGACCTTTGGTCTTAGTAAGTGGAAGAGCAAGTGAGAAGTGAGGACGTGGTAGCATGTACTGCTGTTGGAGCTGTATTGTGAGGAAGAAAGAGATGGGCACCGACGGGAGGAAAAAATAGGTTTATAGGAGGTTTTTGTTCCAAGAATGAAGAGACTGAGTTTAAATGATGAGGGGATAAATAGGGAAGTGACTGAGACGTTGATGGTAAAAGAGATTCAATTTATAACCATAATATAAAGTCCATGAGAGAGCAGGAGAGGAAGGAATGCAATTAGAAATACTGGACTGAGGGACTGAAATGACTTCTCCATTTTAACAGGCAGGGAGACAGTGATGGGAAAGAATCCAGGAATATTTGTAGATTTCGTGGCAAAGTATTTCTTCAAATTGTGTAAAGTCAGAGTGATTGGACTACAAGGCAAAAAGGTGTTCATTCATTTCAAACAGATTTTATTTGTCCGTATATACATTTTTCCTTCTATAATGGTTCTGTGGTCCCTGAGGAGTCTGTTAGTGTGTGATTACATCGGTGTGTCTATATGTGGTGAAAACACACTTGCCTTCTGATCTTACATGGTGATCTCTAAACTGTGTGGACACAATCTCATCATCCTTTCCTTCTTTGTCTGGCAGGAGCTTAATGTTGGTAAAAAGGGTCTTTACTGTACCTTTTGAAACAAGCATGATGAATCTCTGGCCCAAGCTGTTTGTAAGCTTAGTTTAATTCCATGTACATTAGTGAACATCTTTTGATGATCTTGTGTGTGCAAACATTTTCATTTAAGCAGTGAGCAGGGTGAGGACCTACATGTACCAGGTATTTTGCCAGAGACTTTCCTCTTGTACTTTAAATCTTCATCCTCACACTGACCTCATGAGGCCCATATTATCCCAGTTACATGGATAACAAGCTGAGGTTCCCTGTAGGCCTCTCAGAAAGTTGGTATTAGGGGCTGAGACAAAAGCAACCCAGGCAGAAAACCCCAGTATTGTGCAGTGTGTTTGAGGGACACACAACTGAGAGGAATCGACAGCTGTGTGTCAGTTGGGGATGCTGGGGTCCCGCTGCGGCAGCTCATGACAGCCTTGAATTCCACACTGAGAGTCTGGACTCATTCTGAAGGCCAGGGTGGCTGTCCCAGTGAACTGTCCTCACCGGCATAAGGCAGGCCCCGGCGGACAGTGTATCCTGTCAGAACAAACTGAATTTCCCAATCATCCAGGGCATTCTTTCACACAGAGCCAGAACCTTCTGAATTCCAAAGGGGGCTAAAGAGTCTTATCTCAGATTATGAACTATTGTCTTTATGGCAACAAACACATTTTAATGGAGATAATGCTATTGTCCATTTCTGTGTTATTTGAGCATCGGTGCGGCAGCCACGCAAGGACCTCCTGTTTGCCTTCGGGCTCCTTGCTGAACTGCCTGTCCTGCCACGAACAGGCTTCCGGCTCTATCCCATTGAATTCAATCAACATCTAGCCAGTACCCCCTCAGTCCTTCCTTCTCTTCAGCACCCCCCGTGATTCACAGGGGAGTCACGTCTCCCTGCTTTGCACTCAGGCCCTGCACTGGTGCTTCCATTATGGTGAGCACGAGCTTTGTGAGGTCTAGTGTGTGTGTCTCTCCTATAGAATACACAAAGCTCTCGGAGTTAGGGGTGTGCCTCACCCCTCCCAGAGCTGCACGTGGCCTGTGCTCAGTGTACACCTGTAGAACTGGTATTTCTGGCTTTCCATAAACAATCTCTTTCCTTGCATGCAAGAGGCACCTGCTGTCCTGCTCAGTATAGGGAGACGATGCAGCTCACTGAGTGTCCTAAAAACATAGAGAAAATGGACCGTGCCCTCAGCCAGGTTTACCCTTGCATTACAAAGCCCTGCACTAGCAACTGACATTTTCTCCAAGTTATTAATGAGGGAAAGATGGATACACCTTACAAGTCAATTCATGCTGTTGAGGTCATCATACCAAATGGTGACAGTGGAGGCAGTGGCTCAGGCCCCAAAGGTCAGCAGGGTGGAGAAGGTGGCCCACAGCACAGGATGGAGGCTCCCCTGGGTGGTGCAGGAAGGGTGATCCTGGGAAGGGAGGGTGCCTCTGCAGCCATATTATGTGGTTAAGACTCAGTCATATCACGGCTATCGGCTAAAGTCGACAGCCACAGATGAACGTGCACAGCCAAGCGTCGACTTTAGCCGACAGCTGTGATATGAAGGTGCACAGCCGAGCGTGGACTTTAGTTGACAGCCAAAAGCTTTTACTTTTACAGCTTTTACCTCTGCAGTTGCAGTGTGTACATTCAGCTAATAAGTTACTACGAATCTGTGACCTTTTAACAAGTCCTTAGTAGGAGTTATAGTTATTTTCCTAAAGCTGCCTATAAAGTAAAACAAGCTTTCAGTGCTTTAAAGCTTTCCTCATCACACAAGAGCAAAACGAATTCGTCGTCAATGCACAGCGCAAACTACCACGCGGACTGTGAGTGCGGCTGTGGGCGAGGTTTCGCGGCCGGTGAGTGCCATACCGAAGTGGTTAAGAATCTTCACAAGAGGAGGTGGCTGTCTTGGCCACTGCTGGTGGGAATGTAAATGATACAGCCACTTTGGGAAACAGTTTGAAAGTGTCTTTAAAAGTTGAACATACACCTACCATATGATCCAGTCATTCCACACCTAGGTATTAACCAAGGGAAAGAAAAGTATATGTCCATACAATGACTTTTTCAGGAATGCCAATAGCAACTTATTTCAAATACACAAAAATTGAAACCAATGTTGATGTCCATTAGCAGACGAATATATGAACAAATTGTAGCATATCTGTGCAATTCCATGCAAGGCTGAACTATGGACACAGAAATAACATAGATAAATCTCAAAATAATTATACTGAATAAAAGAGGTTACACAAAAAGTTCATACTATATAGTTATATTTATAATTTTA
Organism: Cheirogaleus medius; assembly: GCA_008086735.1. Taxonomy (NCBI): domain Eukaryota; kingdom Metazoa; phylum Chordata; class Mammalia; order Primates; family Cheirogaleidae; genus Cheirogaleus; species Cheirogaleus medius. Next base: position 4,393,362 of record VBSM01000725.1, read on the forward strand.
AAACTAGAACATGTAAAATTATTAAGAGTGACAGAAAGCAGATGAGGGGTGGCTTGGGTAAGGGAGGTAGAAAGAGGGGACAGTAAGTGACTGCAAAGGGCCAGTGAGAACACATGGGGTAATGAATGTATATGTTCACTATCATGATTATGGTACTGGTTTCACAGATGTACACATATGTCAATACTTATCAAGTCGTAGGCTTTAAATATGTGCAGTTCTTTGTGTATTGCAATGATGTGGTTTGAGTATACTCCCAGAGTTCATGTGTCATGGACGTGCCCCAGTGAGAGGGTATTAGGAGGTGGGGCCTAGTGGGAAGTGTTTGGGTCATGGGGCACCACCATAAATGAATAAATGAAATAAATAAAATGAAATAATGCCATTATCACAGAAGTAGGTTTGTTATAAAAGGATGAGTTCAGCCCCCTTTTCTCTCTCTTTCTCTAACTCTCTCCCCCTCTTTGCCCTTCTACCATGGGATGATGCAGCAGGAGGCCCTCATGATGCAGCCCCTTGATCTTGGACCTCCAGAACCATAAGCAAATAACTTTCTGTTCTATAAACTGTGCAGTCCCAGCTGTTCTGTTGCAGCAGCACAGAACAGCATAAGATAGGCAATGACACCTCAACAAAGCTGTTTTTTAAAAGAATTCTCACTGGGTCTGCCAACCAAATATAGGGGCATTTTTATTAACATAAGATGCATTTATAGGAACAAATCAAAAAAGTAGTCTCAAACAAGAAACAACATCTAAGAGAAAGAGAGAATTTTATAGGACCCAGGTCATTCCGCCCTGCCGGGCTTGGTGGGAGCCTGGGCAGAGGGGAGGGCCGCTCCGCCCTCAGCAGCTGCGCCCGCGCCCCGCCCCGGCCCCGCGCCTGCCCCGCCCGCCCCACGCCCCGCGCCTGCCACGCCCCACGCCCCGCCCCGCGCCCGCTTCCCAGAGGGCAGGTCCTTCTCCCCCGGCGTGGGCGCTCTGAGGGCTTCTGTAAAGTAATTGTCGCTGTTTGAGCGGACCTGAGAACTTGGCCTTTATGAAGAAGCATCACACCGTTTTCACAGGAGAGACAAAGCGTTCCAACACCGCGACTGCTGGGGCCGCTGCACAGACAGGTGCTGAGAGCTCCGGTGACCTTTTAATTGTTCTCTCTTACCTGTTTCAGGCCGAGTTTGTTCGGCCTTGGGTCCCGCTTATCCAGGAGACAGCGGAGGCTGCAGGCGGCTGCCCGTCGTCACGTGCGCTCCGCAGATGTGGAGCCCGAGTGTCCGCCCAGCCAGCCGAGGAGGCAGGGAGGCCAAGTGGGGGGCGCTGGCTCCGGACGCCCTGAGCCTGGATGCTGGCCCTGCCACTGCGCCTGCGTGGCAAGTCCTCCACCTCTCTGCACCTCCTGTGTGAAACGGGGAGCGTCCGCCCGCGCTGCAGGGTGGTTGTAAGAGCTGAAAGTAAGGTCGCGAGGGTTGGCAGGCGGCCAGTGCCATCCTGAGCCAGTGCAGTTAAAGGCTTCTGGTGCTGATAAACCAATTTATTAAAACAGTTTCCATTGACAGAGAATCTAAGATGGAAAAATGGGTCTCTCCAGCGATGGAGGGCGGCAAGCACAGCCCAGGCTGGAGAGGAGAGGAGCAGGATGGAGCTGGGGCGAGAGAGGCCGTTGCTTGTACACTAACTTCCAGATGAATTCTTTCCATTTGCCACTGTTACAGCTGGGAATTTTCCAGAGGCCCCTTTGAATTTTAAAATCTGCTGTGTACGTATTCTAGCATCTCCCCTGACCCTTCTTTTAATTAGTCCTATTAATTTACCTCTCTTTCCAACCAAAGAAATGATAACCAGGTGAGAAAAAGGTTTCAAGACCACCATGATTGTCTGGTATGAGTAACCAAAAAGACAGGGTTATGCTTGGAGGTAGAGCCCCAGAGGTCAGGTCCTGGCTCTGCCCCTACTCATAGGTGACCTTGGTTAAGTCAGGTCATCTCTCTGAGCCTCCATTTCCTCATCTATAGATGAGACTAATGCCCTCAGCCTAAGACAGAGAAGAAAATGTGTTGATTGAATCAGTGTCATGACTTCAGGGACCTCACATCTCAGCAGGCGCTGGGGAACATTTTATGGCTATGTAACCTCAACTCCCAGCCTTTTGCTTTCCCTCTGGAAGGTGGCTTTGAGCCTGGTGCTCCCAGGAGCTGGGCTAAGGCTACATTTCTCTCTCCTTAGGCCTCCATCCAGTTTCATCATGTGAAGTCCCCATGGAGGACACATTGTCTTAGCCAGCTCGGGCTGCTATAAAAAATTACCATAGCCTGGGTGGCTTAGACAACAAACATGTGTTTCTCACAATCTGGAGGCTGGGAAGTCCAAGATCAAAGTGCTGGCGGATCTGGTGGCTGGTGAGTGCATTCTTCCCGGTTTGCAGAGAGCCATGTTTTCATTATATCCTCACATGGCAGGGAGAGATAAGGGAGGAGGAGAGAAAGGGGAGGGAGGGGCGCAGAGAGAGGGAAGGAAAGCAGGAAAGAACATATTCTCCTGTCTCTTCTTACAAGGGCAATCCCATTCATGAGGGGTTCACCCTCAAGACCTAATCACCTCCCAAAGTCCCCACCTCCCAGTACCATCACACAGGAGGTTAGGATTTCAGCATATGAATTCGGGGGGAGGGGGAACATTCAGTTCATAAAACACATAATCCCTGAAGATGACAACTACAGAGTGAAGGGACTGAGTGCCATCCTTCTCGCTGGATACATTGCCCGTCCTACCCTACAGCCTTCTAGTCACAACGTTTGTGTGAGGGTGGGGTCGTTTTCCTTATAATTTCTTTGTATTGTTTTTATGAACTAAGGGTGTCACTAAAATTTTTACCATACAGGCTTTGCTCTCCATTACTTAAGTAATCTTTAATGTTTTTTAAAATTGTCTAATTTTCTCCATAAAATATTTGCACATTCAGTGTCTTGTTAATGTATTCCTAGGTAACCTGTTTTTGTTTTTGTTCTTTAACTTCTCCTTTGGGATATAAGGTTGAAAGTATTTCCCAGGAAAAGTTAAAGAATGAAATAAAATTGAGATATCTAAGGATGCATTACCAAAATATTATGCAGTGTAAAGTTTGCAAGAATAAGAATAGTACAGAGAACATTAATAAAATCTTTACCCAGACTCACATATTTTTAATATTTTTCTCCATTTTCTTTATTATTTGTATCTACTTAATAGTACTGTCTCTCTTCTACAGGTTTTCCTAAGAATTAAGATATTCTCTTACATAACCACAGTACTGTTATCAACATCTGTAAGTTTAATCTTGATACAATACTTTCATCTATTCTGTTGCCTCTTTTGTAACTTTCCAAATGACTCAAATGTCCTTTTTGCCCTTTAGGTATAGGATCTAGTCTATAGGCAGTTATGCCATTTAATAACAAAGTATCTTTACCTTTCTTTAATCTGAATTATTTTCATGGTCTTTCTATTTACTTTATGATACTGACATTTAGCTAGTATACAAGTTCCTCACACTCCCCATATTTAAAAAAAAAGCATTGCACACTTATCTGATGTTTTCTCAAGATTAGATTCAGGTTAGTCTCTCTCAGCTGAAATACTAGATAATCTTGTATCCTTTTCAAGGTTTCACATTTGGAGACACAGAATGTCCATCCCTCCCTGCTATGGTTTGGATGTTTGTCCTCCCAAAACCTTATGTTGAAATTTGATCCCCAACTGAGTATAGCAGCTCATGCCTGTAATCCTAGCACACTGGGAGGCCATGGCAGGAGGATCATTTGAGGCCAGGAGTTTGAGACCAGCCTGGCCAATATAGTAAGACCCCATCACTATAATTTTTTTTTAATTAGGCGAGTATGGTGACATGTGCTTGTAGTGCTAGCTACTCCGGAGCCTGAGGCAGGAGGATCACTTGAGCCCAGGAGTTTGAGGTTGCTGTGAGCTATGATGACACAACTGCACTGTAGCCTGTGTGACAGAGCAAGACCCTGTCTCAAAAAAATAAAAAGAAGGAAGAAACAAAAGAAAAAAGAAAAGAAAATTTTGAGCCCTGATGTTAGAGGTGGGGCCTAATGAGAGGTGTTTGGGTCATAGGGGCAGATCCCTCATGAGTAGATTAATCCTCTCCCTTGGTGGGGGGTCAGTGAGTTCTCAGGACAGATGGTTGTTAAAAAGAGACTGGGACCTCCCCCCCTCTCTCGCTTCCTATCTTGCCATGTGGTCTCTGCACATGCCAGCTCCCCTCCCCCTTCTGCCATGAGCAGAAGCAGCCTGAGACCTCGGCAGAAGCAGGTGCTGACTCCATACTTCTTGTACAGTCTGCAGAACTGTGAGCCAAATAAACCTCTTTTCTTTATAAATTACCCAGTCTCAGGTATTCCTTTATAGCAAGGTAAGTCGACTAAGTCAGTCCCCTGCTGCTAATGTCCATTTTGATCAATCAATCAAGGTTTTATGTGATTTCTAGAATATATAATCAGTTTTCTTCCCTGTGACTAACAAGCTGTCTGTGGAGAAACACTTTAAGACCATGGAAACATTTTACTTCACAACAAAATTCCCTTCTCCATGGATGATTATTGTCTGTTCTGTCTTTACTACGGTGCTGGCAAAGTGGTGGTTTCGCAGCTCTAACCCTCTCTGTCACATAATGGCTTGACTCCAGAATCCCATCTGATCTTTCTAAAAACCTGTGAGATTAGGCAGCAATATTTCTCTCTTTATTTTACAATTTAGAAGACAGGGGTCTACTTACCTTATACCACATACAACAATCAACTCAAAGTGGATTAAAGACTTGCATGTAAGACCTAAAACTGTAAAACTACTAGAAGAAAACATAGAGGAAAAGCTCCTCAACATATGAGCAATGATATTTTTGGATATGACCCCAAAAGCACAGGTAACAAAAGCAAAAATAGACAATAGGATTGCATCAAACCAAAAAACTTCTGCACAGCAAATGAAAAAATTAACAGGGTGAAGAGACAACCTACAGAGTGAGAGAAAATATTTGCAAACCATACATGTGAAAGGAATTAATATCAAAAATGCATAAGGAACTCAAATAACTAAATAGCAAGAAAACAATCCAATTAAAAAATGGACAAAAGACTTAAATCAACATTTCTCAAAAAAAATCTTATAAATGGGCAGCAAATTTATGTAAAGTCACTCAGCATCATTAATCATCAGGGAAAGGCAAATTAAAATTACAATGAGATATCACTCACACTTGTTAGAATGACTGTTATCAAAAAAACAAAAGATAATGTGTTGGTGAGGATGTGACGAAAAGGGAACCCTTGTACACCGTTGGTGGGAATATAAATTAGTACAGCCACTATAGAAAACAGTATGGAGGTTCCTCAAAAAGCTGAAAATAAAATTAGCATATGATCCAGCAATTCCATTTCTGGGTATACATCCAAAAGAATTGAAGTTGTTATGTTGAAAATATGTCTGCATTCCTGTGTTCATTGAAGCATTATTCGCAATAGCCAAGGTATGGAACCAACCTAAGTGTCCATCAAAGGGTGAAGGACAAACAAAATGCGGTATATATACACAATAGAATACTATTAAGCCATTAAGAAAAAGAAAATTATGTCATTTGTGACAACATGAATGAACCTGGAGGACATTATAAGTGAAATAAGCCAGACAGAAAAAGGCAAACAATGCATGATCTCACTTATTAGTAGAATCTAAAAAAGTCAAACTTACGGAAGTTGAAAGTAGAATGCTGGCTTTCAGTTGCTGGGTGGGGGAGGCAGTGATGGAAGGGGACATCTTGGCAAAGTTTCAGTTAGACAGGAGAAATGAGTTTTCAAAATCTATTGTATAACATGATGACCACAGTCAATGTTAATGTATTGTACATTTCAAAATTGTTAATGGACTTTAAATGTTTTCACTACAAAAAATTAAAAATATGTGAGGTAATGGATACGTTTGTTAGTTTGATATAATCATCCAACAATGTATACATATATCAAAACATATTGTACTCCATAAAATATGTACAATTATGATTTATCAATTAAAAACAAAAATTTAAATTAAAAAAAAAGAAAGGAAATGAGTGGTGGGGGTTAAATTACTCATTTGAGATCACATGGAGAGCCTGTAGCAGAATTGGGACTCACATCCTGATCTTTGTCTTGTTTTGGACACTCCATGCCTGGGCTCCTCAAACCCTCCAGATAACAGGAATGTTACATGGGACCCTAGGTTGGAACTCTTGGAGAATGCTGATGTCGAAGACACTGCAGACAGAAAAGATAAACTCAGATCCCAGACATGTGTCCCTTCCAGTCAAGATCCCTCTCCGATCCTTCCAGAGTGGAGAGCGTCCTGTCTAATTCATTTGCTACCCAGCAGCTCGAATGATACTGCACCAGGCATTCACCATTGTTCTCTCTTGCTAATGGGTTGGATGTTCAAAGCAGCAATAGTTAGATCAGCTGTGGTGAATGGACTTACGGAGATACACCCATGCACAGCCCCCATCCCTGCTTCCATGGGTACTGTGTTTATGATGCATTGTGCCAGCGCTAGTGGCCAACGACCGGGATCTACTGATGACAGCTGGACCAGTCTTTGTCTACTTGGTGGTTTCACGCCTCTTCCATAGCGGATCCCCTCTGGTGGACGTTAACATATGATAAATGGATTGTCACACTCTGCTATGGTTTGAATGTGTCCCCTGAAAAGCATGTATTGCAAACTTAATCCCCAATACAACAGTGTGGGGAGGTGGGGCCCAATGAGAGGTGATTAGGCATGAGGGTAGAGGGTAGAATGGGTTAATGCCATTGTCATGGGAGCAGGTTTGTTATCAAAAGCTCAGCCCCCTTTTACTCTCTCTCCCCCTCCCTTTGCCCTTCTGACATGGGATGACACAGCAAGAAGGCCCTTGAAAGATACTGGCCCTTCAATCTTAGACTTTCCAGCCGCCAGGACTGTGAGCCAATAAATTTCTGTTTATTATGAATTACCCAGTCTGTGATATTCACTTAATAGCAGCACAGAGTAGAATGACACACTCAGTGCCCCCTAGTATGGCTCCATCCACTTTCCTCTTCCCCCAGACCTCCTTGGCTCCAACCTTGCAGTCTTCTAGGCCCTTGACTAACCATCCAAGTCAGTCATCTTTGTCCATGTGTATCTGGACAAAGACTTCTGTCTACTTCTCTTTCTGTACAAAACAGATGCCCAGGTGTACTACCAGAAGCCCTGTCCATTGGAAGGATATCCTCTCATCAATGTCCTTCAAGGCCACCCTTAAATGGGGCCATATTGTAGGAACAGGCCATTTTCAGCTGGTACCCACATATTGAGCCATCTCATTCATGAAGCAAGGTTGGGCTTTTTCTTCCTCCATTAGCTAGTAATAAGTCCCCCTGACACCATGTGTCACATATGTGCACTGAGAGAATGTGTTGGGTCATCATTGTTGGGTGGATGAAGGTCTAGACCACCCACCTGTGCAGCTTACTTAGGCCTGTTGGTCCTGCTTGTGCGCTGTATTAACCACGTCTTTTATGTCCTGTATTCTGATGTTTTGACATCTGGGGACTTGCTGATCCTAAAGGAACTGCCCTTGCCAGGGTTAGCCAATTCCAGAGATAGTAAACAACTTGCCTGTGAGTACACTTTTCAGATGCAAGCCTTCCAGTCTACTCCCCCAACCACCTTCTTTATATCTGGGCCACTATTCACCTGCTTAATCACTCCAGTGCCAAAAAATAAAAAGAATTACTCCTCTCTCCTGCTTCTTCTTCCCTCCACCCCCTCTACCCCTAGATACTAGACAACTAGGGACAGCCCTATGCCCTAGAGCCCACCAAAATTATTCAAACTAGCCAATTCTAAACCCGCTTAGCATGCCTCTCCGTTCCTTCCCATGGAAACCACAATAAAGGCTCCTGCCCACAGGTGTCCCCTCCCTTTGCCTCCTGACTGACCCCAGTGATTCTTCACGCATCTCCCCATGGCGTGGCCTACGTCCTTCTCTTGGGATCTGGGAGTAGTACAAACTGTCCTTTCAATGGCAGTCATCTCCTGATCTGTTGGACTTACCATACTTAAATAATAATAAAACCTGTATTAAAACATACCCAAATTCAGATATACCGTTTCCATCTTACTTGTGGATTACTACTAGACTTGTTCAATCTTATGACATCTGGCCAAGGTCACGTGAAGTTCCATGGTCAAGTGCTTGACCTTTACCTAGTGTCCTGCCAGTAGCTGATTTTTGTGGGTTTGTTTGTTTGTTTGTTTTGAGACAGAGTCTCGCTTTGTCACCCAGTCCAGAGTGCAGTGGCATCATCATAGCTCACTACAATCTCAAACTCCTAGGCTCAAGTGACCCTCCTGCCTCAGACTCCCAAATAGCTGGGACTACAAGTGCATGCCATCACACCTGGCTAATTTTTCTAATCATTGTAGAGACAGGGTCTCGCCTCTCTTCCTCAGGGTGGTCTCGAACTGCTGGCCTCAAGTAATCCTCCTTCCTCGGCCTCCTAAAGTGCTGGGATTACAGGTATGAGCCACCATGCCCAGACACCAGTAGCTGATTTTCAAATGGTGTGTAATTCTCTGATGAGAATGACACAACCTATTCCACAAGCCTGGAGTCTGTGTTGTGATTTGCATGGTAAACAACATGGTATCTTTTCAGGTTTTGTTTCTTTGTTTGTTTGAGACAGAGTCTCTCTCTGTCATCTGGGCTAGAGTGCCGTGGCGTCAGCCTAGCTCACAGCAACCTCAAACTCCTGGGCTCTAGTAATCCTCCTGCCTCAGCCTCCTGAGTAGCTGGGACTACAGGTGGTCACCACCATGCCTGGCTAATTTTTTTTTATTTTTAGTAGAGACGAGGTCTCACTCTCGCTCTCGCTCAGGCTGGTCTCGAACTCCTGAGCTCAAGTGATCCTCCTCCCTCGGCCTCCCAGAGTGCTAGGATTACAGGCGTGAGCCACCGTGCCTGGCCAACACATGGTATCTTTTCCAGCCCAGATACCTCTAATACCATAAGGGCTCCTAGGTCCTATGGCCCAAGTGGAAGTGCTGCTTGAAATACAGCTTGGACCCACTGCCCAGCCTTTTCCTGCTCTGTGCCCCGCTCAGAGCTGGCAGCAGTCAATGTCATGTAATATTTGGGTTGGAACACCTTGCCCAAGTTGGAATGTTCTGCCTTCGGAATCCAAAGGATCCTATCAGGAACTGTGCTTTTTTGTTAAGAGGTTGGAGTGTGAGACACAATAAAACATCCTTTATATTGGAGGGAATTACTGACATGCCCCTGTACCTCTAGGCCTCTAAAATTTTACTACTGTGCCAGGGCCCTGAAATTTTGCAGAATTTATTTCCACCCTCTCCAGTGCTTATATTTACTAAGGCCGCCAACATGCCTGCCACTTCTTGGTCCTCTGTCAGATGAATGTATTTCCCACAGCAAAAGCTGAATACCATGTACTTAATGATGTCTTCATCTGTTCTAGCAAAGTAATTGGAGCAAATTCTTGCTTGATTTTTGTAATAATTCACTGTCATCCTCCAGAATCCACATGGGTTTTGGAAGGCCCAACCAATCAAATGTAGACACAATGAGGAATGCCACCCTGTAGAGTTTAGGTCATTAAAAGAGGCATGAATCTCTGCCATTCCCTCTGGAATGTGATGCCCTTTTTGGTTTATGTCTTGACCAAGTAAAGGGCAGGGAAGTAGTTTCAGAGTATTCCACTTGGCCTTCCTCATTTTGGTAGCTTTCACCCTACAGGCCAAGGAACCAATTTGGTTTGCCAACTACAAGTAAATGCATTCCAGTTATACACTGAAGGTCTTGGGAAGTTACCACTGCATGGGACAGTGAATCCTGTGGACCTGCCATAGGACAGACCTCCATTTATTACCTGGCTCCCATAGAGGCCATCATGTTGCTTCAGGTCCCTAAATATTGATGTCAACTCAGACTCTGCATCCAATAGCCTTGAAACTCTGCATACTTCCCTTTTTGCCAGTGTACCCGAGTAAATGGCTATAGGTCCCTTTGGGGGTGAGCTGGGAAAATTGTCACCATTACCACATGTGCTTGCTGTGGTGAGGCAGGGTCCCAACTTCTGGAGGTTTTGAGTCTGAAAACTGACCCAAATCAGTTTCCACTTGGACATGGAGCAGAAGATTGTTACATTTTTTAGCTTCAGTTTCTTGATCATCCATGCTTTATTTCATGTGATTCTGTAGATTGATGACTACCCCTGTTGTCTGCCCATGTCCTATCAATCTTCTCCAGAGCTCTCTGAAGATAAAACACCTCTTCCCTCCTTGTCCACCTTCCACTTCCATCTTACTGCTCATTATGTAATTGAGCTCACCTTGTTTCTGAAGGGCACGAGCCATCCCCAGGGAGCCCAGTTCTGTAACAAATCCCCTACCGTCAGCCTCAGCCTATGGAGACAGTCACCACACAGTTTCCCAACGATACTGGCGCCCCTCTCACCAGCACATTCTTTAATTTAATAGATGATCGTCCGAACCTTCCAGTGAAACATAACCTTACATAGCCTGCTTACTCCAGTGTGCCCAGTTCTCTAAGCCTTTTAATCCCTTCTTCTACCTTTTGTCAGACAATTCTGGCATTTCTGTTTAGTGTGAGTGTCTATTTCTCTAATCCTCCAAAAGCCCATCTCCTGACATCCTTGCCAGAGTGTTTAAATCATGTATCACGGGAGTGTGCTCCATTTCAATTAATGCTCTGGAACTCAACTACGTGTTCTGCCTTCCTTGATCTAGCATCCTCTGGGTCCAGTCCCACACATACTGCCAGGGCCTGCAGTAACTTCAAGGGATAGTTCTTTCTCTCCCTTATCAGCCGTAGAATTTCCTCTGTTGGTTTGGAATGAGTTATTCCTAGTTATTGGTCTAGTGGGTAGGAGGGGAGGAAAGGGTAGATAGATCCTGAGAGGGACGTAGGTTTTGTTGCAACGTAGAGGCCTCAAGCAAGGCAGAGCACTAGCTTTAGACTTAGAGGGCTGGGCCACTTTTCACAAGCCCAGAGAATTCAGAGGGATTGGTGTTTCCAGGTATTCGCATGCATAAATCAAAATGTCCCCATCCCAAATTTCAGAGTTCTACTCCTTCCAAGCAGGGTCCTGACCTTGGCATAGCAAACTTGCTGGTGTTGAGAATTCAACCTTAGCTGAAGTTATGCTACCCTCACAAAATAATTCTAGCGCCCAATTCTCAGCTCTTTTACCACCAGGCTTCCAGAGCCCTCTCTGATTCTCACATTTTCCCTTAAATTGGTCATTAATCACCAGCAGCCTTTCCTTGTCAATAGCTCCTAGTAATAGCCATTAAATTTCATAGTCCTTAGAATTGCTACTTCCCCCAATGACACAAAGATCTGAGGGATATCACCCAGTGCATGTCCTTTCATCAACATCTGGCCCTGGTTCAACAACAGTGACAATTTTATTAATAACAATTACACTGCTACACCCTGACATGTATTATCAGTTCTCTACAAATTACAACACATAGGGCCCTCAGTGCCAGCAAGGAGGCAGGTAACTTACCTCCAAAATTCCATTTTAGAGTTTGCTTTCTTAGTCTACTGCTTGTACCAACCATCATAGGTCAGATTCTGACATGGAGAATTACATACAGGGCAATTATTGGGTGGTGTTCTCTAGAAAAATGCCTGTATAGGAGTGATATAAGGAGGACTGGGCAGAGGAATAAGTTGAAATGATGTGCAATAGAGGCCTCATTTGGTCTCATGGGGAACTCTGAAGTCAAGATGGCCCTTTACAGAGGTTCAAGTTGAGGTGAGAGGGCCAGGTCTTTGAACCCTTGCACTGAGCAGGCTTTGGATGTGGACTGCCCCTGGGGAAGAGATGTAACTTGTGAGAGGCAGCTCCCTGCAGCCAGGACAACTTCCAAGGAGGTATTTAGTTGTGAGCCATCAGCAGACAAATGCCTTGGCAGCTGGGGGAATGGATGTCTTTGCCCAGAAGGCGGATCCCAGCAGCACACTGAGGTATGCACTGTAGGGTGTATTAAATTTCCCAGCTTCAGTTGTTGATTTGTGTTTTTCCCCCTAGAGTTATATCAGTTATTGCTTTACATACTTTGAGGCCTTATTGTTGGGGATATACTGTATATTTATGATGAATATATCTTCTCTGATAATTTTTCCTTTTTTTTTCTAATGAAGACAGGGTCTCGATATGTTGCCAAGGCTGGTTTCAAACTCCTGGCCTCAAGCAATCCTCTCACCTCACCCTCCTAACATGCTAGGATTACAGGCATGAGCCATCATACCCAACCTAATTTTTCCTTTTATGGGTATGTAACATTCTTATTTATTCCCCTTGATCTTGTTAAATTCCAGTTTGTCAGATATCAGGATTATTACTTGTATCAGTAAGAGTTCAACCTGAAAAGCAGAATCGGTAGGCTATATAAAAGATTGATTGCAAGAAATTGGCTTACTCAATGAACAGGTCTGACTAGGCAAGTTCAAAGTTTATAAGGGCAGCCCATCAGGAAGGGCAGGCTGGAAGCTATTATTGTACATTAGTGGAGTTTCTTCTTCAGAGAAGCCTCGGTTCTCTTTTTAAGGCCTTTTAACTGAATTGGGCCCACCCAGATTACCTTGGATAGTACTCCATACTTAGTTCACTGAGTTTATGGACTTCAATCACATATACCAAATACCTTTACAGCAATAATACCTAGATTAATGTTTACTTGAATAACAGGGGACTGTAGCCTAAACAAGTTGACACATCAAAAGACAATCACACTCCCCACTTCCTTTAGAGAACATTTCCCTGGTACAGTGATATTATACTCTTTGACACCCCCCTATGGGGTCTACATCTGCCTCCATTTGATTCTGTGTGGGCTTCTGACTGCTTTGACCAAGAGTATGACAGAATTGTTGGCTTCCAATCTATGTTATAATTGGCCAAGGAGCTTCTCCCTTGTTCACTGGAATGCTCACTCTTGGAACCCAGAGCCAGATGTAACAAGTCCAACTACTCTGAATCCTTTATGCTGGAAAGACCACATTTAGGCACTCTGGTCAAGTCCAAGCTGAGCTCATCTTTCACCCATCTCCTCCTAAGCCTAGACATGTGAGTGAAAAAGTCATCTAGGAAGTGGGCTCTCCCAGCCATCACATCATCTGCGCTGAGGCTACAGGCACAATGGGACAAAGAAGAGCCACCCTGCTGTTCCCCTTCCAAATTCATGACCCACAGAATCCATGAGCATAATAAAATAGTTGTTCCTTAAAACCACTAAGTTTGGGGTGATTTGTTAACAGAGAAGTAGGTAATAGGAAATATGTTTTTCTATCCTTTTATTTTTCCAGCGTTTAAAATGTATTTTATATCTGTACCCCCATAATATAATGAAATAAAAGAAAAAAATGTATTTTAAACTGTCATGTCTCTTATAAATAACATGTTCTTTTTTCCAATCTGAGTCTCAGAATCAGACTCCTGAGGAGGGACTCAGAACCCTTCACAGCAAATGTTTATGCACGTAAAGCCTGAACCAGCATGTTAGGTCTTCTGCCTTTAAATCCACATCTTCCTTGCCCCATCCTTCCTCTAGGAACTCTGGCACCCGGTTTTCTCTGGGTAATTGGTGCAAGGCTTCAACTCCCTTACGTTCCCCCAGCAGCTGGTACCTCCCCAACATCCAAGTTGACTACCAGACCTGTGCCTGCGCAGAGAAACTTTCGAGTTCCCTTCGAAATCTTGCAGGCAGGCTAACAAGCAAGTCATAAAGTTGGGTGGAGGAGGTTGCCATGGAGACAGGTCCAGGGCCAGCGGCCCGGGAGGGGGAGACCGGACTCGGGCTCCCATTGGCTGTGCGGGCGCGCAGCGTTCTCCCGGCGCACATGCGCAGTGGCGCCGAGGCGAGGTCGCTGCGAAGCCGAGGCGCCGTGGGTTCTGGGCCGGGCTTCTCAAGGCCGGGCTGGGGCGTGCGGCTCCTGGCCGAGACGCGCCGTGCTTTCCGGAGAAGGGAAGTGGCGGAGCCCGAGGCCCCTGTGCAGCTCGGGACCGAGCCCGCCACGCAGGCGCCCGCGACGCCGCCGCCATTGTTGCCTGTGGCCTCTCGGGCCGCTCCGGCTGCGCGTCGGCCCGGTCCCAGCGACAGGTAATGATGTCCCAGGCTCCGGGCGCGAGTGTCCGCGCCGTCGGTGAGCGCCCGAGCCCGTCCATGCGCGGGCGCCCGTGCTCGCGGCTTGTGGGGAGGGGGAAGACTGGGTGGAGACTGCTGTGGAGGGCCCAGTCCCAGCGTGGCGCGTCGCACAGTCCCCAACTCCCCTGCTGCCCTCGACCCTCCGGCTGAAGAGGAGTAAGAGGGACTGGCCGGGAAGGGGAGGCGACGGGAGGCGAGGCGAGACTGTCGCATGTCCCCTGCAGGGCCATGTAAACAGTTTTGGTGGCACGACTGTGGCTGAGCAGAGCTCAGAGCTGGAGCCTGGGGACAGGTGGTGTTGGTTCTACTCCAGGTCAGGCCAGTTCTGAGGTTTTCTTCGGGAATTCTGGCCTCGACGTACTCTTAAGTAGCTGTCTCCTGTAGAAGTACTTGAAGGGTTCGAATCACACCAACCTCTTCTTACTGCTTTCCAGTCCAGCGGCCTGTCTTCCCAGCCCTCTGATAGTGAAAAGCTAGAATAGGCTGGCATTAACATGCGAAGCAGATATATGGCTCACCCTTTATCCCCTGACAGTTCCCTTGGGAACTTTGAGCACTTTATTAAGAAGAAATTCTCTCAGTTTGTTCCAAGTAACAGTAGATTTGCTCTCTTGATATTGAGAGCCAGTTCAGTCATTACATCAGTGACCAAAATACTGAAACTTTTTTTCTATAAAAATGTTTAATTTTTCTCTCAACAAGTTAGAAGTTTAATCTGTCATTTTGCTCAGATTCTTTAAATCATTTCTTCTGTTGCCATCTTTTTGTGGTGGCTCCCCCTCCCCCACCAACCTCAAGCAGATTGCAGTTCTTTTACAAGTCTAACGATTTAGGGGAGGAAGACCAAAGTAAAGCCTATGTGTGTTTATCTGTGCACACTGGGGAGTCTGTTTCTGTGTGTGTGTGTGTGTATAGCAGAGTGCACCAGGAACTCGAGGCCTTGTGGTCTATTCTTGTGTTTCAGGACCTTTTATCCATCCCTGCAAGTTCTGGGCTCGGAATTTGTAACTAAGGCTGCTAACTCTACCTTGCTTCTATTCTGCCCTTGGCTGTGGCAGCCCTTGATATAATGTCTTTGTGGCTCTAGCATGAGACTTCAATCAGTTGGCTCACTACTGGAGAAATAAAGGATATCACCAGATTGACTCTCCTGTCTGTAGCAATGTTAGCCTCAAGCAAGAGGATGTCCAGTTCTTCACGCTCCCAAATCCTTCTAATGCGGAAGCCAGACAAGGCTCAAATTGGACACCACAATGTTGGGAAGGAAACCCTTACTTCAAGACTCTTGCGTGACACTGAGACCTGTCGACAGAATTTTAGGAATTTTCCATACCCAGACCTGGCTGGTCCTCGAAAGGCATTGAGTCAACTCCGAGAGCTCTGCCTTAAATGGCTGAGACCTGAGATTCACTCAAAGGAACAAATCCTGGAGCTGCTGGTGCTAGAGCAATTCCTGACCATCCTGCCTGGGGAGGTTAGGACTTGGGTAAAGTCCCAGTATCCAGAGAGCAGCGAGGAAGCAGTGACTCTGGTGGAGGATTTGACTCAGATTCTAGAAGAGGAAGGTGAGAATGGTAGAGCAAAGAGGGGAAGAATCCCTGGATGGTTAAAGAAAACAACTAGCATATCAGAGAGCAGCTCCTTTAGAGAAACTGGGGAGAATAAAAGTCAGTGAATGAGTGAGAACAAGGCTTTAACATGAACTCCATCAGGCGTAGTGTGCCCCTTCCAGATTGCTTGGGACCACACACATATTATCTAAACCCAGAGGAGAAACATCATAAAAGATTAACCAGATACAACCAAATTACCCCTGTGTGAGCCCTCAGAAAGTTTGCCTGCAAAGGTTTGTACCATTTTAATAAATCATTTGCTTTGTGAGTTGAATTTTACAATGATATACTTCCAAAAAGGTAGGAAAGGTCCAGAGAACATTCCCTTATTAAGAAAAGAGACAACTCACAAAATTTATATCATATAAAGATTTAGTAAATAATTGTGAATTTTGTACCTATACTTAAGAGTTCCAGAGCAGACTTGTTTTTGCAGTCTGCACGAGCATCTTAGGACACATCATTCTTTGAAGTAGGAGTTCTGTTCTTGCTTTCCTTCTGACTTCTCACTTTAAGAAAGCATGGGCATCTGTTTGGTGAAGGGTTTCCTAGGCTATTCAAACAGGACTAATCTCTGTCATGGTCTGTTTCTTTTCCCTAGCTCCTCAGAACTCTGCCCTTTCCCAAGAGACCCCACAGGAAGACTCCAGAGGAAAACATACTTTCCAGACAGGGTGGCTAAATGACTTGGTGACCAAAGTGAGTTTGATTACTCTCGTGGTTTGAAAATACCTTAGTGTGTGAGGATATTTTCTGTCCTGGCCCCTTAACTACTGTGCCCCCAAAAGCTCTATCTAGGACTTAAGCCTCAGTTTCTCTCCTTAGGCCTATCAAGGGAGGTGACTGTACTATATAGGAAATGGACTTCCATTGCCTTCCCTTGATATGCCATTCCTCACTCTTTGACTTGAGGTCAGCAAGATTGCATAGAGGTTGAGAGATTGACCTTCACAGCCAGATGGATCAAGGTTTTGGTACTTGGCTCTACTATTGAATATGTGTTTTGGGAAAAGATACTTAACCACTCTTAGCTGAGTTATTCAACTCTTATAAATAGAATTTACCTCTTAATTTGTGAAGATTAACTATTATGAGACTTGTAGTGAGCCTAGATTACAGTAAACGATTAACAGATAATAGTTGCTAAAATTATTTTTTCTCATTAACAAGTAATTAAAGACCATGAATTCTGTAATATTACTGTTGATCATGAGTCTGTTATTTGAAGGAATAACAATTCAAGCCACCTTAAAAGGAAGATTTACTGTAAAAATATAATCTTCCTGAAATTAGAAAGCCTTTGGTAACCAAATTAAAATGATAACAGATGGTATGAATATTTACCTGGAAAACCTAAGGAAATCAAGGGGAAAACTGTTAGAAACAATAATAGAAAAATTGAGTAAAGTGACTGCTACAGAAAATGACATGCAAAAATTATTCATGTAAGTATACATAAAAATCATATAGCTGATAAAATGAAATGAAAGATTTCATTCAAGTATCACCCACCTACCCACCCCTGCAAAGAAATGAAAATATCTAGAACTAAGCATGGTATAACTTTTATAGTACATTCATGTCTTATATCATTTTATAGGACAAGAAAGAAACCTTCACTATTGTAAAGCCATCAGTTCTCCCTAAATTACAAACTGAATATAATTTAAAATACCAGTATGCCTTTTTGAAGATACTGACAACTGTATGAAAAAATAAACATTTAAGAGTAATTTTTTTTTAACAAGAGAAGAGAGCAAAAAGGGACACTAACCTTACCATCTAAAAGTGCAGCAGTTCAACAGTGTGATTGTTGATACCAGTTTTATTTTAAGAAAGACTCTGCATTTCATTATAGAGCATGTAAAAATATCTTAAAATTTTAAACTATAACATGTTGAATTTATTCTTAAGGCAAAGCTTCAAAAACAATACCACTCAACTCTGTCATCTATGTTTAAAATTTAAAATCTTTTTTTTTTTGGAGACAGAATCTTGCTTTGTCGCCCTGGCTAGGGTTCAAGGGTGTCATTGTAGCTCACTACAACCTCAAACTCCTGGGTTCAAGCAATCCTCCCGCCTCAGCCTCCCAAGTAGCTGGGACTACAGGCACTTGCCACCATGCCCAGCTAATTTTTCTATTTTTTGTAGAGACACGGTCTTGTTCTTGCTTAGGCTCATCTTGAACTCCTGAGCTCAAGCGATCCTTCCACTTCAGCCTCCCAGAGTTCTAAGATTACAGGTGTGAGCCACCACACCCAGCTAAAACCCTTTCTTTTATAAGATGGAGTCGCCAATGCATGCAGTAGTGCCAATTGAAAAATAATAAATTCTACTTTGTTTTCAAACTTCCCTTTAGGGTCATTGAGAGATTCTCTGGGGCCATCTGTATATTCGAGGGGGGTTTTGACTGGACAACTTTTATGGCCCTACTAAAGCTTAAGATTCTGCGACTGCTCCCGCTCCTGCCCGCCACATGTGCACTCATTGTTATCACTGTACCCCTTCCCACTTGTTCTTGAACCAAGTTAAGTTATATTTGATATTTTAGGAATCAATGACATTCAAAGATGTGGCTGTTGACATCACTAAGGAGGACTGGGAGCTAATGCGTCCTGTACAGAAGGAGTTATACAAGACTGTGACATTACAAAACTATTGGAACATGGTTTCTCTGGGTAAGGATCATTTGTAGCCCTCCTTCTCCCAACCTGCCCACCAGAGTATCTTTTTTCCCTCAGTTGTTAAAAATGGATTAGGCCTCTGAAGTCCTTGGCTGACAATAGAGTCTAGAAACGAGTGTCCTCATCCCATTCAGGCACAAAAAATGGCTCTGTTTTACTGCCTTTTCTCAAATGAAAGGTTTCTGAGTGAAAGATCATTGAAAGCTGTGATGCACAGCTGCGCAGCACTGCCACCCGATGCTGCCCTGCCCTTCTCTGCTCCTCTAAGGGAAGGTTTCTTCATGGCAGGAAATTTTTGTCCTAGCTCTGAAAAGGATGACAACCTAATTCTTTTACCAGATCATGTCCATGAACTATTATTTTCCTGTAGAGATCTGTCCTCCCAGATAAGTAGAAGTCAGGTAATAAACTTTGAACAACCGTTTATCTCCAGGATAAAATTCATTATATTTCTCCTGAATAGGACTAACAGTGTACAGACCAACTGTGATTCCTATATTGGAAGAACCATGGATGGTGATAAAAGAAATTTTAGAAGGCCCTAGTCCAGGTAAGAGAAAAACTAGCACATGAACTTCTTTGCACTTAAAAGTCTATATTCTCAGTGTGGTGAGATATGTTTTTTAAATATGGCCAAGTCATGTCTACAAAGGCATCACAGCCTGTTAAGAACACTGAGCTATTTGACATTGCCTCCTTACAGAGGCTGTCTCCAGGAAGAGAGTTTCCAAACATCAATTTTATACCTTTCTTCTATTTCTTCTCATTTTATCCTTCTATGTGACCTGTAGATCCCATCTCTTAGAGCTTTCATTATGCCATTTTTCCCCTTCTTCTATATTTAAACATGTATGAATGTCCCTTAAAAACTTAAATTTCAAACCTTCTTTTTTATTTTCTTTTATTCTGCCTCTACTTTCCTAACTTATTCCCTTCTTTTTTGTTTTATAATTATTTAAAAAGATAATGTGTTCACAAGATTCAGTCATTTTAAAACTATGTAAGACCAGATTTATACAGACAAGTCTCCCACCTATATACCACATTCACCCAGTTTCTCCGACTCTCCAGCATGCAACCACAGCGGTTAGACCATGTCCATGAACCATTGTTTTCCTATAGAGGTCTGTCCTCACTGATAGGTAGAAATCAGTCTCCAGGATAAAATTCTGGCTTTATCCTGGAGATAACAGTTATTCCAGATGTTTGTTTTGCTTTGAGTTTTTTTGCATGTAAAGTCAATATAAAAATATTTTTTCTCCATTTTTTAATATATATGAAAGCATACTATATATACTATATTGCACCTTGCTTTTTCTTTACTTAAAAGTATATCTTCAGCTGAGCATGGTGGCACATGCTTGTAGTCCCAGCTACTCAGGAGACTGAAGTAAGAGGATTCCCTAAGCTCAGGAGTTCAAGTCCAGTGTGGGCAACATAGCAAGACCCTGTCCTTATTTAAAAAACAAAAAAACTGGATATCTTAAAAAGTGTTCTGAATGAGTATATAAAGAGCTAAGAGCTCCTCGTTCCACTTTTTATATCTGCATTGTATTTTTTGTGTCTCCTGTTTGTTAAACTTGTTCTTCATTGATGGACTTTTGGGTTGTTCCCATTCTTGCTTTCCTCCACAAGTTCATTTTGAAAGATTTCAAACCTACAGAAAAGTTGCCGGCACAATACATTGAACACCTATGTATTGTTCACCTGGAATCATTAATTATACTCTTTTTTTTTTTTTTTTGAGACAGAGTCTTGCTCTGTTGCCTGGGCTAGAGTGCTGTGGCGTCAGCCTAGCTCACAGCAACCTCAAACTCCTGGGCTCAAGTGATCCTCCTGCCTCAGCCTCCTGAGTAGCTGGGACTACAGGCACGCGCCACCATGCCTGGCTAATTTTTTCTATTTTTAGTGGTTTGGCTAATTTCTTTCTATTTTTAGTAGAGATGGGGTCTCAGCTCTTGCTCAGGCTGGTCTTGAACTCCTGAGCTCAAGCAATCCTCCCACCTTGGCCTCCCAGAGTGCTAGGATTACAGGCGTGAGCCACCGCGCCCGGCCCATTCAGCCACTTTTGCTTTATCTCTTTACACACACACACTTTGTTTTGACACTGAACCATTTAAAGGTTACAAGCATTGTGACATCTTACCCCTAAATACCTCCTAAGAACATGAACATTCTTCTACATAAGCACAAAAGCATTCTCTCACTCTAAATATTTAACTTTTATATAATAGTTTCATCAAATGTATAGCCAAATAGTCACATTTCCCTCACTGTCCCAGAAACATCCTTTATATTTTTCTCCTCAATTCAGGATCCAGTCAGAAAACACATATTCTACTTATTTATCTCTTGTCTTTAGCCCTTTTAACACATTGACTGCCACACTAGAAAAAAAAGTTTTTCCCCTGGGGCCACGGTGTTTTATTAAAATGATCCTTTCTAATTTGTTATTTTTTATTGTTTTCTGTGTATGTTACATACAATTCATGTTTTTTGAATTAAATTGTCAACATTAATTGCAACAATAAGAACATCAACAAGATTTTCATAAACTGATTTCAGGATTCTGTTTCATGAGGCCCTGGGGTCAAAACTAGTGTGAGTTAAATACAACTCCCATGGCAGTTAATGTGTTAATTAGAACTGTTCCTAGCCTTTTCTTTTTTCTTTTCTTAATCTTTCATGATATTGACATATTTTTGAAGGATCCAGGCCAGTTTTTTCCCCTAATGAACCGCAATCTAGATTTGCCTGATTGTTTCCTCAAGATTAGACTCAGGCCAGGCGCAGTGGCTCACCCCTGTAATCCTAGCACTCTGGGAGGCCGAGGCGGGCAGATCATTTGAGCTCAGGAGTTCAAGACTAGCCTGAGCAAGAGTGAGACCCCATCTCTACCAAAAATGCCTGTAGTCCCAGCTACTCGGGAGGCTGAGGCAGAAGGATTGCTTGAGCCCAGGAGTTTGAGGTTACTGTGAGCTAGGCTGACGGTACTCACGGTACTCTAGCCCAGGCAACAGAGTGAGATTCTGTCTCAAAAAAAAAGATTAGACACAGATTAAATGTTTTTGCCAAGAATTTTTCAAAGATGATGTGTACTTTCCATTGCATTTCCTCAGGAGGCACATATGTTAATTTGTCTCATCATTGGTGATGCTCAATTTGGCTAACGTGGTGTTTAGAGGATCTCTCCATTTTAAAGGTGCATTCTTTGTAATTAATGAGCAATCTGTGGAATGAGACTTCGAGGCTACATGACTATTCCTTGATAACCTTTTACTTAAAATGTTAGCATCCATTGATGATCTTTGCCTCATTTTATTGCTAGTTACAAAACGATGATTTTCTAATTCAGTCATCTCTTGTAAATGATTCTCTTGTAAGAAATAGCCCCTTCCTCCTACCACATTTTTATGTGTATATGTTATACTACTATGGATAATGGAATTTTTAAAAATTCAATGTGATTCATCCATTAATTCCTGTTTTTTTGTTTTGTTTTCTGTTTTTATTTTTGCTACTCACTTATCCTAAATTTAGGCAATGGGAGCCCTTCAAACCAAGTCCAGCATCTTTTTGACATGTCCTCATTTAGTCTTTGAACATGTCCTTGCTTTCTGGCATAGCAAGATGTTCTTTAGGCTCATCTTGTGCTTGCCTTACACCTGGAATTTCTCCAAGGAATACCTGGTTCATTTTAGTAGGTAATAGTGCTTAGAAACCAAGATCTGGGCAGTAACTGTATTTACTGTTGTGATAACCATTGCTTCTAGGTCTGTTTAGTGGATAGAGCTGGGAAAAATATATGTATGTATTTTTTTTAATTCATGAGTTCATACTGATAACTCTAATTCAAATCCAACACCACAAGGATATTCCATTTTGTATATTCCCATATTCCATTTTGTATTTCCTTTCCCATACAGTTAATAACCTGTTTTGTAACGTCAGTGTATTTACTTTTTTGCTCTATCATGTTACAAAAAAATAGTTTCAAATTTATATCACTACCACTACGAATAACTAACTGTCTAGATAAAGTTCAAGATTTCTTGAAGTCCTTTTCTTCCTTAGAATATATCCCACTAAGGGTAGTGTTTTCTTGCTTTTTAATTATTTTTCACTTTACATTTTTGAGTAAATGTATTAACACAGTTCAGAAGTTAAAACTGTATAGAAAGGTATACACTCCCATCCCTTCTTCCCTATTCCTATCTACCATCTACTCGCTATAGGTTACCATTTTCTTTTTTTCTTTTTTTTTCTTTTGAGACAGAGTCTTAGTCTATTGCCCGGGCTAGAGTGCTGTAGGGTCAGCCTAGCTCACAGCAACCTCAAACTCCTGGGTTCAAGTGATCCTCCTGCCTCAGCCTCCCGAGTAGCTGGGACTACAGGCATGTAACACCATGCCTGGCTAATTTTGTCTATATATTTTTAGTTGGCCAATTAATTTCTTTCTATTTTTAGTAGAGACAGGGTCTCGCTCTTGCTCAGGCTGGTTTCGAACTCCTGACCTTGAGCGATCTGCCCCCCTCGGCCTCCCAGAGTGCTAGGATTACAGGCGTGAGCCACCGCGCCCGGCCGTAGGTAACCATTTTCATTTGTTTCTGGTATATCTTTCCTATGTTTCTCTTTGCAAAAATAAATCATGAATATATTTTTAAATCTCTTTTTATATACAGAAGTAGTATACTATGCATACTCTTACATCGTACTTTCTTATTTTTATTTATTTAAAACACTGACTTCGTGTATGTCTACCAATATTAATGCTAGAATACATTAATTAAACAATTAGGACAGAATATAATATGCCACCTTAGAATGAATTTCTTCACTTTTTCTAAAAATTTAACTTTGGTTATTAGGTATTTTAAAGGTCATAATACTTAAAAAGCTAATTCTTCACCATAATTTACAGCCTTATTTGGCAGAATACAAAATACACTTCTATAGCACAATAAACTATTTGGGGAATAAGTTCAGCACACTTTAAACACTGAGAAAACATACATAGTGTAATGGAAATAAGCCTGAACTAGAGTCAGGGTAGTCTTCTGGGAGATATTGCCAGCCTGGGATCACTTTAAGTTAATTTCTCAAAATCAGGAGTTGTATAGATCATTGAGAGAGCATAAGTTGGGGCTGTAAATCTTCAAGAAGGAGCAGTATATAGTTATAAATTTTGGGGGGAGATTTTTCCTCCGTCCAAAGAGCACCAAGACTGAGAAAAGCAAGTTCCTTTTTTCCTTCTATAGAATTGAGGTTTCTGGGTTTTGTTTTTCTAGCTGCTTCTTCCATTGTGTGCAATCCTCTGTGTAAGGGACTCCTGTCAAACTCCCTTCCTTGATTGGACTCCAGGCTTTGTCTTCTAGCCCCTAAACCCCTTGCACCCTCAAGGTGGAAGCTTAAGGTCATCGACATGATTAAGGAACTATGTCAGACAGCCAGCTTGAGTTCTTGCTGACTCCCTACCTCCCGGCTTTTATTTAATACTTGATTTTTAGCCTCTGAAGATTTTACTTTCTTGCCAGCTCAGAGGTGTATCCAGTTGAACCTTTGGTTGGGATATCTACAGTATACTGCAGGAAATGAACACTTGGGTCATTCACAACTAGAATGGTACTCTTGATTTTCAGTGGCCATTACCATCTCAGAACTTTTATAGTTCTTTATGTTTATGCAGCAACTAGACATTGTTTCAGGGTCAGTTCAATCATACCTCCCCCCCGAAGCTTTCCTTGATTACCAGAGTCAACATTGATCTTAGGTTGGAAATACTATACCACTGTCTGGCTTTATTAACCAACAGATGCCACTTCTAACCAACACTTTCTGGTTAGTGATACATACATATTTAAGCCCTGCTTTATGATCTCAATTTTGGGATTTGTAATAAACTGATTTGTTTTAAAATGTACACTTAGAGTAGCAATTTAGTTATGGTCATTGTTCAGACTTGTTACTTTGAGCTTGTTAACTATAACTTTAGTACTTCCTTTTCAGGTTTATGTATAATCTGCTACAGAGTGTTTCTAATTACATTGATATTAAAGTCAGCTTCTGGTACTATGACCTTTTTGTGTGTGTGAATGGACCTGTACAGTCCATTCTCATTCTCATTTTGTTTTGGAGTGGGGAGTAACAAATCCTAGTTTGAGAAAATTGATTTCTTAATTTTTTTCTTCTATAAAAGTAATATAACTACATACCTAGTACGAACAGCAATAAAAGTAATATAGCCAATTTCTTGAGAATTAGAAAATAGACAGGAATACCTATAATATCATTGTTGGCATTTTGGTAATATTTTTCCACTTCTAATGTTTTTTCATGCTAGTTGTGGTACTATTTTTTTCATTTAACACTACTCCTAAACATTTTCTGATGTCAACTATGATTTTTGGTTTTGAATAAAGGTAATAAAAGGACTTCATAAATTCAAGCAGTAGAAGGAAGCAAATTAAGTGTCTCCCTCCCCTCAGTCATTACCAAAACTTTCTCCCCTTAGATTATCAATATCTGTGTCTGTCTATAATACATATAGCATATCTTTATACAGATGGGATCTCTTACTCTACATTCTGTTATATACCTGCCATGTTTTTGTTCTCTTTTTTTGCTTTATGTGTCCTTACACACCTTTTCATGTCAAGGGTCAGTGTACCCAGATCTACCTAATTATTTTATCAGTTATCAGTATTCCATTCCTTATTCTAATGAGTCCCTTACTGATGGGATATAGCTATCATTTTCAGTGACTGCATACTATTCTATTGAATGCATATATTTGTAAAGGTATTATACTTTGATATGCATCTTATAAAGTTTCTGAACTATTCAGTACATTTTTACTATATTATAAATTATATTTGAAAACATATAATTCTTGATATTTGCAACTTAGGTTTCCCACCTGGTTTCAAAGGAGAAAGGGATTGTAACTTAAATTTTCTTTTTAAATCATCATACTGTAACCATAATAGGCATCAACAAATACATATTTGACTCCCTTATTACTGCTGGGTTTGGGGTCAGAGTTTTTTTGTTTTGTGTGTATGTGTGTGCATATGTGTGCACTTTCATTTGAGTTTACCTTTTTACAAGTTACTGTCATTTATTTTACCAGTTCAGTTGAGTGGCCACCATATCCAGAGTCTTGGGCCATTTTCTGAAGGCAATATAAAAGAAAGATAAACTATTTCCAGAGTTTACATCTAAGTTGGAAATATAAGAAATGCACAAAATTGTGAAATACAGTCATGCACTGCATGATGACATTTTGGTCAGCAATGGACTGCGTATAAAACAGTGATCCCCTAGGACTATAATGGAGCAAATATCGAAGCCTAATGTATGGTACTTGATATTGGTATTGCAAATCAAAGTAGGGAAAATTGTTGATATCCAGTAATGGTACTGGGACTTTTGGGTTTCCATGTAAAACATATATAAAAATAAAAAGATATATACCATCTAGGTTTGCGTAAGTACATTCCACAATGTTGACACAGCGACAAAATCACCTGATGACATTTCTCAGAATGTATCCCTGTCAGTAAGCAAAGTGTGACTGTGATCATATAAAACCAAGTTCTATCATGGGCCCAACATTGAATTAGGTTGAACCGTATGAAACTACTGATATTCAGGCATTTTTACCTATTTTAAAAAGGCAGTTTCATATGTGATTCAACCTACTCTGTATTTTAGATTCTGCAAAGGAGTATTTTAGAGAGAAACACAGCTGGGCTATAAACATCTTTTTTAACACATTGACTGCCACACTAGAAAAAGAACATTTTTCCTGGGGCCACAGTGTTTTGTTAAAACAAAATGATCCTTTCTAATTTGTCATTTTTTATTTTCTGTGTGTGACTTATATGCAACACAATCCACATTTTTAGAATTAAATTGTCAATATTAATTGTAACAATAAGAACATCAACAAGTAAGATTTTCATGAACCAGCTGCAGAGTTTTGCTTCACAAGGCCTGGGCTGAAAACTAGCCTGAGTTAAATACAACTCACATGGCAGTCAATGTGTTATTAGATAGAGAATGTATAAAAGAAGGCCTAAAGTCTTGGATTAGCATGGCATCTATAGAAAAGTATGAAAAAGTAGAAGGTAACTTTAAACTTTAAGTTAAGCTGAATATGAGGTATAATAGAAGATATAGTAGAGTAGAAAAGGCTAGACTACTTGAGGACTGAATGCCAAGTGGAGGTATTTTGAACTTTTTTTCTTTTTCTCTTTTTAACTTTTATCTTTTAAACCACTAGTCCTTAAACTTTAATGTATAGCAAAAGCATCTGCAGGGTTTACTGAAACAAATTGCTCAGCTCCACCACCAGAGTTTCTGATTCAGTATGTCTGAGTGGGACCCAATAATTTTAACACATTTCAGATGACAGTGATGCTTATGCTGCTAGTGTGAGGACTGCATTTTGAGAAACATTGTTTTAGGCTGTGGGATATTTATTAGAGATATTTGCCGCATAGAAAGTACTCCATGAAATTGCTTTAGGAATATGATGTAGAATTGTACAGCATAGATTGGAAGAGAGTGTGATGAGAGTTAGCATGCCTACTTCATGAGCGCATTTTATAAATTAATCCATGAGGCCATCTCAAGTTATCCCACACAGTTTTAGCCATTATTTTCACTTATCTTAGCTCTGTCACCTGACCTAATCTGTTTTATTTACTCTGTGCCCATATTTAATAGTGAAGAGCCCCTTTGTTTTCAATAATTAAGTCTCCCACTTTTTGGGGTTTTTTTTCTCCTTTCCCAAGGTTTACGGGCCATTTTAATGAGGTTGTCAAAGTTACAGTCTTTGGTCATTTTATTTGTGTTTATTATTTTGTTTCTATTTTGCCAATTTCCATTCTCCAAATAGAGAAAGACTTTTAAATTCTTTTTATTTCAGAATGGGAAACTGAAGCCCAAGTGTGTACTCCAGTACAGGATATCTCTAAACTCACAAAGGATGGAACCCAGACCATCAAATTAGAAGAATCATATGACTTTGATGACAGATTACAGAGGCAAGCAACAGATACCTTCTGGAAAATTCCCACTAATGAAAGAGATTTCATTTTGAAGTCAGACCCTTTACGAGAAGATGACCCTACAGAAGAATATCTTAGTAAATATGATATATATGGAAATAATTTTGAAAAGCATTCAAACCTAATTGTACAGTTTGATACCCAATTAGATAATAAAACATCCATATATGATGCAGGCAGTGCAGCCTTCAATCATGTCTCACATGGTGTTGTACATGGGAAAATACTTCCTGGAGACAAGCCTTACAAATGTAATGTGTGTGGGAAAAAATTTAGGAAATACCCATCCCTCCTGAAACACCAAAGTAGCCATGCCAAAGAGAAATCTTATGAATGTGAAGAATGTGGGAAAGAGTTTAGGCATATCTCATCCCTCATTGCACATCAGAGGATGCATACTGGAGAAAAACCATATGAGTGCCACCAGTGTGGTAAAGCCTTCAGCCAGCGTGCACACCTCACTATACATCAGAGAATTCATACTGGAGAGAAACCCTATAAGTGTGATGACTGCGGGAAAGACTTTAGTCAACGTGCACACCTTACTATACATCAAAGGACACATACTGGAGAGAAACCATATAAATGCTTGGAATGTGGTAAAACCTTCAGCCATAGTTCATCACTGATTAACCATCAGAGAGTTCATACTGGAGAAAAACCTTATATATGCAATGAATGTGGGAAAACTTTCAGTCAGAGTACACACCTCCTTCAGCATCAAAAAATACATACTGGAAAGAAACCATATAAATGCAATGAGTGTTGGAAAGTGTTTAGTCAGAGTACTTACCTTATTCGACATCAGAGAATTCATTCTGGAGAGAAGTGTTATAAATGTAATGAATGTGGAAAAGCCTTTGCTCATTCCTCAACTCTTATTCAACATCAAACTACTCACACAGGAGAGAAATCCTATATATGCAATATATGTGGGAAAGCCTTCAGCCAGAGTGCAAACCTTACTCAGCATCACAGGACACATACTGGAGAGAAACCATATAAATGCAGTGTGTGTGGGAAAGCATTCAGCCAGAGTGTGCACCTTACTCAACATCAGAGGATTCATAATGGAGAAAAACCCTTTAAATGCAATATATGTGGGAAAGCATATAGACAAGGTGCAAATCTTACTCAGCATCAAAGGATTCATACTGGAGAGAAACCCTATAAATGTAATGAATGTGGGAAAGCTTTTATTTATTCCTCATCACTTAACCAACACCAGAGAACTCATACTGGAGAGAGACCCTATAAATGTAATGAATGTGATAAAGATTTTAGCCAGAGAACATGCCTTATTCAACATCAGAGAATTCACACAGGAGAGAAGCCCTATGCCTGTCGTATATGTGGTAAAACTTTCACCCAGAGTACAAACCTTATTCAGCATCAACGCGTTCATACGGGTGCCAGACATCGTAATTAATTGATAAGGGAGACTTCATTTAGGTTTTACAACTTGATCATTTAAATTTTATTTTGTACACTGTGTGTTAAAATATTATTCAATAGAAGAAATCTGAAGTGCAATATGTTAGATACCACTCAGAAGTATCAGAATTAGTAATATGAATATAACCTATTTAAATTTAATGTGAAAGTTAAGAAGGAAACCTCATTGACTTCTTAACCTTTATTTGATATCAGTTTAATTCATTCTAGAAAGAAACCCTATGAAAGGGTATTCGAAAACCTGTAACTCATCAACTCTTACTATATTTCAAGTACTTCTTAATGAGGCCTTATGAGTGTAACTTGGGAAAACGTCCATCAAATAGAGATTTCACACTAGAGGGTAATCCTGAGATTATGAGAGAAAAAGCTGCTTTCAGGCCTTTATATCTTCCCAGTATTGAAGCCTTAAAATATGTAAAGGTTTGCCTCGCCTTTTCCTGTCATGCTATAACTGCCATATGGAGCCAGTAGATTTGCAAAAAAAAAAAAAAAAAGTTGAAAGTATTTTAAAGTTTTATATGTGACCACTGTTTAATTCCAGTTTCCCTCAAATATTGAATTATTAAAGGAAAAAAGCTTAATGAAAAATGATGTGTTAGGATAGAGAAACTAATGTGTATATAACACTTAGACATTTGTACAGATTTAGTTAAACAGGTATAAAAATAAGACACTCCAAGCTTAAATTAATCTTTAAAACATGTTAGCTTTAGTTTCACTGGGTTTTGGCATACAAGGTCATCCTGAAGGAAAAAATAGGCATACAGTTCCCCTTTTTTTCACCTGACTTTTAAATTCATAACTTAAGGTTTCTCTGTGACTGTTTACAGTAGAAAGTCCACTTCTTCCCCTGAAACACAAGTTTCTTGAGTGCCTACTGTGCTCAGGTCCCAAATTTCCTAATTGGATCCTTTCAGGGCTTAATACAGTATTAAAAATCACAGCTGATTTAAGCAACAAAAAGTTTTCTAGAGTAATGAGAAAGTAAGGACATGATCTTAACTGTTTTATCATGGAGTGAACGTAAGAAATTACCAAAATGGGTTGCCAGATGCTACTCCATATCCCAAAACAAGGAAGTAATGAAAGCAGCTATGTGAGAAAAATAAGTAATGGAAAATAGATTTGAGTTCACTGCTCAAAGTGGGTTAGGGAAAAAGGTGATAGCTTAATGGAGTGAGGAAAGAGAATGCATAGGTAACTTATACATGAAACGTAGTTGAACTTGCTTTACCTAAGAAAATAAGAGTGGCTACATAAAAAAAGCAAAAATTCATCCCGTTTATAAGAAGAAACTAAAAACAAAATGACTGATTTTTAAAGAATAATTGGAAACCTGGTACTCCATACATACAAGTAAAATAGAGATTACTCTTAGTATGTCAGGAAAGAAAATTCATTGGAAAAAGCATTGATGCAGAAACTTTCATTGGTGCAGTCATCATTAAACAATGATAACTGAATTTTGGGGTCCTAAACAACATAAAAGGAAAACTGGCAGGAATGCAAATTGAAATAAGTACAAATACTATTAATATTATATTTAATATTCACAGCATTCCACTATCTGAATATATGACCATATTCTGAGAACTTAGATTCATCCTGTTCATATTTCTTTCTCCAGTGCCTTGCATATAGCATGTGGTCTATACATATTGGTTGAATTAATGAATAAATTATATAAATTAGAATTGAGTAATAAGGTAGAATTGACTGGCATGGACTGAAAATTGGTAGAACAATACTTTTTTGTACATACATCAAGGAAATATTTAATAAGTATTATTTACTGGGTAAAAGGAATTGCTTAAAAATGGAGAATCAGATTTCATGGGACATCTTTGCACAAGGAAATTTTCCTGCACTAAATGAGGGAAAATTGATATATTAATAGATTCTGGTGCCATAAACATCAATGTAAGCATTATTGACCATGCAGCTCATTTGGACATTACTGTTTATATAAACATCTGACAAATAGGTGCTGAAGAAAAGACCTGGGGTGCTAGCATCTTCAAAGCTATATTGAATGTTTTCTTTAACAAATTGTTGCTTTCCCTTTTCCTCACATTAGTTAACCTTGATGTCGTAGTATCATCCTTCACAAAGCACAGGTTGCAAAATACTCAAATTGTGCTTATTCCATAGTTCTCATGTTAAAAAAAAAAAAAACAGCTGTGTTTAAGATACACTTTTTTTGATGCCACTTCATCCCTTACACTGCTTTCTTTAAGATGAACATGTGGAGTATTACAGTCCATAGCATCTTTCTTTGCATTACTTTGTATTTCCGGCCTTCATGTGTTTTATGTAAATAATGCATCTATCAAGTCTTCCAATGATAAACAGAGGCAATTGATGCCCTTAGAATGATAGTGGAGAATCCTAGATCTTTGTATATTTTTCCAACTTTTACAGTTGTCTGACCCACAAATAATTCAACAGTTTTTAGCAAATAGTCTTATTTTCCATGATTTTTTATTATGAAAGTGCTCATATACAGAAAATTTTAAAAATAATAAAATGAACTGTGTACCTTCCACCTAGATTTGAACATTAACATTTTGCCACATTTTTTACTGAACAATTGGAAAATAACTTACAGTCATGACATTTCACCTCTAAATACTTAAGCATGCATCTCATAAAAATAAGGACAGTCTTTTACATAACCATAATATCATTACATACCTAAAAAAAATGAACAGTAATTCTCTAATATCTAAAGGCCCTGTCCATGTTTAAATTTCCCCCTGTTGATTCAGTCAGTTTTCACACATAATATTTGTTGTATCTGTTTCATCTATCTAGAACAGTTTCCACCTCTGGTTTTTCCTCGTTTTAAGAGAGCAGGACAGTTGTCTTGAAGAGTGTCTCACAGTCAGGATTTAACTAGTTATTTGTATGTGGTTTACATGTGAATTGTTCCTGTATTCTGTCAATTAGAAGTTAGGGCCAAAGGATTGATTGCATTCAGGTTAAACATTTTTAATGGTAACACTTCACAGATAAGTTTCATATTGCGTCATATCAAAAGTGTCATTAATATCCAGTCGACTTGCTGTCATTGATGTGACATTTGATCACTCATTTGAGGTAGTAACCACCAGATCTTCCCAATAGAAAGGTAGTTTTTCCTGCTACAATTTAACAGTGTGTGGACTGACATTTTGACAGCATATGAATATCCTGTTTGGCAACTTTTCACATGGTGGTTTTAGGAACCACCAGTGATCCTTGAATCAGTTATTTCATGAAGGTTTGCAAAATGCTAATTTTCTAATTCTGTCATTCTTTATCATGTACTGACTAGCATTCTCCATGAGAGAACTTTCCCTCATCAACTGGGAATGCACTAGAGGCATGGACATGCTCAATTCTTTTCCTTTATTTACCAGTTTAGTAGTTTAATCACCAGTGAGGAGTTTAGTGTTATCATCTGCAGTGATGACAAATGAGTCAGTGTGTTACAGCCAATTATAATCGTTGTTTCTGATGTTCAAATTCTCCCAAATTTGGCCAGTTGGAACCTTTCAAGTAGCTCTTCCATTCTTTTGACAGTCCCTCTCTAGTCTTTGGGCAACTTAATTGCCTTCTGACACAAGATATCTCAAGTTCACTTTGTACTTTCAATGCCCCAGACATGGAATGAAACATGTCTCCAGGAATTCCTGGCTCCTTTTAATAGGTAAGCTATTTAAAAACCAAGATCTGGCCACTAGGCATGCTCACTGCTACTGGAACAAGTCTCATTAGCAAGTCTTTGCAACCATTCAACTTAGTTTTCATAAAGACAACTCTCTGCACTTACGTCATCAGTTACATAATATCTAATTATGCAATGAGGGATATAATTACATAACAGGCATAAACTTTTGGGAGGAAAAAACTAAGTCTTGCTAAGCATATACCTAAATTAGAACAGTTCCATATTCTGTATACCAGAAAGCAGCAAGAAGTCCTGTGCCAAGGCTATCAGCTAATTTTACACAGGGATTGGAGCTTGTCAGTTAATCTGGCAAATGGGTTAAGTAGAGGGCAATTAAGAGACTGACTAGATGTATGATACCTACTATATTGTGTTTTAACCATTACATGTCTTGATAACTTATGGTATTTATAAGCTAATAACCCTCCTTTCCCATCACATTTCTTATGGCAGGTTTTTGGTAAGACCTAAATTTTAATCCTGAAGATCTGTTTCATGTAAATCTAAGTATTAGTTTTTCTTACTAAACCTTTATTTGGTCTTTAAAATGTTAAAGCTGGTTTTTTTTTTCCTTGTCTTCTGGTGTCAATTCATTGACATGTGCCTGTAAATGTATTCTTAGTCCTCTATTTATTATTCTCCCTATGGCTCTATATTTCATCATAATTATTAGCCCCTTAGAACATGATAACCATTAAAAATGGCAAGCATGTGCACGACAGTGATATGTGTAAATATGTGTAGAAGTAAGCTTGCGAGCAACACCAGGTCTTCTGTTCTGCATGGATGGGGAAACTGAAGCCTGTGATGCTCAAGTATCTTGCCTGAGGTCATATGTCAAACAGCAACAGAATAAGGACTGGAACCTGACAGCTCCAGCCCTTAGTTGAGTTCTTCTTATAAAATAATGTTAAATGAAAATTCTGAGTACAAATAGTATGTACCTACAATTCTATAAAATTAAGTATTTTTACGAGATTAGAGCACTGGAAGTTTTTTAAACCCGTTTTTGTCCTCTCTAACATACAGTTCTTAAATTCAGATGTTTAAATGAAAAGAGCCCAACTCAGGATGCACCTCCCCCTGCCAATTTTTCATCTCTCACCAAGATCTTTCCCAAGTTTCAGAACCATACAGTAATTTTCCTGAAGTACAATCTTAGACCATAACAAAATAAATTCTGTATCCAAAAGTTGAAAAGTAATGATCTCACTCCACTATACATTGAGTAAAAACTATACCTGGAGTATTATATTCCTTCTGAGCACCATTATTTTATATAAGCACAGTCATCCCTCAGAATCCCAGAGGATTGGTTCCAAGACCCCTGTGGATACCAAAATCCACAGATGCTCCACATCCACAGAAATCCCTGATGTAAAATAGCTTAGTATTTGCATAACTTATGCACATCCTCCCATATAGTTTAAATCATCTCTATTACTTATAATACCTAATATAATGTAAATGCTATGTAAATAGTTATTATACTGTATTTTTTTACATTTTATTTTTGTATTATTGGGGGAGGTTCAAATATTTTTGATCAGTGTTTGGTTGAATCCATGAATGCAGAACGTTCAGATACCCAAGGCCAACTGTGTAATACATTACACTAGGGTCCTAGGAAACTGCAGTTACCAACAGGACTCTAGCACCACTAACACGGAGGCGACCAAGAGTGCTGGGAAGGCCACCTATGGTCCTACCCTTTCTGGAACTAAAAGAAAGCAGTAATGTAGAGGATTCACTTGAGAACCATAAAGGCACCAAGCAATACACAGTAGGCACTTAAATATTAACCGAATGAATAAATCCATTCACTCTAATAAACCTGCATTGTGCAAGATGATGGCCAGATACAGCTGTTGAGGGAAGTGCAAAGTATTAATATTCAGTAAAGATAGCTTCTCACCACTGGACATAGTGGCTCATGCCTGTAATCCCAGCACTTCGGGAGGCTGAGGCAAGAGGATCGCTTGAAGCCAGGAATTTGAGACCAGCCTGGGCAACATAGTAAGAGCTCCTTGGGAGGCTGAGGTGGGAGGATCATTTGAGTCCAGGAGTTGGAAGCTGCCATGAGCTATGATTGTGCTACTGCACTCCAGCCTGGGTGACAGAGCGAGACCCTAAAAATAAACAAAAAAAAAAAAAGCTTCCCACTTTCCAAGACAGAGACGTGTCAACCATCCTTTTTTCTTTACTGTACCATTTGTAGAGTACTTTATAATTAAAGCATTTTTATATTATTATCACATTCATTTCCTCTTTGTATGTGTTGGACCCCAGAATGGAAAGGGACTGCCTCTCTTCTAGGACCCAGAACACTGATCATGGGTGAAACTTAACTTTAAAGAGATTATGTAGTGAAGGAAGAAGTATTCATCTTGTGACAACTAGAGCCCAGAAAAGAAAGAAGGCCCAAACCTGAGACCTAGCTGCAAAAACCAACGTGCCATTTCTTCCCCTGCCTCCCAGGAATGAGCAGGAGTGTAAATCAGGAGTTGGAGGCTGCAGTGCCCTACGATCACACCTATGAATAGCCACTACACTCCAGCCTGGGCAACATAGCCAGATCCTGCCTCTAATTAAAAAGAACAAAAACAAAAAACCGAGCAGAATTATAAAGAGCTGGGAAGGAAAAGAAGCTCAAGACTCTCCAGCTTACCTTGACAGAATTCCCACTTATCAGTGGGTGCTATATACCTTGCAATTCCCAAGTGAGAGGGCCAATGAAGACCTGAAATAGTCCTACTCTCCCAGGTACAGAAAAGCAGGCCAAGAACTTTGTCATCTTGGCCAGCACCTCTCTCCCTGAATTCCCAGATCTAAGTGAAGGCTTCTGTTTCCGTACCAAGAACTGACAAACTACTGCCAGCTGGTGGCCAGAGCTAAAAATGATTTTTACATTTTCAAACGGTTGAAAAAAAATATTTTGTGACACATGAAAATTATATGAAATTCAAATTTCAGTGTCAAAGTTTTGTTGGAACATAGCCACCCCCATTTGTTTAAATATTGTCTATGGCTGCTTTTGTGCTACAACAGTAAAACTGATAACCATAAAGAGAACGCAAAGCCTAAAATGTTTACTATCTGGCCCTTTATAGAAGCTCACCAACTGTGCCTACATAATGGGGTGGGGGTGTCTAGGTCTATTCGCTAAGCCAAACACGGTAGTAATGAAAGGAGCAACACCCCTGGGGAGGGGAGACGGCGGGAGTATCAGGAAATTAAAGTCAAACAGGAGAGCTCTGAAGCATGGAAATGGAGCATAGCGGCACACTGCCAGAAGTCCCGGTTATGGGAAGACCGGTTACTCTCTGTTCAGGAAGCAGGCGGACAATGCTGCCGAGAGAACTCCAGTCGGGCAGTGATGCCTTCTGTCGATATTTCATGACGACGCGCCTATAACCCTCCGTCTAAAATCAGGGTGGAGGCATGTGGAATGTAGAGTGTACGGATACGTTGAGAGAGTTATATGAGCGGGTTCAAGAACAGTGGTCTTCCCTTTTTGGAGTGGCTTCGCTTACTCTTTCCCCAGACTAGGAAAGAAACGTGGGTTCAAGTCAGCACTTTGTTCACTTTGTTTCTAACAAGCCGTGTTACTCAGGCATCCCTTTCCTCTCCCTAACTGCCGTTCCTCACTCAACATAAAGTCGTCCGCAGGGAGGGCAGCGTCTGGAAACTGGGTTCCCTTTTCATTCTTAACTGTGAAATACGCTTCTGCATAACCCACCCCACCCCCAACATACACACC
>VBSM01000725.1:4434224-4447286 GCA_008086735.1 Cheirogaleus medius
CTAGCACTCTGGGAGGCTGAGGCAGGAGGATTGCTCAAGGTCAGGAGTTCGAAAAAATATTTGTCAAATGAAGATTGAATAAATTCAAGGTGTACACGTGCTGATTGACATATATGTACACCATGAAATGAATACCACAATTGAATTAACACATCCTTCACCACCCCTGCTGTACTTTACATCCAGATGTGTTCCTCTTAAAACTTGAAAGTTTGCACCCTGTGACCACCATCTCCCCATTTCATCTCCTCTCGACTTTTATTTCTTCCTTTGAATTGGCTTTGCTGATGTTCTCTTTTATCTCTATTTTCTAATAATTTTTTTACCACTTAAATCAGTGAAAATATCTTTTTATTGTTTCTGATAGTACATGATTGTGGTGGATTGAGTTGTGTCCCCTCAAAAAGATACAGTATGTTGCAGTCCTAATCCGTGGTACCTTGAATGGGATTGACTGAGGTCTCTTTTGGAAATAGGGTCTTTGCAGATGTGCTCCAGTTAAGATGAGGTCGTTGACTGGAGGAGGGGGGCCCTAACCCACTGACTGGCATCCTTATAAAATGAGGGGAAGTGGGACACAGACCACAGAGAGGAGAACCCTACGTGGAGACAAACACAGGGAGAATGCCAGAGATGGCATGGAGCATCCGCAAGCCCAGGGACATCAGGGGTTCCTGGCAGCCCCCAGGAGCCGGGACAGAGGCGTGGATCAGCCTCTCCCTCAAAGTCCCCAGAAGGAACCAACCCTGCTGACACCCCCATTTCAGACTTCCAGCCTCCAGAACTGTGAGAGAATAAACTTCCGTTATTTAAGTCCCCCCGTTTGTGGAACTTTATTACAGCAGACCCAGCAAACTAATACAACAGTCACTGGAAATTGTAAAGCAAAACAGAGATAAAAGTCCCAACATAATCTCATCGTGCTTGCTCTGGGCAGCCCTGCAAGCACCATTTGCAGGAGCCCATTTTAGCAACTTGGAATATAGACTTCCAGACGGTCTCCTGCTGATGGATGCTGGGATTGTCCCCAGCTCTTCACTGTTGTAAATAATACTGCTGTGAACATCTATTACGTGTGTGTGTCAGATTAAGCCTGTATTTGTAATGTTCAATTTTTTTAATGAAGAAATCCAAAGCAAATATGACAAACTGTTAACCTCCGCTACATCTATGTGACAGATGTGTGGGTGTCTTATTTTCTGTAGGTTTCAGGATGTTTGAAATATTTTGTAATCAAAACTGTATTCAAAAATCAGTCAAACAGAATAGGAAAATGGCTCGGTTTCAATCATACCATGATGTTAATTTCTGTTGATACCATTTATCCAGTGACGCCTACCGAAAACCTGCTGTGACTGTGTGTGTGTGTGTGGTAACATACATATAACATAAAATTCACCATTTTAATTATGTTAGGGGCACCGTGCAGTGGCTTTTAGCACGTTCGCAACGCCGTGCGCCCACCACACTGTCCCTCTGCGCGGCGTTCCCACTGCCCAG
This sequence comes from Cheirogaleus medius, assembly GCA_008086735.1. Classification (NCBI taxonomy): domain Eukaryota; kingdom Metazoa; phylum Chordata; class Mammalia; order Primates; family Cheirogaleidae; genus Cheirogaleus; species Cheirogaleus medius. Next base: position 4,435,725 of record VBSM01000725.1, read on the forward strand.
CCAGGGGCTCCTCCCACGCCCCCTCAGCCCGTGGCAACCACTCATCTGCTCTCTGTCTCTATGGATTTACTTATTCTGGATACTCCACACAAGTGGCATCACATAACACGTGGCCTTTCGTGTCTGGCTGCTTTCACGGAGCGCTCGCCTGAGGCGCGCGTCGCAGCGCGTCCGCTCTTGCTCCTCCTGCGCGCGGCGGCGTCCCACTGCGCGCCCCACGTTGCGCGCCGCCCTTCTGCGTCGGCGAGCATTTGGGTCTTTCTGCCTGTGGCTGTCACGTGCTGTGAGAAGTCACATTCAAATTTTTGTTTTGTTTTGTTTGGATCCCTGCTTTCAATTCTTTAGCTGTATGCCCGGGAGTGGAATTGCTGGGCCATGCGATCACTCTGTTGCCCTGTTTCCCCGCTGGCCTGGCGAGCTGCAGAACTGCTGTGCCTTCCGCACCAGCTGCTCCCTTCACACTCCAGCCAGCGATTCACGAAGCTTCCAGTTTCCCCACACCCTCGCCGATGAGATGGGTTTTTTCGTGTTGTTTTTTTTTTAGAAATTATTATAGCCATCCTCGTGAGCATGAAGTGGTTTCTTATTGTGGCTTTGATTTGCATTTCCCTAATGACTAATGATATTGGGCATCTTTTCGTGTGGTTTTTGGCCATTTGTGTGTCATTGGGGAGATTATCTGTTCAAATACTATGACTGTTTCCTTTTTTTGTTGTTTTTTTTTTTTTTCAGAGACAGAGTCTCACTCTGTCACCCAGACTAGAGTGCAGTGGTGTCATCATAGCTCACAGCAACCTCAAACTCCTGGGCTCAAGCGATCCTCCTGCCTCAGCCTCCCAAGTAGCTGGGACTACAGGCTCACATCACCACGCTCAGCTAATTTTTTTATATTTAGTACAGACGGGGTCTCGCTCTTGCTCTTGCTCAGGCTGGTCTTGAACTCCTGAGGTCAAGCGATCCTCCTACTTTGGCCTCCCAGGATGCTAGGATTACAGGCATGAGCCACCACACCTGGTTGTTAGTGAGAGTTGAATCAGTGATTTTTCAATAACCAGATCTGCTTATGAGCTTATTAGCTCATCTCATCCCAGGGATGTCACACCAAACAGCATGTTATAGCCTCTGCAGAATATCCAAGCCCGTGAGTGACTGGGCTAAAGCTGGACACATCCGACCCTGGTAAGATACCTCTTACTTAGGAAGCTCCTTTCCCTGAGCCAAGGCAGGTCCTTCACGCACAGAGGGAGGAAGCCCACCACCCTGTGGAGGAAAGCAAATTCAGCACAGGGCTCGAAAGCATGGGTTCTGGAATCAAATTGCCCAAGTCTGAAGCCAGCTCTGTTACTGGCTGGCTCTGTGATAGGCAAGTTAACTCCTTCCGCCTTAATTTCCTCTTTTGCTGAGAGAGGAATAATAATTGTCCTCCCTCCTAGAACTGTCATGAACATTAAATGAAATAATGTATGTAAAATGCTAGTCTGGAATAGCATAGCAGTTCCTTAAAAAAATTACATGTGAAATTATGATAAGATTCAGCAATTCCACTTCTGGGTCTATACCCAAAAGAATTGAAAGCAGAGATTGAACAGCTATTTGTACACCCATGTTCACAGCAGCATCGTTCACAGTAGCCATGGAGGAAGCAACCCAAGTGTCTACCAACAGATGAGTGGGTAAAGAAACTGTGGTATGTACATGGGATATGAGCCGGCCTTCCTTGTAAAGGAAGTGCATTTTGACACCTGCTACGATGTGGGCGAACCTTCAGCACATTAGCTGAGCACAATCAGCCAGTCATAAAAGGCCAAAGTTAGGTTCTGAGCTGAGAGAGGCACATGAAGCCTCATGTAGCAAAATGCTGTTTATTTTGAGCATCTGAGTGCAGATGGGTGGAGGCCGAAAGAGCGACCATACCGAGGGAGGGGAAAGCCTTGGGTTTTATAGAGGTTTTTTTGCTGGGGGGCGGGGGAGCAGCACTTGCAGAGGTAGGGGAGGGAGTGGCTTCTTCCTTGTGGGGGTGGGTAGGAATGCCAGCGTGGCTGCAGTTGTCTGTGGACGGAGTTAGATTTACAACCTCCGGACTCTCCAGACTCTTGCGGCTTTTGTTTCACAGGCTTTATGGTCTTTCTAAGTTTTCCATTAACCTCATTGCGCCCTATACATACTTTTTGGGATCCAACCCTAAGCAAACCTAACGCAAATGTTGTATGATTCCACTTATATGTGGGACATAGAAGAATCAAATTCATAGAAACAGAAAGTAGACTGGTGGCCACCAGGGGCAGGGGAGAGAGGAATGAGAGTTATTGTTTGCTGGGTGTTTTAGTTGGAGAAGATGAGAACTTTCTGGGGTGGATGGTGGTGATGGTTGCACAGCAGGGTGAATGTGCTTAACGCTGCTGAACTGTACACTTAAAAATGGTTAAAATAATACATTTTATGGTATGTATATTTTACCACCATAAAAAAAAAGTCTTCCCAAAAAGCAAACAAACAAACAAAAAATGGTCTAGTGAGGGCTCAGTCACAGAGTCACACAGAGCAGTCACTGGGCTCTGTAACTGCCTCTGTGAACCCCTATCTGCTTTTTATAATCCTCTCCCTTAACTAACTACTTGACCCCTTGAGTTGTTTCCCAGATATCATGGCCTCAAACTCCTGGCCTCAAGTGATCCTCCTGCCTTAGCCTCCCAAAGTGCTGGGATTGTAAGCCTGAGACACAACACTAGGCCTAAAATCTTGGATTTTCTACAAAACAAAGGAGTTGGGACTCTGAAGGCCCCAGGACAGACCTCCTGACACTAGGGCTCATGTCCCACTCTACCTGCCAGAAGGCACAGGACCCCTCCTTAAAATGCCCAGGATTTCCCTTAGTCAGAGAGACAGATTTGAGGCAGCTTCTCCTGTTCTCGACAAGAACTCTGTCTTACTATAGCAATCCTCATTGTCCCAATAACTGGATCTTTGTGCAACGAGCAACTGGATCCAAACCGAAACCCCCTTGTGGTTTCAATAACGCTTCCCCTGCCTGAAGGGTTTATATGCCTGCGCCACGCTTAGCTCAGGCGTGCTCCTGGGATTTGTAGTTGGTAACATCCAGGCAGGGACTCAGGATCTGCATGGGCTCCCCTGCCCTTTCCCAGCCCCTTTGATGGCAGAAGCACCCACGGAGCCCACACCAGCCCACGTCCCTGTGCACACAGCTGAGACTCTCCAGTGTGTAGTACCAAGAACTGCAGAACCCTTGACACGTGAGGACTCCATCCTGACCTCTGCACTGAGACGACCGAACTCTAGCACGGCTTCTAGCAGCATAAGGCCCTGTCCCCAGGATGCAGCCAGCCCTGTTAAAAGGCCTGCAGGAGAGAGCCCAAGTCTGCAGGAGAATTTATTTACTGTTTGTTCGGGCTATACCCTAGCAACAGGCAGACAGGCCCCTGGACCCCCACCCCTTAGAGCAGTTACTCTAGAAAGTTTGCAATTATAAATCCTTTCTCTGCTGTCTGCCATGTAAAACTACCACCCAAATGGTTTCCAGGACCTGAGACTGGGAGAGAAGTCGCTAGAATGCAAACATTCAGGGGGTCACTCTCTGTCTCCCAGGCTCTGGGGAGACTAAGGTCCTCGTGTGGGCGCCTCTCTCCCACCTGCTTCCCGTAAAGACAAGGGCGGTGTCTTCCTCTTCCAGGCGATGCCAATCAACTAACCGGGTGGCCCAGTCACACGACTAACCCCCAACACCCTCAGCGCCTTTCCCTTAGCACATCGCTGTTAAACCGCCGCCAGCCCTTTGTTTCAGGGAAGTTGAGCTCCCTGCGGCGAGAGCACCACCGAAGCAAACCTGTCCTTACCACTTCGACCAGTGCTGGCTTTGTTTAAGTTGGACTGTCCTTCCTCTCCTGACTGACAGTTAGCTGTTATTCTTACTGTTTTTATTATAATTTGCCAAGGGAGCTGACTTCTCCCTCTGGCAGCCACCCTATCCCTGCTATGTCTTTCTTACCTTGCCAGTCCCGGGAATACAGTTTCCAATAGTTGGAAGCCGTGGGACCTCAGTGATCACGCTGAGAATTTCCAGAGTTCTCAGCATAACGTTTTTTAGTTTCAGAGCTACACTTCCCAAAACAAATCGAATCGGACAAAGCACATCTTTAGAGTGAATCTTTAGAATCCACCTCGACTGCGATGTGTCAACGTAAGTCAGCAAGAACCCGTGACTTATGAGCATATGAACCCTAAATTTCGGCATTTCCAAAGTCCAGCGTCTGGTGGCATTTGGAGCTGATGCTCTAGAGAAAGTTGCTATCAAGTTTGATACAGATTTCTGCCGAACGACTGTTTAAGTATCTCAAGCAATTAGATGTGTGCTGCTCTGGAGTGTGCCTTAACGCGTAACTGCCACGTGAGTTGTATTTAACTCACACTGGTTTTGAGCCCATGTGCGCTTCACACGGCTCTTTCCCTTGGCAGCCGCCGTGCATGGGCAGCTCACGCTGCCGCGCTGTAGCCTACATGTTTGCATGATGGGTGGCCCCCTGGGCAAAACCACAGAAAACAATAAAAAATAACAAATTTATCATTAAATTAGAAAGGATTGTTTTGTTTTCGAAGTTTTTATTCTATTTTCATAATAACACACCATGGCCCCAAGGGAAAACATTTATTTTTTTAGTCTGGCAGGCAATGCGCTAACATCTACCAAACCACTCTCCCTTCTATTATCCCTCCAAAACAATGCCACTCTCTCCTGGGCGGCCGCGGCTGCAGGGACTCACATAATCCTCTTATCCATCCACCAGATGGCAGGACAGTGAAGTCCGGAGAATCCTCTGTCCTCCAGGAACCTCATTAGTTAAGTGAAATGTTATGACTTCCTGGTTAAACGTTAGTTTGGACTCTCAGAGAGCAGACGGGCTCAGATTCAGGTGGAGCCTCCTCCAGGGGAACAGGTTGTCTCCTGGGGTACAGTTAGGGTGGCCCCGGCGTGGGAGGGGATAGGGGAAAAGCAGAGCGGGAGCTTGGGCAGGGAAAGAATTGGTGCTGATCAGGTGTCCTGGGGTGAACTTGCCCGAGGTCTCACGGGTGACTGTGGCAGAGCAGGACCCTGAAGCCCCACTCCCAGCCCTCTGCCTCCTGAAGACCCCTGGGCAGTAGAGGACAATCCCAACAAGGAGGCCAGCACTGGCCTGCAGAAGCTCCCTACCCTCTCTGCTGGGCCCTGTGGATGTTTGAGGACAAACACACTAGAAAGCAAGACCAGCCCAGACCCTCCGTAAGCCACGGGCCAGGAAACAGTTCCTAGGTTCTGAGACGGGGGAGATGCAGGCATGAGTTACGCAGCAGCCTTGTGAATCCCAGCAGTCCTTCACTTCTTCCTCACAGGCATTTTTGAAAATGTCTTCCCATCCCTCAACTCTCAATGCCATCGCTGAGGCCAAGCACAAAGAGGTAACTGCCAGGAGCTCCCCAGCTAGTTGGAGCACGCCTGAGACTAGCAGATCCCAGCTTCTACCTCCCAACCTGGTATCTTCCCAGCACACTGGGCTTTAGGGGAAAGACCCGTGTGATTTGCCAGGGGGCCCTGCTGCAGCCTCTCCTCCCAACCCGCACAGTGGGGAGAGGCAGTGAGGCTCCCAGATTACAAGCCTGGCCTGACGCCCAGCTACACCACTCACCAGCTGTGCGACCTTGGGCATGTGGCTTAGCCTGTCTGGGCCTTGATGCCTCATCTGTAAACTGTGAATTCTGATTGTATCTGCATTTTAAGGCTGTTATAAGGATAAAATGAGACTGTAAGTGTCAAGGGCTTCCCACAATGCCTGCCATGTAGAACTTTGTAAATGGCAGAGCCAAAAAACAGATAGAAAATTTAATAGATAGCCACAAAAACAAACAACCCAACCTACAAATGGGCAAAGGACCTGCATAGACATTTCTCCAAAAAGGATATACAAGTGGCCACCAAGCGCACGAGAAGATACTCCACATCACTAATCGTCAGGGAAATGCCACAATGAGACATCACCTCACTCTGACTAGGATAGCCACTATCAAAAACTAAACAAAGCAAACCAAGCAAAAAACAGAGAACAGCAAGTGTTGATGAGGATGTGAAGAAGTTGGAACGCTTGTGTCCCGTTGGTAGGATTGTAAATGGTGCGGCCACTATAAAAAACAGTATGGAGGTTCCTCAAAAAAATAAAAGTAGAAATATCATGTGATCCAGCAATCCCACTTCTAGGTATTTGTCCAAAGAACTAAAAACAGGATCTAGAAGAGATATTTGCACTCCCGTGTTTATTGCAGCACTGTTCCCAATAGCCAAGCTATAGAATCAGTGAAGCATCTATCCTCAGGTGAATGGATAAAGACAATGTGGCTTGTGCATACAGCGGGACATTATTCAGCCTTAGAAAGGAAGGAAATCATGTCATATCCTGCGACATGAATGAACCTTGAAGACATTATGCTAAGTCAACTAAGCCAGTCACAGAGGGCAAACACTGCGCGATTCCGTCTATGTGAGGTAGCTAGAGCAACGAAATTCCCAGGAGCTGGAGGCTGCGTGGTGGTTACGGGGCTGGGGAAGCGGGTTGGGGCGCTGCTGTTCAGTGTGTTTAGCTTCAGCCACACGAGGTGAGAAAGTTCTGAAGGTCTGTGCACAGCATGTGCTTATAGTTAACGGCACTGTGCTGTACACGCAAAGCTTGGTTAAGAGTGGAGATTTCATATTATGTGTTTCTCAGAGAGAGAGAGAGAGAGCCCCTTCCAGGCTCATGGAGGCCGCACTCTTCTTATCTAAAGCCAACCTCCCTATTAACGGATCAACACCTAAGTGGACATACAGGAATAACATTTATTGGGTGTCGGGCGGGTGGGAGAGGGGAAGAGGGGATGGGTATACACAAACATAATGAGTGAGAGGTGCAACATTTGGGGGATGGTCACCCTTGAAGCTCTGACTCAAGGGGGGAGGGGGAGCATGGGCAATATACGTAACCTTAATATTTGTACCCCCATAATATGCTGAAATAAAAAATAAATAAAATAAAATAAAGCCAACCTCCCTCCCTCCCATCTTCGACAACTGCAGCTCTTGTCAGTAACGCTGATATTCAAAGACGCTGTTAAAGGTTCTCCCCACCCCCTTCCCCAAAGGAGAGCCTAGGATGAGCTGGGAAAATTGCCTTTCCTTCTTTCAAGTTGCCCCTAGTTTGTGGTTTATTTTTTCGACAAACATTTGTTGAGTGTCTACTATGTGCCAAGCACTGCGGCAGGCTCTGGAGACACAGTAGTGGATAAGAACGGCAGGTCCTTGCCCTTGGGGAGTTTGCTTTCTAATAAACAAACAGACAAGGTAATTTCAGGAGGTGTCAAATGCTATGATGGAGATAAACCGAGGGATTTGTCAGCATATGAGCAAGTCTTGAAAAGCTCTCTCTGAAGAGAGGATGCTTGCCTTGAGACTTAAAGTGAGAAAATCAAGGCCAGCCACGGTGGCTCACACCTGTAATCCTACCACTTTAGGAGACTGAGGTGGGAGGATCACTTAAGGCCAGGAGTTTGAGACCAGCCTGAGCAAGAGGGAGACCCCATCTCTACAAAAACAGAAAAATTAGCTGGGTGCGGTGGTGCACACCTGTAGTCCCAGCAACTCGGGAGGCTGAGGCAGGAAGATCACTTGAGCCCAGGAGTTTGAGGTTGCTGTGAGCTAGGCTGATGCCACTGCACTCTAGCCTGGATGACACAGCAAGACTCAGTCTCAAAAAACAACAACAAAATAAAAGAAATGAGAAGAATCAAGCCAGATGGCATCTGGGCAGAGGAAACAGTATGTGCAAAGGTCCTGGGACCTTTGAAAAAAGCACACTGTGTCTAAGGAACAGAGAGAAGGCCAGTGTGGCCTGAGAACAGGAGGGAGAATAGAATGGAAAGAAGTTGAAGATGAAGCCAGAACTGGACAGCGCAGAGCTTCATGGACTGCAGTAGGAGTGAAAGTAAAATGTGAATTCATATCACAATAGGTTGTCCTGCAAGATATCATCAGCTCTTAACATGCAAGGATTCCGTGAACAGAAGGACATCCAGGGGTTCTCATGCAGGGTCTGTAAGTTGCTACCGTGTGACTTTCAGCCAGAGGTTCTCAAACTAGGGCATGCATTTGAATCACTGCCAGATCTTGCAAGACAGACTCCCAGGCCCCGCTCCAGGGCCTCTGATTCAGGAGACCCGGCAGGGCCGGCGTTTGCGTGTCTAACACGTTCACAGGTGCTGCGGATGCGGCCGGTCCTTGGCCCACACATGGAGAATCACCTTCTCATCCCAAGCAAGTCAGTGATTCTCTATGAGATTTTTTCTTCTGTCAAATTGCCTTTCTGTCCAGTTGACGTGATCAACAGTGAGAAAAGGTATGGGAAAGCCCTTTGTAAGGAGCAAAAAAGACCAACACAGAATGAATGATCACCTGAGTGCTGTTCCCTCAGCTCCCCTCCCGTGCGTCTCCTCCACAGTTTATGAAGAATGTTCCATGTGGCACTAGCAGCTGACTACTTAGGAGCAGTGGCTATTTTATTTCGTGTACTCTACGTGTGTCTCACTCTCTAAACATGTAAATGAACCACCGCGGGAGCTGGAGGGACAGAAGGCTGCCTTCCGCTGCTTGGGAGAAACCTTCAGATGCGCCCCCAGTGCTCCCCGCACGACAGAGGCTCGATGCTGCTTCGAGTGCCCGTGGCTATTTTCGTCAGCCGGCATCTCCTCCCACTCCTCCCAAGAAAGCTCTCGGTGACTCATCCGGGAGACCCAGAGACATCTGATGGTTGCTCAGCCAGGATCTGGCCCTTGAAGGGAAGGAGGAGTATTGCTGTCCCCTTGGGCTCTCCTTGAAGAAAAACTCCAAAGATTCATAGACTCCTAGAAAACCAGAACCTGGGTGCGGGTTTGGCATACACTGGGTGTGTGAATGCTCGTTTGTATTCTCTCACAGATTCAGTAAACATTTGCTGAACGTCTGCTACATAACCAGGCATTGCTTTAGGCTCTAGGGTACAAAACAGCGAAGCCCCCCCTTCATGGAGCTTATGTGTGTGCGATAGTCACTCGTGTACCGAAAGGCCGTGGGATGTGTAGTCTGGCCGGGAAGATAGTCACGTAATCAAATAGATGAAATGAAGTGTTACAGGGGCTGTGACGGAGGTAGACACGGGGTGGAGTACGGGCAGGCACGAAGGGGGAAGAGGGTCCCAAACAGGCATCCTAATCGGATATTAAATGGAAAGTGGAATTTTCCGGGTTCACTAAACAGAGGCTGTCATGAGTTGAGTCAACCCCAAATTCGTACATTAAAGTGTCCTGACACGTGGCCCCTTTCTCTTTCCTATTTCTCACTTTGGGGACGGGAATGTCTGTCCTACACTTGTCCCACTGTTGTGTTCTGGAAGCAGATGACTTGTCTGGCTTCACAGCTTCCTCGCTTGAGACAAGTTTTGCCTCAGGATCAATATTTGGAGCCTCACCCACACCTGATTTAGATGATATCTGGATAGGACTGTGAACTTAGAGTTGACGCTGGAAAGAGTTAAGACTTTGGGGCTGTTGGGATGAGTGAAGGTATTTTGCATGTGAGAATGACATGTATTTTGAGCCACGGGGAGGAGTGTGAGGGGCTGAATTATGGTCTGCCAAAAATCATACGTTGAAGTCCAGTCCCCGGTACCTGAGAATATGACTGTATTTGGAGACAGGGTCTTTAAAGAGGCAATTAAGCTAAAATGAAGTCATCAGGGTAGGCTATACTCCAACGTGACTGGCGGCCTTACTAGAAGAGGAGACGAGGACACAGACGCACACAGAGGGACGACCGTGTGAAGACACAGGGAGAAGACGCCTTCTGCAAGCCAAGGAGAGAAGCCTCAGAAGAAACCAACCCTCCCAACACCTCGATCTTGGACGTCTGGCTTCCAGAACTGTGAGGAAATAAACTTCTGCGTGTAAGCCCGCGGGCTGTGGCATTTGCTGTGACAGCCCAGTGAACGAACGCAGAGGCGTCCGTGAGGAGGACGCGGCACCACGTAGCTTGGTACACGGGGCGCCTGCAAACAGCACCTGGAGTGGAGGGTGCAAGGGAGGGAGGGGCCGGAGAGATGGGCACGGGCCTGGCCATGGAGGGCCTCCGATGACAAGGATTGGGGACCAAATCCTGCGTTCAAGGTATGGAAGTGGGAGAGTTACATGACAGTGCTGTGCTGTGGGGAGACCACCCACGGGAGGCGCGAGCACGGCGGGACTGGAGGCGGGGGGGGCACAGCGCTGATGCGGGCGGCAGCCAAAGCCGGGAGCCAGGAGGAGCGGGAGGGTCACAGAGACATGCTGACGGTGTAGAACCCACAGGACTCAGTTACGAGCTGAGTGAGGGGCAGGAAGATGCTGAGGGAAAAAGAAGCAGCTATAGGAGCCAGGGTGTGGGGAGAAAACTGCCTCGGCTCTGCGCTCGTTGAGTTTGAGCCGCTGACTGCTCACGCCCAGGACTGTGCTCCGACTCGGTGCGTGTGGCTGAGACCCAGCACATGTAGCCGGTGACTGGCCCCAGGGAGCGGATGAGGTCACCTAAGACGAGAAGATGGACGGGGGAGGTCTGCAGGGCGATGTGTCATTTAATGAGCTGCAGGAGGGAGGGAGGCCTTTGAGGACCAACAGGGGCCATCACAGAGGAAGAAGGCAATCGAGGAAGGAACGGGGTCTCGCACCAATATGTTATGGAAACAAAGGGTGGAGAAAGTTCCAGACAGAAAAGAGCTGTCAACGGTGGCAAATGCTGCAGCCAGGTCAACATGAAGACTTGGAACTTTGGGTTCAAGAGGGTGAATGGAGCCCCTGCCAATAAATAATATTTTGGGGATGAATGGAAAAGCCCTAGAAGCTACGAGCTACGAGCACTGTCTCCAAGGAGCGATCGCAGCCGTAGGTTTGTGTCTCTCCGACCTCGACTTCTCTGCTTGTACCAGGAATCCCTGTCTTCCAAGTCGTCACTGAAATGACTAACAGGGCATGACAGTCGTGGGAAATCACACTAGATGTCAGGAGAAAACTGCCACTCAGGTCTCAGAGACTTCAAGGAACTTCTGCAAGCGAGAGTACATTTGAAGAAGTGCCTGCAAAGCTTTAAGTCACCAGGTGCAGAGAAAAAGGGGAAAACCTCAGCAACGCCCCAAGCTCTGGAAAAGGGCACGTTCCCTCACGCACGTCCGCAGCAGGGGCCGCGCGAACCATGGCGCCAGGTGAGACACACCGCAAGAGCCAAGACAGACAGGATGTGGCCCTCCGGGAGCTCAGGTTCTAGCAGAACAGGGGACAATAGACAAGCAAACAAACAAACCAGGATGGGCCAGCAGAACTGGACAGGGGCTCCTTGAGGTCCACAGCAGTCAGTTTATCTCTCTGAGACTCCCCCAGCTCCGGTCACACAGCACATCGCACGTGGCGTCACATTTCATGATCTACCACATTCGGCACTGTGAGAATTTTCTCCGCTCACACTTTGGACGGCGGATGGTAGGAGTGGCG
>VBSM01000725.1:4447386-4459955 GCA_008086735.1 Cheirogaleus medius
TAGGAGGATCAGTTGAAGCCAGGGGTTCAAGACCAGCCTGGACAACAGAGGGAGTCTCTACAAAATAATAATAATAAGTAAAAAAATTTAAAAGGTGGAGAAAGAGAGTCCTGTTCCAGTTGCCCCGTGGCCAGCTCCACCGCTCTCCTTCCCACAGTTTGCTTATCCGCGTCTCTTCCCTTTGTTTGCCTGGGCCGGTCTCAGCTGAGGCTCTGCCATTCACAGCTGTCTTAGGGTTCTCCAGAGAAAATGAAACAACAGTGTGTGTGTGTGTGTGTGTGTGCACGCACACGCAGAGAGAGAGAGAGAGAGATGGAGAAAGATTTATCGTGAGGAATTGGCTCGTGCAGTGATGGGGGCCGGGACCTGCAGTCGGCAGCCACAGAGCCGGTGGTGTAAGCCCCAGTCTGAAAGCCGGCAGGCTCGAGACACCGGAAGAGCTGACGTTTCAGTATGAGACCAGAGGCTGTCCAAGCTCGCACATTCAGGCAGGAGGAATTCCCTCCCACTCAGCCTTTTGGTTCTATCCAGGCCTTCAACTGATGAGACGAGGCCCACCCATGCTGGGCAGGGCAATCTGCTTTGCTCAGTCTACAGATTCAAATGTTAACTACATCCAAAAACACCTTCACAGGCACACCCAGAATGATGTTTCATCACATATCTTGGCATCCTATGGACTGGTCAAGTTGACACATAAAATTAACCATCATAGTAACCAAAGTGCCCTAATTGTGACGGTGTAACTGATATCACACAGAGCAGGATCATGTCACAACTTGTCCCTGGAGTTGAGGCCATACTAAGCAAAGCAAGGGCTCCTCGATGCCAGGCTTGGGCATCTGCTGCCCCTGCCAGTTAGAGGAGGGGACCCCAGGCTAGCATCAGAGGCAAAGATCCCTGCCATGTTTGCCTCACCCAGGGTTCTCTCCGCTCCCTAAGGCTCCTAGTGTGTAGGTTTTGGGGGATTAGCTCTTGATTAGCTAGGATGAGCTAAGCTGCTGTGACAAAGAGACCCGAAGTTACGTATTTACTCAAATACAGAAGTTTATTTCTCACTCAAATAACCGACTGCAGCTTGTGTTTTTGGCTAAACGGTAACTCTCTTCCACACGGTGACACAGGGATTCAGGCTCCACTAGTGGCTCTACCATGGAGCCTCACTGTCATCTACAGCTCGCCAGCAAAGGGGAAAGGGAATTCTCAGAAGCCATGGCCAGGAGTGGCACACATCACTTTCGCTCACGTTCCGTTTGTGAGAACTAGTCACATGGCCACAAAACCGCAGAGGAGGCTGTCAATGCAGTCTGGGCTTACACCTTGCTGTAGCTCCCATCACCACAAAAGGAGAACATGATGTGGGTGGGCAGAGAAGTTTGCCCACCGAGAGAACTAACTGGCAGGCACTCCGGTGTTTAGATTCTAGTTCTACACCAGGATTTCTTAATCCGAACACTATTGGCATTTAGACTGGATAACTCTTTGTTGGAGGGAGGGGAGGCGTCCTGTGCATTGTAGGCTGTGTGGCAACTCCCCGGGCCTCTGCCACCCGACACAGCAGCACCCCCAGCCTCAGTAGTGACGATCAAAAGTGTCTCCAAACACTGCCAAATTGGGGTCACAAAATTGCCCCTGATTGAGAACCATTATTCTAGACAACAAGAGCAATGGTCAGAATCTTCTGTCCACTAGAGATGACGTGTAATGAAAGGACACACTTACTCTTTGTCACTTGGAGAGCTCATGGTGTGGCCGCTGGTTTTTTGCTCACAAAGTTGACAGAATAGCTGAGGTGCTGACTTGAAGTCTCAGAGAGCGCTGAGTGATGGGACCGCAAGCCCTCAGACTGTCTGGGGAGAGAAGAACGCTGAGAGAGCGCCCGTCACAGCCCGAGCAGCACGCAAAGAATGATCACTTCCCTCCATGCAAAAGTCAAAACCACACTGGCTTTTCTGCAAGGAACAGACTCTCCGAGTTACTTGTGCAGATTCCCTGGAACTTCTGTGAGAAGCAAGATATTTTGATATGTTGCTGGACACAAGACAGCATTGGTAAGCCCTGGAAAGTCCTTGCTCTTTTGAACATGAACAAGAGAGAGTGGACAGACTCGCAGGAGGGATGTTCGCAGGAGACTGACTGTCCTGCAGTGTCAGGTGAGAATCCCTTGCAGCCTGGTGGAAACTCGGTACCCCTGTGGCCACCACACAGCAAAGCTTTAGGATGCCAGCGGTTGGCTTGAACTCCTAGCAACCTAACGGCATTGTTCTGCTTCATAGGACGCTGGTTTTCTGGCTGTAGCTGATGGGGATGACTTCATGCTCCGTGGAGATATTTGGGACACACTTCAGGGTTTGGATTGTAGTCTCAGAAAATGAACTCTGGGTTTCTGTGTAGCTGCCAGGAGGAAGTATTAGTCTCCTAACTTACCGAGAATATGCCATGCTCTGGGACATTAAGTGAAGATGGTTACATAAGTCTTTTTTATTTGGAAGCTACTTGAGTAGATGAAATACAAGGTCATAATCAATAAGGCTCAATTTGAAGCACTGCTAAGAAAAAGGAATAGGGGGATTTGCTTTGCTGCTGGAGTTGCAGGTATACGTGAGACTGAGATTTGTGTACAAATACCTAAGTACTCCTAATTATGAGTAATTATGAGTAAGCATGTAATGATGTTTCACAAACCCATGTGCATCATTCTCTCCAAACAGGCCCGAAGACACTAGACATTGTGGCTTTTTTATTGACAAGTAATCTTGTGTTGCCGAATGATGGTTCTAACCTCAGCGTGACCCTGTCACCCTCTTGCTCAGAACCTGTTGGTGGCTTCCCATTGACTACAGGGAGAGTCCAAGCACCTCGCCAGGCCCCGAGGCCCTCTGTGGTCTGGCCTTTGCCTCCTCCTCTGCCCCATCCGCTGCTGGCCCCGGCTGCCCCTATCGCCTCAAGCCCCAGGAACCAAGTGGAGCCATGAGTGCACCGGGACTTGGTAGGTCCTGGCATTGCTCAAATTTCTCCCTCCCCAACCCCCAAAGCTTGGTGACTACTTTTTGGTTTCAAGAATCAGGTCACATGCTATACTTTCCAGAAAGGCTGCCTGACGTGCACTGTGGCCTCCCAGGAAGGATCGGCCACTCGCTCCCGTGCCCTTCGTGACACGGACAGCCCTTTATCGCCCAGAACAACACAGCACTTGCTGCACACATCGCCGTCTGCCTCGCGCCTCTGACACTATGAGCTCTTAGGACAAGGACAGTGTCTTCTTCTTGGGAGCCCCAGGGCTTGACCCTGGACCTGGAGAATGTTTGTTCAATAAAAGCTTATTCTACATCTATATTTTATTGTTAAAATGAACAGTGATTTTACAGCACAAGCAGATGCCGTTATGTGGCTCTTCTCTTTTTGTTAACTGTGGTAAAATACACATAATATAATATTTACCATCTCAACCACTCTTTTTTCTTTTTCTTTTTTTTTGAATGG
Source organism: Cheirogaleus medius (assembly GCA_008086735.1). Classification (NCBI taxonomy): domain Eukaryota; kingdom Metazoa; phylum Chordata; class Mammalia; order Primates; family Cheirogaleidae; genus Cheirogaleus; species Cheirogaleus medius. The sequence goes on from VBSM01000725.1 coordinate 4,450,870, forward strand.
GGTCTCATTCTGTCACCCAGGCCAATCTCAAACTCCTGGCCTCAAGCAATCTTCCTGCCTTGGTCTCCCAAAGTGCTGGATTACAGGCATGAGCCACTGTGTTCGCCCAAAATTTGTCCTTTTGTGATTGGCTTATTGCCCTTAACATAATGTCCTCCACGTTCATCCATGTTGTAGCCTGTGTCAGAATTTCCTTCCTTTTTCAGGCTGAATAATATTCCTTTATATGCACGGAGCACATTTTGTGCATCCATTCTTCTATCAGTGGACACTGGGTTGCGTGTCCTTGGCTACTATGACTAATGCTGCTATGAACATGAGTGGACAAACATGTTTGAGTCCTTGCTTTCGATTCCTCTGGGTATATACCCAGATGCGATTCTTTTGGGTACTTACTGTTTTCCATAGCTGCTACACCATTTTACATTCCCACCAGCAGTGCACAAGGGTTCTAATTTCTTCACATCCTTACCAACGCTTGCTATTTCCTGTTATGGGGATCTTCTTCTGCTGATCCATGAAAAAAGGCAAGAGTACAACTGCAGTAAGCAGAACAGGGCCTCTGTCCCCAAGGAGGTCCACATTCTAATCCCCAGAACCACCAAATATGTTACTTTACCTGACAAGAGGAACACTGCAGACATGACTAAATTAAGGATCTTGAGATGGGGAAATGATACTGCAATGTCTGGGTGGCCCAGTGCAACCACTAGGATCCTCATAAGGTGGAGGCCAGAGGGTCAGACAGATGCGATAACAAAAGCAGGTCAGAGGGCTGCGGCTTCGGGAAGAGCCGTGAGCAAGGAATGTGGTCAGCGCTAGAAGCTGCCACAGGCAAGGGAGTGATTCTCCCTGGAGCCTCCGATAGGAATGCCGCTACCCTGATACCTTGGTGTTAGCCCAGCCAGACCCATTTCGGATTTCTGACCTCCAGAACTGTAAGATAATAAAACTGTGTTGTCTTAAGCCACCAAATTTGTAGTAATTTGTTACAATAGCAACAAGAAACTAAGACACTATTATTGGGGAAATGCAAACTAAGGCCTACATAAGATTCCGTTTTAATTGGTCAAGTAATTGGAAAAAATTAATAAGCCGATAAATACCAAGCCTTGGAGGGGGGCAGGAGACATGGATGGGAGGAGCTCTTGCACAGTGCTGGGGTGAGGGGACGGTCATTTAGGGTAGCCACCTTGGAAAACAATCCAGCATTAACCCTAGAGTTAAACAATTCCACTTCTAGGCTACACCAGGGCTTTAGGTATGTGAAAGGAACGTGTAAGAATATCCTCTTCACAATAGCAAAAACCTAGAAAGAACTTGAACGGCCATCTCTGGGAGAGCAGAGAGATAAACCCAGGTACGTCCACACAGAGGACTATCCTGCACAGTCGAAATGAACCAACTACAGTGAGAGGCAGCACAAGGATGGTTCTTACCAATACAATATTAAATGAAAAAAGTCACTCCAAAAAAATAAATACAGCAAGATGTATTTTTATAAAGTTAAAAACAACCAAAATAAAAATAGATGGTACTCTTTAGGAACACAGATATATGCAGCACAACAGCCTAAAGAATGTGGAAACAAAGGGAAGGGGGTTACAGGATAAAGCAAGATTGAGCATGGTTTGAAATGTTAAAATCCGGACAATAGGTACACGTCACTAGACTCTCCAGCTTTGTGTGTGTGTGTGAAGTTTTGCATGATAAAAAATAAATTGTAAATACTATAAAGAGGAAAGAGAAGACTGATGAACCCGAGAGTCGGGGTGCAGGTTATTCAAGTGAGGGAGGCAGGGCCACGGGGGTAGAAGGAAACGCAGCAACTCAATGGTGCTAATCACTGAGGATCTGGCTTGGCTTTGATTTGTTTTGGATGGTGAGTTCATGGGCACCTATTATATAACAAACTAAACAACTAAATTAAAGCAAGCCATGCATGGAGCGATGAAGAAATAATTAGCAAAGTAGCAGGGAAAGGCCTGAAGTCAGCCCACACACAGTTCTCAGTGCTGCTCGGTGGATGGGCCCCAGGACGCGTCCTCCTGGTTGCTCTGTCTGCGAGGAGAGAGCTCAGACCTCGTGGAGACGCGGATGCTAGTTCTCCTGTCCTGCTCTCTCTCTCACAGGCTGTTTCCCTCCTCATCCTTTCCGACCACCTGAGAGAATGCTCTCTGGCAAAGGCCTGAGCAAGGCATCTCGGCTTCTAGGCTCCTAATGAAGAGCTGGGCCAGATGTTTAGAATGTCACTTAGGTGTTTTGCTTGTATTGTCCAATTTTCAGACTAGAAGGTAGCAGGTTGTAGTCATCCCTGGCATCTGTCATCATTTAAGGACACTGAAGCATTTACCCGGTTGCCAAAAGAGGTCATCAGCATTGGAGGAGCTGCAAAGAGAAAAGTAGGCTAACCTGGGCACCTAGAAAGGGGGTGAATCTTCTTTTAAGGAGAAAATCAACTTTTGAAGGAAAAATTATTCTATGGCGCATGGTGCTTTGGTTTGGATGTTTGTTCCCCAAACCTCATGTTGAAATTTGATCCCCAATGTTGGAGGTGGGGCCTAATGGGAGGTGTTTGGGTCATGGGGGCGGATCCCTCATCAATAGATTAATCCCCCCATACACCTGGGGGAGGGGGCGGTGAATGAATTCTAGCTGTATCAGTCCCTGCCAGAGCTGGCTGTCAAAAAGAGCCTGGCACCTCCCCCCTCCATGTGATCTCTGCACACACAGCAGCCTGGGACTCTCCCCAGATGCCCAGTCTTGAACTTTCCCAGACATCAGAATCATGAGCCAAATAAACCTCTTTTTCTTTATGAATTACCCAGTCTCGGGTGTTGGTTATGGCAACACAAAATGGACTAAGACACCTGGTAGAGCAGTGTAAGGAAGACTGTATAGGAGACCACTGTAACAGGGCAGGGGACAGAGTTGGGCTCAACTCCAGTGACAGCTTGGACAAGTGGGAATTTGTAGCCAAGGAGCAGGGTGGGGGTCAATGGGTGGAAAATTACTGAAGAGGAAACCTCAGGAGTCAGGAGGGATTCAGGCTGAGCCGACTAACAGGATTCTTGCTAGACACAGGCCAGGGTACCCAGACCCCAGCTGGGGGATGGTGGAGGCGGAGGACCCCGGGCAGCTGTCCAGGGTGGGGGCTCTGGCTAGACTGACTTAGTGGGACTCTTTGCTTCTTTGTTTTACAAAGCAGTGCACGCCGGGGCCTGGGAGGAGTTTGGTCACGCAGAGAATCTTGTCAGCTAAGAGACACGGCCCCTGTGTTTCGTTCGTGTGTGAGTGTGTGTTTCCAGTGTCCCCTCAGAGTCAGCACATCCAGTTATGCCCTAAATTCCTCCAAGTCCATAAACCGTTCTGTCCCCTTGGAAATCTTAATGAGAACTCAGGAGAGAAAAACTCTCACTCGCCTCCTCCCTGCACCCCAGCTCTTCCGGCTCTTCTCAAACTGTGGTTCCCGACCTGACCGCAGCATCCACATCGCTGGAAACTCGGTGGCAATGCATGTGCCCCTGACCGGCCGACCGGGAAGCTCCGGGAGCGGGCGGCAACCTGTGCCTTCAAGCCCGAGTGTGAGCACCACGGCTCTCGTGCTTTGTAGCCCATCCCTGGGCCCCTGCTGGCTTCACCACCTTCCCAGACATATCATGACCCAGACAGGTCATCTCGGCCAGGACCTGCCACCACCCACGTTGCCCCGTCCCTCCAGCCCAAGCACCCTAAGAAGCCTCAGCACCGGATCAACCTGCTCCCTCATTTGGTGGCTCTGCTTCGTGAGCTGCTGGAGCAAACCCCGCAGCCATGGGCTGCCACCCTGAGCTCCGTGTCCCCTGCCTCTGCAGAAGGCTCTCGACACTGCCCGTCCCATCTACCTTCCTCCATCTGTCCCAAGCAGCTCTCCGCCTTGTTCCCCTCAGCTGTGGTCCCACCACGGCCGCTCTCCACAAGCCCACACCCTGCCCTCTCCTAGGCACGTTAGCGGGTAGCTTTCGATGTCATTGAAAAAAAAAAGTGAGACCATGAGGCAAAAAATCCTCCAATTTCTCCTCCATCTGCAAACTTGTCTACCTCTTCCCTCTTCCAGTTCTGAGTCAGTGCCGGGGAAGGTGCAGCCCCTCAGCAGGGCTGGGGCCTCCCTCCCCACTGCCCAGGGGCCTTCGGTTTCTCCTGTGCTTCCTTCCCGCCGAGGTTCTCTCTCTGTGTTCAAAAATGAACACCAACTACATGACAACATTTTCAAATGAAAAATTGTGTAAATACATACTGAGCACCTGTATTCTCTAACATAGTGCAGACTCGGTTTTGGACTCCAGCTCTCCAATTCCTAATAAGGAGGCATTGGTCAAATTCTTACTTTCTCCAAGCTCCGGCTTCTTCTGCTATAAAAAAGGGTATCATAACACCTTTTGTATGATTATTAAGAAAAGGGTTATGCAAAGGTTATTATAAATGTAAAACTATTGCAGACATAAGAAAGAGCTTGACATGTTGGAAAAAATATTTACGATTTGATCCACATATGAGATATTTTTATTTAAACATTTATATAATCTGAATGATTTTTAAATATCATTAGGCATCCTATACTTCACATCCTTACAACTTGATCGACTGAAGTAAATGTTCCAAAAAAAGTCATGATGAGAATTCCTTAATTCCAAGTTTGATAGTGAGAAAAGGCCAGTGCTTCCGTGTTACGAAAATTACTCACTTAAAAGAGAAAGACTGAGAGGATAAATTCCATGATTACCTCTTGAATAAAGCGATCTCTCTCTTATAAAACAAACAGCAGCCTTCTAGGCTCTGTGCCCGTCCTATTCACAACCAGGTTTCTTGAGAGAACGAGCTACAGTAGCTCTTTCAACTCTCTTACCTGCCTCCCATTTGCTCCCTAATTCTTTGCAAACTGCTTTCCTGAAGATCCGCAGGAGCTTCCATGCCAACAATCCAACTGGCATTTTAGTGCCCTGGTGCATTCCTCCATTTTATGGAGCACCTGACCGATGCTGAGTTCCTGGCATAAGCTGACACACTGGAGGTGGTCCCGGAGCTTCTTCATTCAACGAGTACACATCAAGCTCCTCCAGCGTGCCGGGCGCTGTGCGACGTGGGGACTGCTGGGTGGCGGCACCCACCAATAAGACCTGCCCTTGAGGAACTCATAGGCCATTACTGCAGACTCAGGTACGGGCAGTGAGACTTGGAGAACACACGAGAGGGACACCTGACTTTAGCCAGTGGGAGGCAAGGGAGTCCTAGAAGCCATCCCTGAGGACCTGACACTCTAAAGGCCAAGGAGGGATTAACCAATGAGGGGACGAAGGAGGATGCCCTGGGCAGAAGAATCGCATGTGCAGAGAAACAGTAGAAGCACAGTACAAGATAATACTATCGTAGTCACAAGGCACTATAGTCACACAGAGACTGAGGCATTTGGGGAAGGCCTCCTGAGGGAAGTGACGCCTAAACTGAGTCATAAGAGATGCCCAGGTGTCTACTAAGGAGGTGAAGAACACCCTGGGAAGACAATGAAGCGTGTGCAAAGGCACAAGGTACGGCGACTCAGGAGCTGTAAGCAACCCGGGCTGATGGAGGAGGTGAAGGGCTGAGGATGGTAGCACCTGGGGATGTCAGTGCCATGTTAAGTAGTTTGTACCGAAAGTGACGGAAATCGCTGAAGGGGGGGCAGTGATAGAGAGGGAGACTCCCCTTTTAGAATGATCATTCCAACTGCTACGTGGAAGGTTCGTCAGAGGAAGCAGGACTGGAGGCGGGAGACAAGTCAGAAAGAAGGCTGGGGTGAGAAATGACAGATCCTCAACCAAGGCGGTGGCTGCAGGCTGGGGAAATGTTTTAGAAGCAGGATCAAGGGTATAAAGCCGTATTAACAACACAGGCTTTCGAGTCAGATCTAATGTGAATCCCAGCTCTGCCCTTGACTATCTGTGTCACCTTGGACGAGTCATTTAACCTAAGATGCAATTTTCTCACCTGGGAAATGAGGACAATAGCAAAGCCTACCTCACAGCTACTGAAAGGATGCCACAGCATAATATATGCAAATGACACAGCCCAAGATGGAGCACACTGCAGCAAATGAGAGCTCCATCCTCAGTTGTTACCATTAACTATTAATAGACTTGGTTAGCCAGATGCAGGTTAACCAAAGAGGACACAGGACTCCAGGGTTTCTGGCCTGCTGTCTGCAGAAAGCAGAGATAGAAGTAGGCAGATTGGGAGCAAGGCCTGGAGGAGGATACGTTTATTTGTTGAGTGTGAAGTGCCCACTGTTGGAAGAGATGACCTTCTGTGGGTCCCCCACACCCTCACACATCTTGCTTGCTGTGCGTGCCAAGAACCCTGACCGCTTTTTAGTGGTGTCGCTAATCAGTGCTGTGTTTGCAGCAAGCCGCCTCGAGGGAGGAGGTATTGCCTCCCTGTAGGACAAAGCGCAGTCTTGCTAACTGCTTATACAAGCAGTAGTTTCCTCAAGCTCGGTGTTCCTCAGCTGTGACGCAAGCCAGCTGCATGTGGAGCACCCATCTGGGCCCATCGATTTGCCCCTTGGGACTTGGAGGCGAGGGGACTGGTGTGACTATGCTGATGCTCACGCTTCTTGCTGTGCCCTGAGTACTAAAGTCTTAGGTTTCTGACCCCGGAGTCTCATGTCTTCTGCCAGCATCCATAAATCAGTGACAGGTTCATTTATTGGCTTATAAATTGGAAAGAGAGACCTGGAGTTTTCAGTGTGCGCAAGTAAAGGATGGGGGCAGGAAAAGGATCCCCCAAGGGAACTCAGGAAGGAAACCTAGAGGGGAGTGGTTCCCTAAAAACCAAAGGAGTAGAGTTTCAATCAAAACAGAGTAGGCAACAGCATCAGGTGATGCTTAAAAGTCAAGTAAGATGAAGACTGAAAGTGGCCACTGAATTTAGCAACTAGGTCACCGGCCAAGGTATCTCAATGACGTGGTGTGGCCAGAAACCAAATGGAAGCAGGTAAGGAGAGACAATGAATATAAGGTATTTCTAAAAACTTAGCTGAAAAAGAAAGAGAGTGGTGAGCAGTGGTGACCAGAGCAAGTGGGGCCCAATAAAACTTTTCAAATAGAGAGAAGAGATTTGAGTAGATCATATACTAAGGAGAACAAGCCAGAAAAGAGAGAAAAGTTGGGGAGAGATCAAGGGCAAGGGAAGGAGGATGGAATCAGTTCTCTGAAGAAGAGGAGAGGGCTGACTTTCAGATCCCTGGTGAAGGACTCTGCTCATCTCTCCCACTGAAATGGCATTTGGCCCAGCCACACACCCTCAGGCAGGCCACCCGCTAGCGGGGCTGTGCAGTGTCTCCAGGTGGGTGGTGCCCATTATCCCTAGGGAGGGGCCTGGTCAGCAGGTTTCCTTGGTGGCCACCTTGCCTGGTGGTCCTGCAAGCCACAGATGAGAGACACAGAAGTACTTCCCAACCTGGGTTCTCTGGAGATGCCAGCAGGTGTGTTTTGCACACAAAGTGTTCAGGTAAGTTTGGAAAGTGCTGCTCTGAGCTCTGCGAAGCCAGATTGTAGGAAGACTGAGTGTTCTCTGCCAGCACAGATGGGCATTTGGGAGTGAGGTGTCTAAGGGGAAGAGAAAGCCTGCAGGGGGAGACACCAGGCCTCATCCTCAGGGTACTCAGGGATGACAGAGAAGATCTGTATGGGCAGATCCTGCAGGCACAGAGTAGGAAAAAGAACTCTCATTTGCAGAACATCTGTACTCTGCTTGGAGTTTATATTAATATATTGACAAAGATTCCCTGCTTGACCAAACTTTAGTCAGGCTCCTGAACGTTCTCCTAGACCCATCTGTGCTCTTCCTTGTAACACCCAGTCTTAGCAGAGAGCCTGCTAGGTCAGTGTAGCAGAAGCCCTCACCCTGGACAGCTGGTCACCCCGGATACCTGCTCCGGTTCCTCAGCCTCCACCATCCCCCATGTGGTGTCTGGTGGCCTGTCCTCAGTGAGAATCTTGTTAGGTCGGTTTGGCCAGAATCCCCCTCACCCTGATGTCTCCTCTTAGGATTTTCCACCCACTGACACCCCCCCCCCCCCCCCCCCCGCTCCTTGGCTCTAAATTCCCTCTTGCCCGCGCTGTGATTGGAGTTGAGCCCAAGCTCCCCTCCACTGCAGAATCCCTTGCAGTGGTCCCCACACCTATCACAATGATCCTAAATAAAGGCTTGCCTACAGTGCTCTAACACATGCCATTGAATAATTTTTTCTTTAACAGTGTCCACCTGTTTTACTCTCCCAGTTCTTGACATATCCCAACCTGACAGAGGAAAAACCAAGACTCAGAAGCCTGCATGACACTTAGTGCTCAGTAAGTAGTGGAGCCCCGCTGTAAGCTGGGATCCAGCACTCCTGCCCGTGGCCCGCATGTCCTTACACCCTCAAGCAGCACCCAGGGCCTGCGTCAGAAGCAAGCTGCACAACCGCTGCCCCTGCTGCAGCCCTGCGCTGAGACCACGGCAGCCACCAGGCCTACCAGATGGCCTGTGGTCTGTGACAGGGACGGTCTCCCATGTGCCTTAGCGTTCTCTCCTGCAAGGCCCTGGTTGGCTTTCCAAGCACCGTCAGATCCCAGGGGTCTGGTCCTTTACAGGCTGGGCCCGGCAGAGGTGGCCGGGGAGAAGGCCGGCCCGCAGGAGTATGCGCTGGGCCTACTGGCTTTGCTGTACCAGGACTACCCGCAAGGACCCTTCTCCAGGGGTGTGAGGGTGAGAGCAAGAGGAGACAGGACACACCTTTTCGGTGCAGAGCCTTTGAGAGCCCGATGGAAGCAGCAGGCCCTCTCCATAGCAGGGCAGGCACACAACACACAAGCGGGCAGTTTCCAGGCTCGCGCCCTGCAAGCAGACCAGTTCTCAAAGGAGTGTGCACCCGAATCACCTGATGCGCGGGCTAAAAATGCAGCTCCCAGGCCTCAGAGGAGATGCTCATTCAGTAGGTCTGGGGCGAGGCCTGGGAGCCTGCGTTTTCAACCGGTGCCTCAGATGATTTGGACGCTGACGCCCGGTGGGGCCCACTTGGAAAGCCGACT
>VBSM01000725.1:4466270-4476631 GCA_008086735.1 Cheirogaleus medius
CTCCTGGCTGCTGCAGCCATATGGAGTTCTGCCGATGGCTGCTGCTCAAAGGGATGTGGCATTTTGATGTTTCTAACTTTATCTAAACCAGGATAGACACAGGAGTCCAGCTGAGAGTGGGGAGTGCTGAGTGTGTGTGTATGTGTGTACGTGTACGCGCATGCGTGTGCAGAGGCAGCCTCACGTGGGTCTGAGGCCTGTGCCCCCCTCCAGAGCTGCCCCTCACCCCTGTTCAGCCCTCGATTTCCAAGGGTACCTCTCTGCCTCCCGCTTCTGCGACTTGTCTTTGTGTTTCTCTCCGTGTCTCTTCCCTGTTGTGTGTCTCCCTTCCTTGGGTGAGAAGCAGACTTTTTAAAATGCCTCTTGTTAGCCGGCCAGAACTTGGTCATATTCCCTCTGCAGCCCTCCCATCCTCTGCAAGTGGGGAGCGTGGCAGTGGGGCTGTGAGAGCTGGAAGGAGTTGGTGGTGGCCCAGGAAGGTGTCCCGGCTCCCTGCAGTTGTCCCGGTGTTGGCCGAGCCTTGGCGGACGCCAAGCCTTAGAGACACCCCTCCCATGTGCACGTGGCTTTCTAGCCCATAAAGCATGTTCTCGTGTTTATTTTGCTCCTTAGTTTTCCGAGATTGGCAGGATATTGCTTAAAGTAAAAGGGTGGGGTTTTTTTAATATTATAAAAGCAGTGTACAATCATAGAAAAATGAGAAAATACAGATGAACAGAAAAGAAAAAAATCAGTGTATATTCATTTATTTGACAATCAAGTGCCTGTTCTTCCAGGCTCATTTCTAGGCACTGGGATGCATCAAGTAACCAACCAGGAAAAGACCATAGTAACACCTGTTCCCCTCCCTCGGGGGTTGTGGGGTGGCAGGACCCCAGAGGTTGGCACGGCACAGGCGTGCAGCCGGCCACAGAAGGGAGGCTGCCTGCGCTGGGAATTGGGAGCCCTCAATTCTGGTCCCAGCGGAGACCCCAACTTGCCCGGCCCTTTCCCTTCCCTGGCCTCAATTTCCCCATCTCCAGAATAAAGGGGTGGTGGCTGAGATGACCACTGAGGTTCCGCCAGGTGCCTGTGGTTTCAGAACGTCTCATTCATCCCCACATGTAGTCAGCGATTTCTTCCAGGCCCTGAGCCGGATTCACATTGGAGCCCTGTGGTCACCTGCCTTGGCCCCAGCAGGTACAAGAGTTGGGACACAGAGGTTCCAGGACACAGGGTAGGGTACACAGACACCTCCCCTCTGAGAGGTGCTGGGGCCGACCCCCTACACTCGCTCTCCAGGCCACAGTCCTAGCTGGCCTACCCCTCGTCTGACAGAGTCCAAAAGGCCAAGTCACACAGTGCTGGGGACAGAGACCAGAACCAAGGGACCTGCAGACTCACGTGTGAGCAAAGCCCAGTGTTGGCAGAGGCCTGGGGTCCCTGTGAGCTGTGAGCCCTTCATCCCACAGTGTCAGGGAAGAGAGTGAGGCCAGGCCTGTGTCCAGCCTGGGCAGGCCCGGCGTGAGTGGGCACCTGGCTCCCTCGCCTCCCTCCGCCCTCTGTGGGGGCCGCCCAGGCCCCTCACACCTGCCTCTCTCCCCCCTCCACTTCCCACTCTGTCTTCCTTCTCCAAGGGCTCGCTCCCTGCTCCTCTGGATGGAGCTCGCCCTCGCTCCGAGCCTCTCTGCTGCCCACAGAGGCCTGGACCTGACAGCCCTGGTGGAGCTCCGGGGGCCTGTGTCCTAAAGGGCGAGAACCCTGCCTGGCGCCTGGCTGCACCCTAGTACTGGGGTCTTTCGTTCTGCAGAGCCCCTGGGCACCTGCAGGGTGGCTGGCACCAGTTGGGAGAAGTAGGGAAAGCAGGGTCGGCCAAGATGCTCATTTCTGGAAGGGCTCAGAGCAGCGGCTCTGCCGTAGAAGGCTGGCAAGTGACCGTAGGTCTGGCCATAGCCGGCCAGATTCCAGGCCTGGCATTGACTCCAGGGCTGGGCCAAGAGCCTGAAGCAGTGGCCATGGGGGCACAGGTAGGCTTGAGGACAGCTACGCTGGCTGCTGGGCAAACCCTCCCTCTCACAGGGCTCATGAGCGACGCAGGCGCTAGGCTGGCAGTGCAGGGAGCCACGTCTCCCCCCAGCTTCCCGGTTGGGGCTTTGCCTCACCTGCCCTGCCTGGCCCTCCCAGCAGCCCTGGCCCTTGGGCCTGGCCCTCCGTCCACTCAGCCTTCCCACTGCCCTCAGCCCAGGCTTCCCCCAGAGCACACCAAGCCCTGCGGGGAGCACCCTGGCTATCTCTGGGCCCTGCACCGCCCCCTCCAGGTACACATCCCCCACCCACATCTCTGTCCCTGGGGAGCCACCACCCACAGCTACAGGCAGCCCAAGGAGGCTTGCAGGACACCCCTCTCCCACTGAGGGCACCAGACAAGGGGTAGGACCCCAAGGGGAGCCCCGGAAGCCCTTCCCACTCAAGCGCACCATGTACCTGCTGGGGGCCAGCACATGCAGCCTACAAACCCCTCCCTCCCCACCCTCCCTCCTAGCCCTGCTCATGCAGCCACTGCCTCAGAACTCTGGGCTCAGCCCCACCCAGACAGAGAGGGGCAGGGCTGAGGCTGGATTCTCTCCCGCGGTGCTGGGGGCAGGTAAGGGCCCGGAGAGCCTGCCCCACACCTGGACCTAACTGCCAGGATCCCACCCTGGACCTGTCCAGCCCAGTGCACCCCGTGCACCTGGCAGCCCCCCCACCCCCTTCCCCATGGCCTGGCCCTGTCAGCACCTGCCTCTGCCTCTCCTGAAGCCAGCAGGGGGGCCCTCCGTGGGTGCAGACCTTGGAAAGAGCTACCTGGTAGGCGGTGGGGGAGGGAAGAGCTGGACAGGAGTTGCAGGTGTGCCTCGGGAGGGACCGCTCTGTGGCTGGTGCGGGCTGTTCCAGCTCCTGTGGCCCCAGAGGAATCCCAGTTGGGAACGAAACCTGTCTTTCTGATTTTTGCTCCTAGTAAATGGTCAGGCTGGAGCTACAGGATGAGAGCAGGCACAGGGCTTGGGAGGGCAGCACGTCTCCCCTCCTCTGCTGATGGCTGGGGCGCCTCTCCCGCCCACAGACACCGACTCGGCCCAGCCGTCCCTGGGGGAGGACAGGAGGTGGCCAGCGAGTCCTCCTACACCACACCTGCCTGCACCCAGGGGTGAAAGCTTCAAGCTCTGGGCTCTTGAGGAAGGGCCTGCAACAAATGCAGCGTGACTGTGAGGTGTTCCCGAGATTGGTGTGTAATCTCTTATTTAGGGATCCTACTGCCCTTCCTGTGGGGACGTTGCTTCCTGTATTAGTCAGGGCTCTCCAGAGAAACAGAACCAACAGGGGATGTATATGGACATGCAGAGTGAGCCACCACACATCCTCACCACGCATGCGCCGAGCAAGACAGAGCAGGGGCCCAGAGGAGGAACCCTGGTGGAGGGGTCTGTTCCCACCTGGCACGAGGAGGGTGCTGGCACCAGGTGCGTCCTATGGCCTTGTAATGTGCTACTTGACCACTTTGCACATGTGACCTCTCTGGCTCACTCCGGGCATTGGTCCTGGGTCGCTGCACCAGAGGACAGCCAGGGCTGGGGTTTTAATGTCCTTAAAGGTCCAAGGGGCCAGATCTGCCTCTTCCTTCTCTCTGGAGGAAATGGAGGGAAAGGAGTCCCAGGGCTTCTTTGGTGCGGAGGCCTGCTACAGTCAGCTGACATGTTCCACAGAGGCACAAATGGCCCAGAGAGGAGTAGTGGCCTGCAAAGGGCACACGGGCCTGGGACCAGGTGCCGGACACCCAGCGGTCCCTGGAGAAGTATTGGAAGCTGAGGCCTGGGTCTGTCTCAAATAACTCAGTGTTTTCCAAGCCTCCTTGGGTTGGGACGGGTGGGTCAGGTCCCCTCCTAAGGGCAGGGTGGAGGAAGAGCTCTGGGTCACAGAGGACCTTTTCTGCCCCTCACTGTTGCAGGAGCCAGCAGGAGTGGGAGGCAGGAAGGGGCAGAACTCGGGAGAGGGGAGGAGTGGGGAGCTGTGTTCCCTGAGCACGTTCTCTAAGTGACACTTTTCCAGCAGCCTGTTTTTAAAGATGTTGAGACAGAGGTGGCTAAGATGATGGTAACCGAGCACTGGAGGAAGCAGAGCAGGACCTTGACCTGAAGACCAGGTGTTCCAGGAAGGGGCAAGCTCCACGAGCTCGCCGCCTCCACATCTGAGCTTGGCCATGCCTCTGCACCTGGCAGCTCAGGAAAACCCGGAACTTCGGGGTGTAGAGACCATTCAGTGAGTTCAGGTCACCCAAGGATGCCCATCACTTCGATTTCCTTCAGTGAGACTTAGGACAGCTCCTAGCCCATTCAGTGCCTTTGAGAGCAGTAGGAGAAGGCACCTCTCTGGTTGGGCGCAACTAGAGTCAAGGCTTGGTGAGTTCAGCCCCACCCAGACGCCCTTGTGTGGTGCACGCCCTGCGCAGCTGCACTCAGCAGCCTTGGCAAGAGTGCGCAGAAGTTCAGAGGCTTTATAGCTATGGCTGGTCAGGAGCCTTACCCCTCCTCCCACGCATCTTCTTGGGCACAGCCTGCTCAGGTCACCTGAGGCAGGGAACAGTGAAACAGCCAGATGCTTGCCCTCTTTCTCCCAAATAGGGAAGCTAAAGCAATTGGGCATCTTCTAGAAGGCTCCAGCTCAGCACTCCTGCCCCACAAAGGGCATCAGACAAAATTGAAGACACTCTGAGTGGATCTGGAATCACACCCAGTCAGGGACACGGGGGCACAGGTTGTCCTTCCTCATGGGGCACCCATGGCTCAGGGCCCCCAGTGTCCTGGAGGTCCAGGAGTCCTCCCATCCCCCGCAGCTCCCAGGCTACGTACATTCCCGCCTCTGCCAGTCTTGGGGGGAGTAAGTTCTGGATGCTCCAGCCCTGCACGTAACCTCTGCTTCTCCAGCCTCAGCAATTCCAGTCGGCTCGTTCCTCCTAGGACATGCCAGTCTTCCAAACTTTTTATTATTCTCAGCTGCAGGCTTATGTTTTCCACATCCTTCTGGAGTTGTGGGGTTTCGTAGAGAAAATAGTCTCAGGCAGCATCTCACTGTGGGATTTCCAGACAGATGTTGGCCCAGAGACCTTCAAGAACACAGAGGGGTTGGTTTGGAATGTGGAAACTCAAGACACAAGAGAGAACGAGCTACCGCGTTCCGGAATCCGCACCTCCCAGCAATGGCCAGTGGAGCAGGGCGGGAATGAGAGGAATGGTTTGGGTACAGCACATCTCAGAGACAGGCTGCTGTGAGCCAGGCACAGGGCTCCCTCAGGGGATGGGGGACATGGAGGGGTGTTGCGAAGGAATTAGAGAGGCCGCTGTAGAAAACTGGCAGGAGGCTGGTTGGGAACCTCCCCAAGGGTTTCTCCCCAGGCCTTGATCTAGTGAAGAAGTCCCCCAAGGGACACCTTGCGGCTGGGATTCCTGGACACTGGGACAGGGAGAGAGGCCTAGGCAGAAAGCTCAGAGCCCCTGCCATGCCTGTGGCTTTGACTCCCTGACCTCACCCAGCTCCATCCCAGGCCCAACTCCAACCCCTCCTTCTCAGTGTCTCTCCAAGCTGTATACAAACTCGGTGACCTCCCAGAAACCAAGCGAAGGCCCCTCCCTTCACTGAGGACACCACCCCGGCCCCTCCTTTGCAGCCTGGAAGGCTCACTGGCCCCTCTGGTTGCGGCCTGGCCCCTGTTCCTCACCTATGGGGAGAAGCAGCCCTGAGATATGAATGGCTCTGCCAGGCTGGGGGACCCCACGGCTCCTGCTAGGAAGCCCTCGGGAAGGGCATCTGTGGCGCCTTTCCTGGGCCAGCCCCTGCCCTCCCCACTGCCCAGAGGGTGACACACAGTCCTTGGTGATTCCATTTTGAAAGGCCTTGGGGAGAGCGGCCAAGCGTGGAGAGGAGGAGGAGGCAGGCAGGGCCTCACCCGCAGCCAGGGATCCAGGGACCTCCCCCCTCCTCCTTGCCCTCCCGCTTCCTGCCTGGAGCTGATTCGAGCTGGAGCCCTCATCCAGCATGACTCATCTCTGCTCACCAGAGGGAGGGCAGCGAGAGGTCTGAGTCCAGATTCTTGGAGGTCTCGCCTTGGCCTTGGCCTTGGCCTTGGCCTTGCCTCTGACCTTCAGATTGAAGGCAGTAAAGCCCCTTAGCTTGTTGTGATGGTTAATTTTATATGTCATCCTAGCTAGGCTGTGGTCCTGGTTTTTGGTCAAACAGTAGTCTAGATGTTGCTGTGAAGGTATGTTTTAGATGTGATTACCATTTAAATCAGCAGACTTTGAGTGAAAACAGATTACCTTCTATAATGTGGGTGAGCCTCGTCCAATCAGTTGAAG
Source organism: Cheirogaleus medius (assembly GCA_008086735.1). Classification (NCBI taxonomy): domain Eukaryota; kingdom Metazoa; phylum Chordata; class Mammalia; order Primates; family Cheirogaleidae; genus Cheirogaleus; species Cheirogaleus medius. Next base: position 4,472,639 of record VBSM01000725.1, read on the forward strand.
GCCCTGAGAAAAAAGAGGGGTCCCTGAGGAAGAAGGAATTCTGCTTCCAGACAGCAATGTCAGCTCTTCCCAGGTCCCCAGCCCCCATCCTGCCCTGCAGATTTCAGACTTGCCAGTGCCCACAATATCTCTCTCTCTCTCTCTCTCTCTCTCTCCACACACACACACACAAGTTTCTTATTGGTTCTGTTTCTCAGGAGAACCCTGACTAATATGCTACACTTAACTTCCAAGGGCTGGTGGCCAGGAGAGGCAGAGTTAGAAACTTCCGGGGGCTCTGGGGCCCTCCTGTGCCTGCCACTTGCTCACTGTATGAGAGCCCTCCAGCCCTCAGTTTCTCACTCCAAGAAATGGGCTGTTCCTATGAAGTCTTCCCTACTTGGAAAGCAGAGTTTTAGGGATCCAGAAGGATCCTCTAAGTCTGTGGTCCCCAACGCCTGGGCTGTGGACCAGTACCGGTCCGTGGCCGGTTAGGAACTGGACCACACAGCAGGAGGCGAGTGGTGGGCAAGTGAGTGAAGCTTCATCTGTATTGACAGCCGCTCCCCATCGCTCACATCACCGCCTGGGCTCTGCATCCTGTCAAATCAGTGAGGGCATTAGATTCTCACAGGAACGCAAACCCTACTGTAAACTGCGCATGCGGGGATCCAGCTTGCGCGCTCCTTATGAGAATCTGATGCCTGAGGATCCGAGGTGGAGCTGGGGCGGTGATGCTGGCGCTCGGGAGCAGCTGCAAGTACAGATGGTCATTAGCAGAGAGGTCTGACTGCACAGTAAATGTGATGCGCTTGAGTCATCCCCAAACCATAACCACCCCCACCAACAGTCTGTGGAAAAATTGTCTTCCATGAAACCAGTCCCTGGTGCCAAAAAGTTTGGGGACACTGCTCTAAGTCATTCCTCCACCTCTTTGCCATTACCTACAAATCATCTGATGCTGGACCAAACCTTTCATTTAAATTGGGCAAAATTTACTGCAGAGAGGGAGAAATGGACTTAAATGCATTCACCAGCAGTATAAACAACTGCTTATATTATGTCCAGATTATTTCTCAAGCAGAGAGATTAGGAGGGCGCTGGGGTGGATGACAGAGTGCCGAGAATTTGAGGAATGTAGGAGCCTGTGGACCTCGGGGACCATCTGGCCCCAGACTTTCTGCAGAATTCCAGTCCCACAGATGCTCTGGAGAAGCCAGGGAGGGGCTTGGGAAATAAGTTTGGGAAGTGCTGCAAGTGCCACCTCCCTTTCGGAGAGCTATAAAGCGCAGTAGCCAAAATGTCCAACGGGAAAAAGAAAATGGATATTTGTTGGCTTCTTTGTGTTCCACACCTGTTCGGTCCGTGTGCCTCTTCTGCTGCTCTCTCCCGCTCCCGGCACTGTGCAGGGATGAGCCGCGCACCTCCCACTGTGGGTGGGGAAGCTGTGGTATTTAGGGGAGACTTGCCGGGGTCCCACTGTGACTTGGGGTTTAACCCAGGACTGGGACCAGGTCCTGAGCCACGTCTGGAAGTGGGCCAACCCCTCTGTGCGGCTCGGCATGCCTCCGGCTCTCTTTAGATTTTGCTGAAGAGAAAGCACCCTTTTGGTGTTTATTTGTTGCTACTGCCGTTTCTTCAATTTTAATTAAATTACACTTGGCAACAGCTGGGCATCTGTTTCCAGAGGCCTGTTTCATGCAGAAGGTGTCATTTTTAAAGACTTCTAAGTTAAAACACAAACAACACGCAGTCCTGAAGCCCCTTGCTGAGCGAAGCTGCCAAACACTGCCGCCCAGCTTGCTGAGTCCTGCTGGGTGGGACAGGCCTACGGCAGTGCTTGTCGCTATTAAGAGGGCTAGCCTGCAGGGAGGCCTGGCTTCACAAACCTGCAGGGGCTGCATGGCCTTGGAGGGGCGGGAGAGAACCCGCTGTTCGCCCCTCGCCCCTCAGCCAGGCTGGACAAAGCCCCATCAGCAGTTTCTTGGCTTGGACCTCTGCAGAGAGCCCTCCCAGCAGCATCTGGCTGGTGTCAGTCAGCTGGGTGCTAATACGCACCTCCTTGGGTGCCAGGCTCATCGGCCTGTGGGGTGGCAGGCATGGAGCCAGGCTGCCCTGGGGAGGCAGCCTCCAAGACCGGGACCGGGGCTGGGCAATGCCCACCTTAGCTTAGCCGTCAGCAGGAGGGTAAGGAGGCCTCATCTCCGGATAGGGCTCCTGTGCGGTTGGGTGTTCTTTAGGGGAGAGGGGAGTGTGGTGGTTGCTTTTATTACTTTTGCGCGTTTGCTTTGCTTTGGTGTCTTCCAAGCCTGAGCAGTGTGCCTCTGACTCTCAACCCAGTAGTCCTCCCTCTCCAGATGTACCAGTGCTCTCCGCCCTGGACTCTGCAAGGCTCCCCATCATCTGCCCGATCCTGTCCTTGCTATTCTGGGGGCATGCACGCATGCACACATGCACAAACACACAGACTATTTACAACTACTTGGATTTTCTGATTTAATATTAAATATATATTGAAGTGGACTTTGGGAGGCCAAGGCAGAAGGATCACTGAGGCCAGGTATTCAAGACCAGCCTGAGACCTGTCTCTACAAAATATAGAAAAATTAGCTGGGCATCGTAGTGTACACCTGTAGTCCCAGCTACTCAGGAGGTTAAGGCTGGAGGATCACTTGAGCCCAGGAGTTTGAGGTTGCTGTGAACTATGATGACACCACTGCACTCCAACCCGGGTGACAGAGTGAGGCCCTGTCTCGAAAAAAAAAAAAAAATACATATATACACATATAGGTATATGTGTATATATGTAAGTGGAAAAATTTAAACCTAGTGTTTCCTTAAGCTTTTAAGTTGAATATACCAGTTTCATTATTCTGCTCACCAATCTGGTCAATTTAAACAATGTTTTCAAGGCTAGAGAGTTTATAATTTAAGTAATTAAATGTCTTTAAATATCTTGAAGTGATTTTTATAAACTTAAGATACCCAGTTTTCTTAAGTTAATAAATACCCATCCTAAAAAGCAGGACGTTCCCAGGTTCCTAAACAGTTCTTAAAATTTAGTAAGTTAAGCTTATAAATACGGTGACTATTAAGTTCTCTGAAACATTTCAGAACTGTTACAAACTTGGCCAAATCCTCCTTCTATGTTCTGCTTAAAATCAGTTACCCACTTTGAACTGGGATTGGAAGGCCAATCTGTTAGATACTCTGATATGCCTAATTCTCTTAAACATTACCAACATGTGAAATGCCACATTTATATATTCCTAAGCTCATTTGGATTTCATTTCCTTGAGTATCTCCCTGTTTCATTCTAACCCTCTGTGGGCTAAAGACGCCGTGTCGCTGTCCCTGAGGAAGTTAATTCCACTCCAGAGCAATCAAGCCCATGGGTGCAGCTGCTTTTGCACCCCTAGTCCCCCTCCAGGAGGGTGGTCCTGGCCTGTGTCTTCCGGTAAAGTGACTTGTTTCCTCTTTCTCCAGCCTTCAACCCCTCCCCCCCCCCAGCCTCTCATCCCCAGACTCCTCCTCCTGCAACTGGATGGCTTCAGCGCTGGATTCAGTTCTTTTTGTTGCTCCATGTTTTCTTTTCTGAGTTCTTGCCCTGGTCTTGCAGCTATGCAGGTCTTGGATGCCAGCACCTCGTGTCCTAGGCCACGCCAGTGATGAGAACCCCAGGGAGTCAGAGGGACACCCTCAGTAGCCCCTCCCCTCATGGTGCGGAAGTCGCACTGCCGCAGTGCTGACTGATGTATTAATATATTTCCGACTATTTCCAATGACTGCGCTCACCACTGTTTTTCATTATGGTAAAATACACACAACATAAAACCTAACAGTCTGACCATTTTCACATGTACAGATCAGTGGCATTAAGCACATTCACAATGTTGTGCAGCCACCACCACCCTCCATCTCCAGAACTCTTCCGTCTTCCCCAAGTTGAAACTTCATACCTACCACCTAACCCCAGTGAGAATGGCCTTTATCAAGAAAACCCAAAACAACAAA
>VBSM01000725.1:4476731-4492292 GCA_008086735.1 Cheirogaleus medius
TTCTACTTCCGGTCTTTATGAATTTGACTACATTGAATGATTAAATACTCTGGGTCCCTCCTGTAAGTGGAATTGCACAGCATTTGTCCTTTTGTGACTGGCTTACTTCACGTAGCTCAATGTCCTCAAGGGTCGTCCTTGCTGTGGCATGTGTCAGCGTGCCCTTCACCCCTTGTTTTTAAATGTTCTTTCTTATACTGAGCTGAGCACCTGCCAGGGGGGCTGTAGGCAGCATCTCTGACGGCCAGCTCCACCTCGGGGAACAGCCAGCGAAGCAGAGTGTGCGGGGCTACGTGCACCGCAGAAGCCCCGGGGCTGGGGAGATAGCACGTGGACCTCTGGCCCTGACGGTCCTTGGTTGACCTCAGCTGAGGGGAAGGGGTCCGGCCCCCTGCCTTGATTTCTTACCCTTTTGCCTGGTGTGCCCCCTGGGGAAAACGCCACCTCTGTCCCCATCGCCGTGTTAGTTTCCTGGGGCTGCTGTAACAAAGTACCACCAACGGGGTGACTTGGGACAGCAGAAACGTGTCTCTGGCAGTTCTGGAGACCGGAAGTCTGAGTTAGGTGCGGGCAGGGCTGCACTCCCTCCTGGGGCTCCAGGGGATTCTGGTCTTTCCCCTTCCTGCTTCTGGTGGTTGCGGCCACATCACCCTCATCTCTGCCTCTGCCTTTTCTGGGTCAGTCTTCTCTCTGTCTCCTATAAGACACCTGTTTTGGATTTAGGGCCCACCTGGGTAAACCAGAGTGATCTCATCTCAAGATCCTTAACTAATCACATCTGCAAAGACCCTTTTTCCAAATGAGGTCACAGTCCCAGTGTCCAGGAACAAGGTGTGTGCGCGTCTTTTGGGGCCCACCATTCAGCCATCCGCGTTCTGTATCCATTTCTCTATCCAGTGTGTGCGTCTACCCCAGGCGTCCCCTCCCTTCTCCTTGGCACTTTATGACTCTGTCCTTCTTCCAAAGAGGCCTTTGTGTTCCTGGAGAAGCAAGTCTTATCTGGACCTGGCTCCTTCACTCTGGGATGTCCCGTGTTTTCTCCCTGGTGGCTTCCTCAGGCTGCGTTTCCCTAACAACACCTGACATTTCCCTTCCTTCCCCTGGGAGTCCCCCGGAAGACAAGCCAGAATGCCACAGGGGAGGGGCGGGAGTCCAGGCACCCAGCTGAGGCCTGGTATTCCCTGGCGCGTCCCTCCCTCAGGAGCCCAGGATGTTCCAGAGGCAGGAGGAGGGCCTGTTCTGCTTCCTGCTTGCCCTCTGGACTCTAATTAATTTCCTTCTGGTGGACTGCGTTTGATTACAACCTCATTAAGCAGTTTTGCACATGCGGGCTCTTGCGGTTTCGATATTGATGCTGTCTGCCGTTGCTGGTTAATATTCAGAGCTGCTGCCTGCCTGCTCCCCGGCTCTGCCGTGGCAGAAACTGTGGAGTCACGCCTGGAGGAGAGAGACAAGCCGAGCTAATTTCCCGCGGGGCCTTCCTTCTGGGAATGGGGTTTCAGATGAGTGTAAAAGGGAAGGGGGGTTGAGGTTTAAAATAGAGCCTGCCTGGCAGCCTGCACTGTGGCTGCTCCCAGCTTTCCCCTGAAACACCTAAGACACGCCAGAGACAGACGAACACGCTGGGACGTGCTGGGAACACTGAAAACAAAGACAGGTGGACAGTCTGAGAGGAACCTCCTCTCACTGCAGACACATGGAACTGGTCCAGGAAAGACACGATCCACGCTCCCCTCCGGAGTCCGAGACCTCCCGAGGAAAGGGGGCAGCCGCTCTTCACCTCCATCCGAGGACTTCACCTATCTGAACATCAGGCAACTGGCCCCGTACCACGCAGGTGACGATTTGGGGGGAGGAACAGGGCTGCCTCCCCTCTCCCCTCCTTGCACCCTCTCCCACTCCTCTGTCCGAGCCCCTTCGGAGGCAGCAGCTCCGGGAAAGCAGCAGGCAGGAAGAGAAGAGAGGGCAGTTGCAGAAGCGTGGCTGCTGTCCACACCCCCCAAGCCCAGCGTGGCTGGCGGGCTTGGCCGAGCACAGGAAATGTCCTGGCATGCAGACACTGTTGCAGATTTCCATGGACTCCACTGTTAGGAGTGTCGGAGACCCAGGCCATGAGGTGCATGAAGATGTCCCTTCTCAAGGTCAGAGTCGTGTCAGTGCAGTGCCCAGGACTCAGCCTGGGGCTGGGCTCCCGACAGGCCAGCGCCAGGGAGGTGGGTTCAGCTCCTACCCATGATGAGGACAGGGACAGATGTGCTGATAGATGTGGGTCTCACTCCATCGCCTTCTTCAAGGGTGACAGAGAGTGGGGAGAGAACACCTGGATGCAGGATAAATACCCTGCAGCCTGAACCCCGACCTCTGAAACTGAGCTGCCACAGGGTCCAGGAAAAGTGAACTTTGTGGGAAAAGAACAAAAGGCCACCAGAGGAGGCCAAGCCGAGATGGAAAAGAAAACCAACAGGATGAGATGAAAGGGGAGATTAATGAGCGAAGTAAGAATTGCGAGGAAATGAAGCGCTAGCCGATTTGCGGTCCTCACTGGAGACGCGGGGATGGCGGCGGAACATGACATCAGCGGCTTGGAAGGCTCACTCGAGCCTCCACGACAGTGTGTTATGCAAAGAATACAAAAAAGATAAATCCGGAAACGCAGAGCCAGTGTCGGTCTTCCTGAAGAAAAGCCAGGCGGGAGAAGGTCTGCGTGTGCAGAGGGAAGGACCCCAACCCCGGAGGTGAATCCGGAGAAGGCAGACCTGGGACTGGACGCGGGGCCGCAGATTGCAGGGGCAGGAAAGAGGCAGGACGCGCCAGCCCCGCCTGCGCCCCCCTGTGCCCTCCTGCACCCCCTGTCTCAACAAGGCGCGTGAGCCTGCCTGCTGGGACCCACGCCCTTTTTAAAAAAATTGTAGTAAAATACACACACAACATAAAATTTACTATCTCCCCCATTTTTAAGTGTACAGTTCAGTGGCATTAAGTGCATTCAATTTGTCGTACAACCGACCTCCGAAACTCCCTTCATCCGGCCAAACGGAAACCCTACCCATCAAACACTAACTCCCACCCTCTGCCCCCAGCCTGGCACCCACTGCTCCTCTTTCTGTCTGTGTGAATTAACTACCCCAGGGAATCACACAATATACATTCTTTTGTGTCTGGCTTATTCTCCTTAGCATAATGTCCTCAGGGTTCGTCCCTGTCGTAGCAGAGTCAGGATTGCCTCCCTTTTTAAAGCCGAGTAATATTCCATAGTGGGGATAGAACACATTTTGTGCTCCATTCGTCTGTCACTTCCACCTTTTGGCTACTGTGAGTAATGCTGCTATGAACATGGGGTACAAATGTCTGTTTGAGTCCCTGCTTTCCGTTTATTTGGTTATGTTTTCCAGCAGTAGAATTGCTGGATTATATGATAATCCTATGTTTACTTTTTTAGAAACTGCCATACCATTTTCCGTGGTGTCTGCACCCTTTTGCATTCCTACCAGCAGGGCACAAAGGTTCCAGTTTCCCCACATCCTCACCAACTCTTGTTATTTTCTAGGGGGTTTTTTCATGGCTTTTTGGATCAGTCAGAGAAGTTAAGTTGGTCTGTATTAGGAAGAGCAGGGCTGCGTGCCCAGAGGGTTTGTGGGTGCAGATGCGAATGTGGGGCGGGGCAGCAGGGGAGACAGGGAGGGGTTTTAGGAGTTGGGGATGTCGTGAGTGGGGTGCCCCTTTGATGACTTTGAGCAATTGCCATAAAGACATCGGGTGCTTTGTGGGCACCCTGTATGCTGAACTGGTGTTCCCAGGAAGGGGCCAGTGTGCTGGCGCTTTCCAGGAGACACAGAGGGTGGGGGGGGCGGATAGAGGCCAAGACAGCCCCACAGGCACCAGGGCTGAAAAAGCAGCTAAGGAAACAAAAGTCCACCTGCAGGACTGGAAGCCTGAGGGCAGTGGGGTATGCCCAGGGCATTTTGCAGGGAGTTTCTGTTGAGCCAGGTTGTCTTCAGAGGTGACATCAGCATGCAGGAGTTTTCAGGTGGACCAGAGCTCAGAAAGGAGCTGTCATGCATTCCTTCTGGGGTGAAACGTGCTGGGCGACGTTCCGCTGTGCAGGGACACAAGGTCAAGGAAGCCTCAAGGAACGAGGAGGGGCTGTGAGTGTACACATCGGTGCCAGTGCCTTGCACACACGTCTGCAACCCGAATGCAGAAGGCCCGGTGTCACCATAAATGGGGTCGTCTTTGCATTTTAAAAAATAATAATAGCAGTATCCTGGATCTAAAAATCCCCAATTATACCAAGAAAGACTAACAAGAGGAGGGAGCAGTTCTCAGGCAGATGTTGAAATTCCCCAGGGATGCTCCACCCCAGCCCCTTTCCTGAGTTGTCCCCTCAAATGCTGCACTGGGTCCTCATCCCCTGGCGCTGTCTCCCCAAGGCCGTGGCTCACTAGGTGGAAAGTCCAAGGCCCAGTCCCTTGGGTTGGATGTGACTCCTTCTACCAGACACCAGGGTGGGCACAGGCTTCTCTGGACCCCTCAGCACCACCACACAGAACTGTGCCTGCAGACGGGGAGCCTCACTAAAGTGTCAGGGTGACGGGGGACAGAGCTGTGTGTCTACAGTTTTCCCGGGACCCCGAGGGACAGCCTGGGGTAGCTCAGCCCTTCCCAGTGGGTCCCCAGCTCCTAACCTGGCTCTCCACCCTCAGCCTCTTTCTCCCAAGGGCCACATTCTTCTAACCCTGCGGCTCAAAGTTTTTTTGGTTTTGGGGTCCCTTTATACTCTTTAAAATGATTGAAGACCTTAAAGAGGTTTTGTCTATGTGGGTTGTATCACATATCTAATGCTAGTTACCATGTTAGATATTAAAACAAAGAGATTTTAAAGATTTCTTTATTCATTCATTTAAAATTAATATGTTCAGGCTGGGAGTGGTGGCTCACGCCTGTAATCTTAGCACTCTGGGAGGCCTAGGCGGGCGGATTGTTTGAGCTCAGGAGTTCGAGACCAGCCTGAGCAAGAGCAAGACCCCATCTCTACTTAAAAAAAAAATAGAAATAAATAAGCTGGACAACTAAAATATATATATATATAATTAATACGTTCACATATGGAAGAAATAAATTTTTACAAAAATAACTATATTTTCCAAACGAAAAAAACTTAAGTGAGAAAAGTGTTGTTGTTTCCCATTTTTGTGACTCTCATGCCTGGCCTCCTAGAAGACAGCTGTGTTCTCAGAAATGCTGCTTCTGCATTCAGGTCTTGCGGCAGGTTGTTTGATTGAAGAAAATCTGACACCACACAGCTGTATCGATGGGAAAGAGGCCCCAGCTGTGCCCTTAAAATGGTTTCCATGGCTCCTCCCAAGGTCTTTGGACGACACTTTGAGAAATGTTCTTATTGACCCCACCCCACCCGTGTGACTCTCTACTCACTTTTTGGAAATCCGTACCCCTGGCCCCAGGCCCCATCTCTGGCCCCATTGCAACGAGCCCCCAAACGCGGTTATTCGAGGCACGGCCGTGTGGGGCCCACTTCCTCGCGATGCCTTGTGCGCGCGAGCGTTGGGCGCAGGCCGAGCAGCTCAGTCCAGAGGCAGTGGGTGACTCAGTGCCAGGCCAGCCACACTTCCTAAGCATCACTCCCCACCAGCCGTGACTCAGGCGCACCTGCTGGTATTCCCAGACTTTCTGATGAGGAAGTGCCACGTGCATGGTTCCTAGAGCTGGTGCGGTTCAGACCCACGGTGAGGAAGATGGGCTTTCCCTCGATGCCTCGGGCTTTGCAAGGCAAACCAGCCACCAAGGCTAGTGCCGCGCCCAGCGGGGGCCTGTTGGGACCACATCTGCATCTAGTTCTTCACGTCCCTCATGCATGCAGCAGGCTTCACGTGCCCCCATCTCGCCCTGAGAGCCAGGGCAGAGCAGACTGTCAGAGGCCCCAGGGGCGGTGTCAGTGCTGGCCATGTGCAGAGGCAGACAGGGTCCCTTCCTGGGCTATGGCCCAGGCTGCAGCCTTCTGTGACACCTGAGGGTCTGGTGAGCTCCCCTCCCTTACCCAGTCCCGTGAGTAGCCCCCCAGTGGGTGGGGACACAGTCAACCCCATAAACCTGCTAGGGGGACACATGGAGAGGACACCAAGGAGACCAGACGTGGCCAAAGTCCTCAGGACCTGAAGTGCCCTGGAACTGCACAAGCGTTCTGTGGACCTAGGCGGGGTAGAAATAGAGAAATAAAGCAATAAAGTGTGAGCGGCCTCTGGCCAGTCTCCATCTGGTTTCCCTGCTGCGGCCCTGGGACCTTGGGGAGCCCCACCCCAGCTGGAATTCACAGGAAGGGCGTTGGCCATGACTCACAGGGACCCAGTGGCCTTCCTGGGAGACCCCCACCCCCTCCTCATCCCTCCCTGTCCTTCCCCCTCCTAAGCAACTACCGCACGAACCCAGAGGGCAGCACTTCGGGGAGATGGAGCCACTGTCAGCACGCTGGGCGCCCAGGTGACGGGCGGAGGTGATGGCGACAGCCTGACTCTGGGGAAGGACATTCAGCATCTTCCCAGACCTGCCCCAGCCTTCTGAGTTGGCGCCTATGGTTTCCTTAGGACAGGACATCCTCGACTAGCCTTGAAATGGGGAAGGGGGTCTGGGAAGACGGCGCGGGGCTGGTAGGAGCAGGAGAAACCTGAGCGGTCATCGAGTCCCGGCTCTTCAGGCTTTTCTTTGGCCACAGAACTGCCTTGTGTGTCTGTCTGTCTGCAACCAGGAGCTGCTCTGCTGGGCGCGTGGCTGGCAGCCTTGCTGCCTCCTCTCGCCCTGCTCTTGCCCACCCTTGCTCCAAGATCTCGGGATACAGCTCGACAACTACTAGTGGCATGCATCTGCCCATTTCACAGATGTGGAAAGAGACCCCAAAGGGGAACTGGGAAGTCTCTTGCCACAGACTCACAGTGAGCTGGGCTCCAGCCAGAGCCTAGAATCCAGCTTTTTCTCCCAGGGGCATCTGGGGACAGGCAGCAGGGATGGCCGTAAGCGGAAGACCACTAGGTGCCAAGGGTACACACAGAGGGGGATATACAGGGGGAGAGCAGAGGAGGGACAGAGGTTGGCATCACATCAACAACTACACAGGAGTGTCCCAGCTTGCAGACAGCCTGTAAAGGAAAAACTATTCCAAGCCTCTGACCTCCTCCCTGTGGCCACAAGTCCAGCCTCTGACCTTGAGTAACCACCCCTGTTTCCACCCTCTTCTTCTGCTTTCCTCCCCCACCTCCCTGTCCCCAGGAAAGGGAGCCTCAAGCCGTAAGCAGGGTCTGGCTGGGGAGCCAGATGCCGGGCCACAGCCTCTTTGGCCACACAGGCCTTCTGAGACCCAAAGATATGAGCCCTTGACTTTCAGCCTTCCCACCTTCCCAGCCTCCTCCCGCCCCCGGGAGGTGCAGCTGTGATTCTGCATGTTCCTGGGTGATGCTTTGTGTCCTGGGATCCTGCAGGTCCACAAAGCTCCTGCACACGTTCCTGACTGCAAGGCCAGCATGGACTGCGTGTGCCAGGGTCCCTGCCCTGCCCTGTGTTTTTCTAGGAAGAGAGGTCATGGCTTTTGACACATTCCCAAATGGGTCTGTGCGTAAGGGGAGAAGAGGTCTTTCCAGGAGGAAGTGGCAGAAATAAAGAAATGGAAGTGAAGTGGAGCCACTGTTGATGACTCTCCTCCCTGTCAGAGGCTTTACGTGTATTACTTCGTGTTGTTTCTCTCACCTACTTGTGATGCTGGAGTCACTGTCCCATTCTACAGATGAGGAAACTGAGGCTCACTGATGTTAGGTTGCTCGCCTCTGGACACAGCACTGTCTGAGGAATGGAACACACAGGGCAGGGCCAGAGGTCCGAGGCCAGTGTTATACTTGGTGCTACAGGGGCTGGGTCTAGACTTTGGCAGCCAGTGCAGAAGCTTCCTGCCACTGCATCCACGCCAGACCTCGAGCCCCGGATCCAGGTCCCTGGTAATTATGTCGGCAGCCAGAGAACCTGGCGCAGGGCTGGCAGTTTGCCTGCAAGGTTCATTCCTGCCATGTGAAAAACAAAAGCCCTCCAGTCCAGCCCCTCGTGTCCTCCCTGGAGCGGGAATGAAACTGTAACGAGGGGCAGGGAGCAGAGTGCCCCTAACCATGCAGGTAGGACCTGGCTGGCACGTGGGCTCTGAGGGGCTGCCCCCGGGAGAGAGGCCGGGGCACCCTGGCCCCTCCAGATCCACCTGGCAAAGACCCTTCTTTTATTTGCTCATAGAAATGCCAGCCACCAAACTGCAGAGCCGAGTCCCTGCCCTCCACCTGCCTCCTGCCCTGCTCGCCGCGGCAGACAAGAGCAGATGGGATCCATGCAGAAGAGGCCCCAAGCGGGGCCTGGGCCCACCCCACCCTTCCCGAAATCCTGACAGCTGGAGCAGTCAGCCGTCGTGGGCCTTGGCCCAGCCTGCCCACCTTCCAGGGAGTCTAAAGATCACGTGGGGAAGGTGTTTAGGAAAGATGGGAATATCCCAACTGAACAACAAGGAGCAAACCCCTGCTGGAACTCAGCTGGTCACCCACACGTTCCCCGTCCCAAGGTTGCTGGCCCCGGCCACCCAGGCGGGGCCTCCTCTGGGCTGCCTGGGGCAGCTCTGGAGTGTACACGGCGGGGGCCCTGCTTTCCCCGCCCACCCAGGGCCCGCCTTGTTCTCCGGGTGGGAATGTCATTGCCTGGTCTATGCAGGTTGCCACAGAGGGGACCACAGCTCACACCCAGGGACGGCAGGATTTGAGGGGGAGGCTTGACGAAGGGCAGGAGCTGTGCCCACACTCTCGCACGTGGAGAGGCACGGAGTTTAGTCCAGCTCCCCTGGGCAGACAAACAACGTTTCTTTACTTCTCTAAAGCAGATGACTCTTCCAGCTCAAGGGGTCCATGACCACCTTAGAGGAAGGTCAGAGAACCCTTTGATGGCCTCTTTGAAGGTGGCCAGAGACCTTCCCGCTTCTGCCGTTTCCTCAGATGCCAACATGCCATATTTGGGGCAGTGTGTCCTGAAGCCCCAGACCTGTGTCCCTCCCCAGACCCTGGGGACCTCTGCTCCAGCGGCTTCTGCCTCTGACGCCAGCCCCACCCTCCCATCAGGGGACCCCACCTAGCACCCTTCCCCAGGGAGTCCTGGCGGGATTGCTTCTGGGTGCCTGGCAGCTTCTCCCTACAGCCCACAACACGAAAGCCCCCAAGGCAAGGGGACGCTGAGGTTGCGTCCTCTACAGATGGAGCAGTAAATATAACTTCAGAAGCAGGAAGAAAACACAAATATATATCGATAAACAGTCCTGTCACAAGGCAGAGTTTTGCTGTGCATGCTGGTTCCAAATTTTGCCCCCGAAATAGCCACTGACACCGTGGCAGGCCACCCTCGGCTTCACCCTCTGGAAACCGGAGAGACATAGGCCGGGGGCTTTCACGGGAGAGGCCCGAGCACCGAGACCTGCACGGACGGGGGCCTGCACGTGCCCGTCCTTCTCTTCCTCAGCTCGCAGGGGAGGAGGAACAGGCAGGGGCTCATCCAGGCCCCCTGAAGAAAGTTCTGCAGACGCTTCCCTGCCAGGGCTCTGGGGGAGGCCCAGCCACCGGCAGGGGCACCCAGGGCCTGTGCCCGCTTCTCCTGGGGGTGCCGGGCGGGCTGGGTGGGGCAGCCACCCTGACCTCTGGGCACCCCTTGCTCTTGCAGGACCTGGGCATGGAGTCGACCTCCCTGGACGACGTTCTGTATCGCTACGCCAGCTTCCGCAACCTGGTGGACCCCATCACTCACGACCTCATCATCAGCCTGGCACGCTACATCCACTGCCCCAAGCCGGTAGGGCGCCGCGGCCTGAGCCAGCCCGGCCCCGGGGTGGGAGGTGGGTGCTGTCTGGGCAGGAGAAGCCCCTCCCGCAGGCACCAAGAGGGTGGGCCTGAGATGCCCTCCCTTGGTGCCATCAGCACAGATGGGTTTTGTTTTGCCCACAGGGTGAATTCGTTGCCAACATTTAAAAACGATAATTTTTCACATGATCCCTATATTCAGCTGCCCTTGAAAAACCGGCAACTGCAGGCCCTCGTTCCTACAGGGCTGGAGCTGAGTAGCCATCCCTGTTGTGTGGGGCCGGGTGCACCGCGCACAGTTGTACAGGGTATCCGCTGCACAAAGACATGCATGCAGAGAGGTGGGGGTGGGGCATGCAGGGGATAGTTAAAACCCAGCCCTCTCCCTGCCCACCACACCATGACCCTGGTGCAGGACTGTGTCCCCCCAGAGGTGGACGTTTTCTTATTTGCACAAAGGTGCCACAGAAGGCCGGCAGCTGCCGTGCAGGGCTGTCCCCACCACTCCCAGTTGTCTTCAACTCTGAGGTGAGGTCCTTCCACACTCACCCCTTCACTCGTGTCCGTTTCCTGTGTGGCCCTTCAGAAGGAAAAGCTCCAGGGCTCTCCAGGCACCCAACTGCGACTTGGCCCCTTCGGGTGGGAGGTTCTGCCCTGTTCCTTCGGGCTCCCGGGCCAGGCCGGCCTTGCAGGGAGCCAGGCTGCTTGCCGGGCTGCGCAGTGCGACCCGGCAGGGGAGGGAGGCCCAGGCGGGGACAGCTCCGCACTGAGCTCCTCTCTGTTGTTTTGGCTCCGCCAGTTGCATCCCTCAATTACCAGCAGCTGCTAAAAGAAGCGCTTCCTCCGTGGCAGGGGCAGGAAGCAGGGCAGGACGGAGGGTTGCGGGAGGAAAGCGTCCCGTCTCCCTCGAGTGAGGAGATGGCTCCCCACGCCCACCTCGCTCGGCCTGGCACACACGGATGGGTGGCGTGCAGGGAGCCGGAGCCCTGCGCAGGGGAAGGACGCCCGGGCTGGGCTCCGTCTTTGGCTTTGTCTAGGGCCGCGTCTCCTCCCCGCAGCTGGGGCTGCCTGGCGACAGGACGACGAGGCGGCCGGCTCTGGACGGTGCGCGGCACGAGGCGCGGACGCTGGGCTGGACTACGGGGTGGGAAGGAACACTGGTGATGCGGGTTGGCGGCCGGAGCCTCGAGGTCTGGGGACACGGGCTGACTGGGGTCCCACCCTGGCTTCCCATTCAGGTCACAGCCGGGGGCAGGCAGGGCCGGAGCTGGCCTGTGGGGAGGCCGTACAGGGGCAGCCTTTCCTGAGCAGGCACCCAGCCGCCCACACGTGAGAGGGGTGACCGTCCACGGGACCCTCAGAAAAGAGAAGACAGGACAGACGCTATTTTAATGTCCATTTTTGAATCGAGGAAAACAAAATTCAGGTAATTCAGCGACCTCAGACAGGTTCCCACTGCAGGTGCGATTTGGGCCCACGTGGTCACCCGGTGCTGGGGGGACACACCCACGGGGCTCTGGTCGGTGCTTGGGTGCCCGGGCAGGGGCCTGGGGGCAGCAGCAAGCCCCCCTCCCCAGCCCTTCTCACAGGCTGCCCCAGGACAGCCGCCGGAGAGAAGGACCCGCCATCTCTCTGAACTGCCTGTCAGAGCTGTGACACCAGGGCCGGTGGGCACGTGGGCCAAGGGCGCCTGCCCTCTGACCTGCCTTCCCATCTGGGAGGGGCGAGGGGCTGGATCTGGGTTC
This sequence comes from Cheirogaleus medius, assembly GCA_008086735.1. NCBI lineage: Eukaryota > Metazoa > Chordata > Mammalia > Primates > Cheirogaleidae > Cheirogaleus > Cheirogaleus medius. The sequence continues at coordinate 4,488,352 of VBSM01000725.1, forward strand.
AGGTGGCTGTAACAAATTGTCATAGACTGGGGGCTTACAAACAACATACAGTTATTTCTCACAGTCCTGGAGGCTGGAAGTCGAAGATCTGGGTGCCGCTGGTCAGTGTCTGGTGAGGACCCTTTCTGGGCTGCAGACTGCCACCTTCTAGTGTCCTCACAGGGCAGGGACAGGGCAGGGAGCTCCCTGGCTTCCTCTATGAGGGCCGATCCCATCATGGGGGCTCCACTCTCATGACCTAATCCCCTCCCAAGCCCCCACCTCCTCATACCATCACCTTGGGGATTAGGGTTTCGACATATGAATTTTGGGGAAACACATTCAGCCCACTACATAGTATGACCTTTCCCACATCACTTAATTACCTGGACTTCGTTTTCCTCAACTCTAAAATGGGCATAAAAATAATCTCTCTCCTATTGAGCTGTTTTGAAAGTCAAATGAGATGATCCACAAGAAGCACCTGTGTGTGCCTGGCACTTGTGAGCATGCGGTACACAGCAGGTGGCAACTAGTTAGTGAGCACCTACCCGTGCCGAGCAGCGTGTGCAGACCCACCAGGTTAGCTGTCGGAAACAGCAGCAAGTAAGACGTGGTCTCCCGGGGGCTCAGTACCTTGGAAAGCAAAGGTCTGGTCTCTGACCAGGATATCCAGAGCTGGTAGACTGGGGCCAGCCCTGCTGGAGGCCCGGGGACCTGGAGGTTCCCTGCCAATGCCCCAGGCTTCGTGGCAGGAGAGGCTCTTTCGAAGGACCCTCCCAGCGGTGGGCGAGGCAGGGGTGGGGGATCCTCAAGCCACAGGGTCCCCAGGCTGAGGGTAGGGGCAGCCCTTCCACCCACCCCAGCTCCCTGAGCTGGCGCAGGGCTGACCGGGACTTCCTGCTGTGAGCAGTGAGCATCCGGGACTCTCACGCCAGCCCATGCTGTGGGCCTAGAGGCTGTAGACAGAGGTGTCAAGACCAGAGAGCTCTATCCCACGTGTATGTTGGATCATACATGTACCTCACTGAAAATCCTCCAGCACAGTCTCTAGACAAGCTGGGCAGTCAGTGTTTGATGAGTGAATGAATGAATGAATTTATGAATAAACGAGGGATGTTTGTAGTTTGAATAAAACCCAAACTCCTTATCTGGCCTTACCTCAATCTCAGATCTCATCTCTCCCACTTGCCTCCCTACACACTCTGCTCCATCCACGTGGTCCTCCACCTTCCTGCTGTAGGGACTGTGCTGCCCGCCTGACTGCACGAGCCTCCCACCCCCCACCCCCACCCCCCCGTCTGAGCTGCCTTCCCAAAGACCCGCGAAAGGCCTTCCTCAACAGGCCTACCTAGCGCGGGCCTCCCGATCTGCCTGTCGCAAGCTCTGTTTATTTCTCCATGTCACTTACTGGTCTCTGAAACTGTCTTGCTTATTTATTTGTTGGCTAATGTATCGTCTGCTTTCCCCACCAGAACGTAAACTCGTTCATAGTTACATCCTGCTCCAGGCAGGAAGCAGGTGACACATTCCGTTGTGGATTTTTAAGAGAGTTTAATAAAGGGTTGTGGGCAGGATAAAGGAAATCAACAGAGGACGTTGAGACACTCGAAGCCTGAAGCCTCACGGCGGCAGGAAGTTGCTGCGCTGCAGGGGCCGCAGGGAAGCGGTGTTGCTAGAGCCAGGGTGAGAGCGCCTGTCCAGAGCCACGCTGCATTAGCCATCACCCTGTAACAAATTATCCCAAACGTCGGTGACTCAAAACAACAGATACGTATTGTTGGACAGTCTCTGTAGTTCAGGAGTTCAGGGGCAGCTTAGCTCAGTAGTTCTAGCTTAGGGTCTCTTGAGGCGTCGGTCAGGCTGTGGGTATCAGAAGGCTTGACAGAGGTTGGCAGGTCCACTTCCAAGATGGCATAATGTCACAGGGTTGTTGGCAGGAGGCCTCAGCTCCGCGCCCCAAGGGCCTCCCCGTAGGACTGCTTGAGCGCCCTCACATCGTGGCGGCTGGCTTGTCCCAGAGCAAGTGCCTTTTATGACCTGTCTCAGAAGTCACAAACCATCGCTTCTGCCATTGTGTTGGTTCCGTTGCTCACCCAGCCAGCGCTGATGCGGAGTGGAAGGAGGCAGATGCCAGGAGGCAAGGAGCACTAGGGGCCGTCTTGGAGGCTGGCACCAGACATGCTGCAGCAGGGACGGACCCGGAAGAATAAATCCTTCGGCCTTCCTGTCCTCCTGCCCTCGGAGCTCATTCCAGTTGCTCCCATTAGCTGAGCCCAGCTGGAAGCCGGGAGCAAGAGAGCCCCGGACGCAGTCTCCAGAGCTCAGCCTGCTGAGCACAGGGCAGGGCAGAGGATGGACTGTGGGGCGGGAGTAAGTGGAGAAAGCCAGCGCAGGGTCCCCACCTCTGGCACGGCGTCCGGTGTGCAGTGAGCAGGGCCGTCCACATTCGATGGATGGATGAATGTGTGGATTTTTACGTGAACGAGGGATGCCTTGGAGTACAGGGCAGTGGGGGGCTGGGCTTGGCAGGATTGCAGGGGCAGCTACAAAGGTGCGCAGGGGGTGAAGATGGCACCGTGGCCTGACATTGGGGAGATGGATCTGTGTCAGGCGCGAGGGAGGGCCCTGCAGGTGGAGCTTGGAGGGCCTTTCCTGGCAGGTCAGTGAGAAGCCCCCAAACGCATTCTTCCCCAGAGCCCGGGCAGTGTCACTGGCCAGGTGTGGAGAGGCGGCCACCCTGACCCACACTCCACCCAGCAGTGCCCTGAGTCTCCCTGACCGCGTCACACCCCGCCTTCCTCCTCCACGGCCGCGTGGGGAAGAGCTGCAGAGGCGACTCCGCACACCGCCGCTCAGCTTCCTGTGTGGGTGGGCTCTGTCGCAAAGCCCGGCTTGGGGCTGGCGTGAGCAGGAGGAGAATTGATCCCAAGGATACTGCGGCGCCTTGTGGGGCCCAAGGGCAGCCAAGTTGGATCCAGGTGCAGGAGCTCCAAAGCATGGTGCAGAGGCCCCTCCTCGCTGCCCCACCTGGCCTCCCTCCCAGTCCCCTCTGCACAGACCGCTCTCTCACCCTCGGGGTAGGGAATGTGGCTGCCCAGGGCCCCCAGCTTACCTGCCGTGGTTCCAGCTCCTGGATGCGTTGGGATGTGTGCCTCAGTGCCAAGTCCGGTTCCAGGGAAAGGGCTGATCTGGCATCCCAGTCAGCAGCCGGGGCTGGTCCCACAGGAGGGCTGCTGGGCTGCGCCACTTTGAGGAGAAGAAAGTTCCCAGAGGAGAGGGCCAGCAGCCCGGGTGCGTGCCTGGCACAGGACTCGGGGACATGTGTGACATGGCCACGCTGGTGTCACAGAGCTCCCGGCCAGGGTTGCACCAGGGCGAGGCTGCTCTGCACCTGGAAGGCAGCTCTTTCTCGGCACAACGTTGCAACCCGCAGGAAGGACACTTCCTCCTCCTCCCTTCCCACCTCTCTTCCTCCTCCACTCTGGGCCAGGCCTGTTCTCTACAGGAGGGAGTTGGAAAAGCATTAGGTGGTCTTGCTGGAGGCTTTTCTGGTTGTAAATGGTAGAAACACCTTGAGCTAACCTAAGCCAGAAACAGGATTTCTCAGGAGGAGGGCAGCGCGGGGCACGTGGATGGTGGTTAGGGGAGAGCGCCAGCCTCGGGGCCACTGACGAGGTCTGGATCCTGCCTCCATCCTACAAGCTGTGCTGCCTTGCCAGCCTGCTAACTTCTCTGTCCCCTCGGAAGTGAAGTGGGGATGTGAGTAGTACCTGTTCCATAGGATTGTGATGAGGTACAGGACCCTAAAGAGTTTGCAGGGGCGGAACAGCATGATGCCCTTCCTCACCCATCGTAAGGGCCACAGCTGACACTCCTATAACAAAAGACAGGTTAACAAGAGAAAAGCGTAACAGATTGATTTAATCAAAGTTTTTTGTTTTTTGTTTTTTTTTTTTTGA
>VBSM01000725.1:4492392-4508525 GCA_008086735.1 Cheirogaleus medius
CGCCTCGGCCTCCCAAAGTGCTAGGATTACAGGCGTGAGCCACCACACCCGGCCTAAGTTTTCTATTTTTAGTAGAGATAGGTCTCACTCTTGCTCAGGCTGGTCTCGAACTCCTGGCCTCAAACAATTCTCCCGCCTCAGCCTGCCAGAGTGCTAGGACTACAGGCGTGGGCCACCCCACCGAGCCTGTGAGCTGTTGTTTACTGAGTTCGACAAGCCAACGGGAACTCACTTCTGTGAGAACATTAGTGCATGTCTAGTCTCAAGTCAGCTCTATTAGGTGTCCCCTGATAGAGCGAATCTACTGTCCCTGTTTACCCGCAAGGAGCTGGGCTCCCAGGTAGTGGCCAAGCCCTGCTGTCCGGAGCCTCGCCCTTTGCGCGGCTGCCCCCTTGTGGCAGTAGTGTGGCATTGACGCCTCCTCTTCCTCTTTGTTCCTTTCCTTCGAGGCTCAGCTGTGCAGGCCTAGAGGGTGGAGGAGAGTCCGTCCATGGCTCAGATCTTGGAAACCTTGGGAAGTGGTTGGAGGAGGAGCTCAGTTCCCAACTTTGGAGACTGGCAACATTCTGTCCTGGGAGGGGGGTCCCAGCATGATGCTGGCCAGACCACCTAATCCCACCTTGTCCTTATAGCGCCTGAACCGGTGCTTCTCCATGGTGGGGAGCTTTTATATGATAAATCCCTGTGCCCGAGCTGCCCACCATCGCTTAGGCGGCCAGGCCATCGGTGTCTTTTAAAGCTCCCCCCGGCATGCAAGGTTCTAAGGTGGGGAACTGTGGTCCTAGATGTGCTGTCTCTGGTGTCACCTCCCATTCTCCCTTTGGCCTCCCAAGTTGGCCTTCACCCTGGCCCCCACCAAAGCCAGCCCTCCCTGAGCCTGTGCCAGCCAAGGCCTCCTCATTGGAGACCCAGCGGCCTCTGTGGGGGTCTGACCCCACCGGCCACCCTTCTCCTGGGTGCCCAGGTTCTGCTTCCTTCTCCTGCTCTGACTCCTGTGTGTTTGGTGTTCCCTGCATCCCCCTCGGCTCATTCCCTGGCCAGGGATGCTCATCAGATGCAGATGGATGTGCCCAGCCCGGACCTGTCTGGAGCCCCTGCCCCATAAATCCAATGGCACCCCCAGGTGGAGGTCCCATAGGCCCCTCAAACTAATTGTGGCCCCACGTGAGCGGGTCATCCCCCGCCCTGCCTTTTCACCCTCTTCTCTGAAGCCCCCTGTCTTCTACCCAGGTCCCAAGCCCAAAGCCTCAACCCTCCCCACAGCCCCAAGCCCTTGCTCAGACTGTTTCCCCCTCACTCAGGGTCGACTCATGTTTCCTTTTTCCATCCAAAATCACTAACCCACCTGCTCTTAAAAGCTGAGCTCCAATCTGAGCCTGGGCAGAAGTAATCTCTCTCTTTACCCTGCCGGAGTTCGGCGCCGGCCGGCCCTCGCCATACAGCACAGTGTTTAGCGAGCATGCCTGGAGAGCCGGCTGTGTCGGGCTCCACTCAAGGTACCGCACCAGTAGTAACTCACCTAATCCTCACAAACACTCTTGTGAGGTCCCTTCACAGATGCTGATGGGAGGCACAGAGAGGTCAAGTGTTTGCCCAGAACCACACAAGAGGGGACGAAGCCAGGACTGGAATCCATGCAGTTTGGCCCCAAGTGCACGCTCTTAGTTAAGAGCAATGCGCTCAGTACGCGGCTTCTCCATTAGCGAGCCGTCCTGGAGTCGCGAGGTCCAGCGCCGCTGAGTGCTCGCTGTGCAGCCAGGTGCTGCTCAGGCCAGTGCGTTCCTCCCCACCCAGCTGTTGGCCACACGTGGGTCTCTGCACGAAGCCTGGCTCTTGCTGGCTTGGCCCGTGGTACTGGGCGGTGTGGCAGGAGCACACTCTAGGCCCACACTCCCTCCCAGACGGGGTCCGTGCCCCCTCTGCCCAGCAGGTCTGGCCCAGGGGACTGTTGGATGGACTTCCCTTGGGTGACAGAGTTGGCATCTGTCTAGTGTCTTTCTGCTGCATCCCTTAAGCCAGTGTCTCGCTCTGCTCAGGCTGCCCTAACAAAACGCCACAGACTGGGTGGCTGAAACAGCAGACGTTTATTTTCTCACACTTCTGGAGGCCAGAAGTCCACTGCTGGCAGGTTTGTTTTCTCCCGAGGTCCCTGCTAGGCTCGTAGACGGCCTCCTTCTGTGCCCTCATGTGGTCTTTCCTCTGTGCTTCTCTGGGTCCTAATTTTTTCTTATAGGACGCGAGGCCTATTGGATTAAGGCCCACTCCTGTGGCCTCACTTTACCTTACCCACCTCCTTAAAGGCCCTGTCTCCAATTACAGTCACATTCTGAAGTGTCAGGGGTTGGAACATCAACATATAGATTTGCTTGGGACACAGTTCAGCCCATCTTACCCAGGGTCTCAAACTCAAATGCGGATGGGCCGGACAGGTAGCATGGATGGGTGAACAGAGCTGGGAAAGACTTGACCCCTCATTCTTCTATCTTCCCACTTTTGAGAGAGACATAGGTAAAAATATTCCACTTTCCTCTTTACTGTATGAAATACAAGAACAAGGACATTTGTTCACGGCTGTATCCCAGCTTCCTAGAACAAGTGCCTGGCACCTAGTAAGTGCTCAGTAAATATTTGTTGAGCAAGTAAATGAACAGGATGGCCGCTGGGGAGTGGCAGGGACCCAGGTGGATCCTGGCCAAGGGGCCAGTGGGCACTCAGCTCCAGCCAACTATTGTTAGACCACCTAGAATGCAGACTCTTAGATAAATCTCAGGTTTTCAGTGCTGGCAACGAATCCACAAAGTCTAAAACCACTGTGCAGACCAGTTTGCACCCACTGCTGCCTGCTAGGGGCGTCCACCCTGGGCTGGCAGAGCAGGCACCTGCCCGCTCAGCCTTGGGGTGCTGTGGTGCCAGGGTGACAGGAAGCCTAGGGGCAGAGCCAGTGCACCCCCAGCTGCTCCTGTGACTCAGGGTCTCACTGCCTGTGGTTGCCTCTGCAGGAAGGCGACGCTCTAGGCGCCATGGAGAAGCTGTGCCGGCAGCTGACGTACCACCTCAGCCCCCACTCCCAGTGGAGACAGCACCGCGGGCTGGTGAAGAGGAAGCCGCAGGCCTGGTGAGTGGCGGTCCCTAGGCGGGTCCATGCCAAGCTGAGTGTGTGATACACAGCGCCTCTCCCGGCGGGGGAAAGGGATGGGCCAGAGAGCAAGAGGGGGTCATCTTGGAAGGAGGACTCAGGCAGGGGAACAGCCAGGAGGGCATCCCAGGTGGGCGTGGGCACAGAGGAGCTGGATGGGGTGGGCAGCTGATTGGGGGTGGGGGACGTGAGCAGTTTCTAACACCTGGTGTGCTAAAAGTGGGCCCTCCCAACTGAAGCCCCCAGTTCTCAGATACCCCCAGAGGGGCCCAGACCCCAGCCCTGTCCCTGGTCCATATAGCAGCAAGGACCCTCAGGGACTTGGGGGCCCCCAGAGTAGGGGGGCACATAGAACTTGTGAGCTACACACAACTCTTAGGTACTGCAGGAAACAGTGGGGCGCCAGGAGACTGCCAGGCTTCCTGGAGGAGGAAGCACTCCTGCCTTTTTTGCAAATGACCATGGCAGGGCCGCTGGCCTCTGGAAAGACTCTTTGGCAAGGCCTTGGTGCTGCTGCTGGCTCATCCTTGCTGTTCCCTGCAGACTGGGGAGGGAAGGACTGTCCCCCTCCCTCATGGAAAAGAGCGAGCTCTGGCACCTCCTTCCGTTCTGGCCACCCCCACCCCCAAAACTGGGAGAGACAGATCCTGAAATGCTCTGTGGAGCTGGCCACGGCAGGCGTTCCACATACGGGGATAGAGGACAGAGGTCCGTGGTACCTGGAATGCCATGAGGAGACTGAGCTAGTTCTTCAGGGTGGAAAAGCTGCAAGTTTGACTAGCTGGGACCTAGGAGCCTCTTCTGTCTCCCCAACACATGCACACACTCAGTCCATTCTTCGTTTGGAAGCCATAGAAACGAGGTCTCATTCCCCTCCGGTGGTTTCTAATCACACTTAAAACAGAATCCAGACAGGGCCCTGTGTGGCCTGCCCTTCCCCCACTCTGGTCTCTCCTCTGCCTCTGCCTCTCACCCCCAGCTTCACCGGCCTTCTTCCTGGTTCACAAACATGGCCCCAGGGCCTTTGCACCCTCTCCTGGAACTTTTCCAAATTCTTCTGATGGCCTATGCTTCCTTTTTCTTCATGTCAGCTCAGATGTTACCACCTCCCTCCTGAGTGGCCATGCCCCCAGCTAGTATCACTCCCCTCTCAAGTCTTCCTGCTGGCAGAATGGAAACAGGGCTTTTGTCCATCCTGTTCACCATGGTGACCTCAGTGCCTGGCACCCAGTAGGAGCTTAACAAACACTTGTTAAGGGAACGAACGGGTGGTAGGAGATGTTACTGTTGCTGTTTGGCCAAGATTCCTGAGCTGGAAAGTGATGGGGCTGGATTCAAACCTAGCTCAGGCTGTCACCACCACACTGTCCCCTGGGTATAATGGGTCTGCTTTATTAATGGCATTGATAACAGCAGCCAACACTTAAATCCTGCGGAATAAATGCCAGGCAGTGTTCCAAGCACTTAAACGTCACGCCTTGAAAGCTTCACCTTTAAACTCCCAGGGGCTGGACCCCAGTCAGAGGTGAAATGAGCAAACTGGGGACAGCCTCCTGCTTCAGATCCCAAGGATAGAGACCTGCCTTACCTTGCCAGGAAGTCCAGGCTGTGACCTTTACCGTGTGCTCTTTGAGCAGGCTGGGAGCCCCTCCACCTCCTTCCTTCCCAGGGCACTTGGAAACATGGAGAACCAGCATCTCACCAACACCAGCAGAGAGGGGTGGTGGAAAGAGCACACTCATGTCAGCTTGAGTAGCCTGGGCTCTGGCCCAGGGCAAGAAAGGAGGGGGTGGCAGCTGGCAGGGAGTGGGGGGTGGAGAGAACTCAGCCTCCAGGCTTGGAGCCCCTGCACCCTCCCCTGCCTGCGGTCCTACAGGTTGGCCCTAGGGATCCCCCACATAGGGGGGAAGATGGCCGTTAAGGAGGGGCCGCAGAGATCCTTTGTGCCACTCTTGGAGGCAGCTTAGCTGCTACCCAAGGGTGGTGGAAGCAAGCTCAGCCCAAGTGATTAATAATAACAGCAGCAAATGTGTGTTCATCACTTACCGATACAAGACACTGTTCTAAATGTTCTACATTTATTAACTCATTTCACATAACAACCCCATTAAGGTAAATAACTGAGGTACAGAGAGGTTAAGTAACTAAAGGTCACAGAGTAGGAAGAAAAGGAGTGAAGATACAAAGTTGGGCATCATGCAGAGACTCGGGCCCCTCCCTGTGGTCCTGCACGAAGGGCAGCCACAGACCTCTGGCTCTGGCCAGCTGGGCCATGCCAGCGGAGATGTGGCGTAGTGCCAGGGGGTCGCAGTCCCTGGTTTCTCCCACTCCTACACTTGCAATTCAATCTGCAAGTCTTACGAAAATGATCCCTAGAGGCAGAGAGCCAAACAGAGGCTGACCCCCTGGCGGTAGCCACTGCTGCCTCTGAGAGAAAGCCTGGTCCCATGTGCTTAACTTTGCTTGTCCCTTTGCCCTTCAGCCTAAAGGCTGTCCTGGCCGGGAACCCTCCAGACAACACAGTGGACCTGTCAGGCATCCCACTGACCTCCCGCGACCTGGAACGGGTGACCAGCTACCTGCAGCGCTGCGGGGAGCAGGTGGACAGCGTGGAGCTGGGCTTCACAGGCCTCACGGATGACATGGTCCTGCAGCTGCTGCCAGCGCTCAGCACCCTGCCCCGCCTCACCACACTGGCGCTCAACGGCAACCGGCTGACCCGGGCTCTGCTTCGAGATCTCACAGACACCCTTAAGGACCCCAGCAAGTTCCCCAACGTCACGTGGATTGACCTGGGCAACAATGTGGACATCTTCTCTTTGCCCCAACCCTTCCTGCTCAGCCTGCGCAAGCGCTCCCCAAAGCAGGGCCACCTACCCACCATCCTGGAGTTGGGCGAGGGCCCAGGCAGTGGGGAGGAGGCCCGGGAAGGGACAGTGGGCCAGGACCCTGGAGGGGGTCCCATGGCACCAGCCAAAGACCATCACGAGGACAAGGAGACTGTAGCTGCAGTCCAGACATGACACAGAAGTGAGGGGTCTCACCAGGGAGCCCTTGTGAGGTACAATGACCAGGGCAGAGGTCGGGGTCCTCATGCTAGGAGGCTCAGGCTATCACCAAAATTGGCCTGGGCAACCCACCCACAGAAACGCAGATGGTAGCAACCCGGAAAGGTGGATTTGTCATACTTCCTGTTCCTCTCCATCTACCCCCTATAAATCCCATTACCCACCTTTTTGGCTTGAAACAAGTCATCCTTGTCTAGAGGCTCCCGACACCCCTCAGCTCAGCCCTTGGCCTCCCTAAATTATGGGAACAGACATATGGCCTGGAGGTGCCAGCAGCTTGAGCCAATGTGAACGCCAAGAACTTTCCCCCAGAACAGTTGTGCCCCTACAAGTAACCCAGGATTATCTGGGGGCATAAACTCCAGCCAGATGCTGAATGTGTCCCCACTCCAGGGAGATTATAATCTTCACAACTCCCAACTGAGGATTCTGGGGGGAGAAGCCTAGTTCCATCTATGCTGAGGGTGGACTGAAGTGGTCTACCTCCTCACGGAGCCTTGGGCTCCTTGGAACTGACTTGTCTTATGATTCTAGGTGCCTGCCCAGATAGCCAGCTATCACCACTATATCCCTCAACACTTAGTGCTCTGTGGCAGTACTTAGGGCACACTCCATGCATGGAAAGGCCCAGTAAGAAATCCATCCCCCACCCCCAAACTGCCAGGACTTCACATGGGCTCCAGTGTCCTTAGTGTGAAAGCCAGAGATGAGCTTTGCTTCCTTCCCTTACTTGCCATCAACCCATACCTTGAGAACATTCCTTAAGACCTACTACAGAAGGCTCTTAAAAATCCGGGACCATGAAGTTGAGTCCAAATTCTTGGTAGACCCAAGATGGCTGGGAAAGGGGGAAGTCACCTGGAGGCTCCCAAGAGAGCCTAATTTGGCAACGGTTTTCACCTACACCATTCCCCTGCCTTATCCAAACACTTCTGCTGAAAGGCCTCTACCAGTTAGAGTCCCATCTAGACACAAAAGGCAACCCCTAGTCCTAAGTATAGTTTAGTCCAGGGAGACTGGGAGCCAATCATTCTTGACCCAGAAAAACAGCACAATTTGATGGCCCTCAAGCCTGGTAAGCAAGATTCCAGCACACGAAGGCAGCAAAACAGACTGTGGGCCTTGTGTGCCATTAAGGATTTTAGCTAAGAGTGATTCGAATGCTTCAGGAGCTAGAGGGATGCCACGCAAAGGGACAAAGCCCAGAGGCAGCAGGGATTAGAATCAAGTGTGTAGATGCCTTATATGCTCTGCAATTTTTGCCCTCAAAACCTAAAGTTGTTAACAGCAAAGAGCTTAGACTGAATACAGGGAAGTTTATGAGCTTGAGTGCTAATATCTGGACTGCTGATACCTGACAGCAGTAGTCAAATTTGCTTTTTCTTCAAATACACATTTTTAAGAATCAATACCAAAGAGTATCCTTTATTATAGTATTAGTTCATGGTAAATGAATGAAAACATTACTTTCAGGAGGAATTAACAATTTTCAGCTTAAAGAACTTGCCCCCCAATATAACGACCAATTAGAATTAAGTATGTTTGTTTTTTTTTTTTTTGAGACAGTCTCACTCTGTTGCCCGGGCTAGAGTGCCATGGCATTAGCCTAGCTCACGGCAACCTCAAACTCCCGGGCTCAAGCAATCCTCCTGCCTCAGCCTCCCCACCCCAGTAGCTGGGACTACAGGCATGCACCACCGTGCCTAGCTAATTTATATTATATATATGTATTTTTTTTTTAGTTGTCCAGCTAAGTTCTATTTTTCAGTAGAGATGGGGTCTCGCTCTTACTCAAGCTGGTCTCGAACTCTGCCTCGGCCTCCCAGAGTGCTAGAATTACACGAGTGAGCCACCACGCCCAGCCAAGTGTGTTTGTTAAAAGGTATAGATGCTCCTACTGGGCAGGGTGGCAAGGGACAGTGCTAAAAAACTTAATGATACCAAATGTGCCTGTTCTAGAAAAAAGTTGCCCAATACATCTCTTGGCTTGAGAGTGTCCTTGCTTACACAAGGCAAGCATGTTTCTACACCAAATGTTGAAGCCAGTTACGTTTTCAGAATCCAAGTTGATAGCAGCCACTGGTCCTTCAGACATCCATCCTCTGGGGACACAGCCTGCAAAGAAACTAAATTTCAATTTCACTTTCTGCTCTAACCAACAGCCACTCACAGGGCAAAAGATATCTTCAGAAAACCATAGGCTCACCACTACACAATCTGCCGGTAATTCCAGCTATTTTGGGTGATTTCATCATATGATATCCTTTTCTTCAAATCAATTTTAACAAAACCAGCTGTTTATTCATTCTACCATGGGGTCGTTGCCCAGATCAAGGCTTACCTCCTCTCCTCCTGGGCCGAGCTGCTGTGGCTGCCAGCTCTGAACCTGTGCTCAGGTTCCAGTGCTCAGTTCTCAGAACCTGGGGGAAGGGAGAAGGCACACACACTTCAGACAGACTGCAGATGCAGAGGAGACATTTCTGAGAGCCTCAACTATAAACTTAAAATTTAAGTCCATCCTAACAAAAGCCCCTTTAAGACCTTTTTGGAGGTGATTTTGGTAAATTATCAAAGTCTACAAGTCCTAATTTAGCTTCTCTGGGAATTGTAACCTTCATTTAGCCTCATCATTTTAAACGTCACAAAGCTAAAATAGCTTTTTTCTCGGATTCGGAAAACTACATCTCAGCAGATAACACTCTCCACAGAACAAAACTTACCCCACGGAAGGCCAGTGCTCCTGTGTCCAATACTCAGTGACTGAACATGCTGGTGATCCTTCACCAATTTACAACCTGGATGAATACAGTAAGTATAGGTCACAGTTCAGACAAATTTACTCCTGTGAAATAGTAGCTGGTGAGGACTTGTTGACTGCAGTCAGACAGGAGTAGTTATCGTCAGTTATCGCTTCTGACGGCACTTCCTATTAGTGATTTCATCAGAGCAGTCAAAACACCTCACCACTCTCCAGTATTGCTCCAACCGAAGACCTGGACATGACCTGAAACTAAGCTAAAATTGCTGTAAAGCAGCCAGAGGAGACATTTAAGTGAAAGACTTTGCTTCCACTTATAGCTTTGGTTTAGATGCAGTTCTAGGTTAGGAATGTTTCACTCTATGTGATGGCTTGACACAGTGTTAATTATATGGAACTTAGCACTGCAAAACATCAATCTCGGCACACTGAAGATAAAATTACAACTAGGTTACGTATTAAACCTTATCCAGACGGAGCTCTTACCTCATAGTTACCTTGTCTTCACTCTGCAGTGCCTACGCCATCTGAAACGGAATAAGGTCAAGAATTTAGGGCAGAGTCTGGCAGGTACGTCCAACTAAACCGTGGAGGTTTCAGTGACTGCAGTCAGACAAGCATAAACGTCGTCGTCAGTTATCGTTTCTGACGGCACTTCCTATTACAAGTATCATCAGGACAGTCAAGCCAAGTCTCCCGATTAGTCCCATTACGGCCCTACCCACGTGCAGCACCCCCGGGCACCCCAAACTGCAGGCAGACCCCCACTTACCCAGTTCTCTCACGTTTGCCCACTTCCCACGGCGGGCCCGATAACCAGGTCCTGGCCTTCGCGAATCTCAGGCTGCAGCGGCGGTGACCCTGCCGGAAAAGCACGCGCTCCATGAGCCCCGGCCCACAGCAGCTGGGTGCCCCCCGCGAGACGGCCGAGCGCCCGCCGCAGCGCAGGCCCCGCAGCCCACGCGAGCGCAGGCGCGAGACACGCCGCGGCCGCCCCCGCCCTCCAGCTAGGCAGACGCCTCTCCAGAGGTCAGAAGGGCTCTAGCTCCTTATTTGCCCCTGCCGCCAGCCCCCGGCCCGGCGCAAGCACGACCCACCTCCATCGCTCAACGACGGCGGAAAGGCCGCGTGTGTGGGGCCCCAGCCCCTTAAGGAGTCGGAACATCCCATTCCTCACAGAAGGGAGGGAGATACCGTAAACACTCACGCACGTCAGCCACTTAACCCGAGGACGCACCCCTCCTCCTGAGCCTGTGGTCTCGCCCACGGCCCGGGGAATTCTGGGTCACAAGGCGCGCGGTGAGTTCCAGGGCGCCTGCGCGAGGGCCGGAGCGCGGGCTTCGGTCACGCCTCCGCTACGCCGCAGCGATTCGGTCTGGAGCAGTCACTCTTCCTTTGTCAGCGCCGGATTGCTCATCTAGAAAATGGAGACCCCTGCACCCCAGGAGGGTTTTCTGAAGATCACCTGAGCGAACACACTTGACACTCTGCAGAGCCCTGGCACAGCAAGCGTTCACAAGTAGGAGCTGCTTCCGAATCTATTACAATATGCGTCGCTGGTCTACCCTCTCCCCACAGTGATTTCAAAATATCCACAGAGCCTTGTCTCAAACCCCTGCGCACTGACAACCCTCATCACTTTCTGTAGGATGACCTTTAAGGACCCACACACGTCTTATCTGGATCCACGTCCATCCTCTCCCCTGTAGGGTAAAGCTCTGCGCCTCCCTGCCTCTCCTGATTCCCTCGGGACTCTCCATCCGTGCCCCTATCTCGCCTGCTAAGGAAACTCTCCCACTCTGCTGACGTTTTTCTTTCAGCATATGAACATGCTCAGGTCTCCTACTCAAAAAACATTCAGTCTGAAACCGGCCTTTATGGTATCAATAAAGGCCATGGTAGGAACTGGTAGAGCCTGAACTCTGCAAAGGTATAGGCATAATTAAAGTAAATATATAAAGTATTTATATAAATAAATTCCCTAGGTTTATTCCTATAACTGCTTACTACTCAGGAGTCACATAGCTGATGGTCATAAGGATTCTTAGCTTTCTACGTTGCTCCCATAGATGACATCAGCCTTGTGAAGCCTAAGACTAGTTTTTGAGATATCTTCCAGGCCCTGCACTTTGGTGGACCAGCTGACCCACCCAGAAGTTGACTCAGCACAAGGAGACAATTTCTACACCCCCATGATTCCACCCTGACCAGGCCAATCCACAGACCCAATTGGCTGCCCTTTGCCTGCTGAACTATCTTTAAAAACCCTTTCTCCCAAATTCTCCGGGAGACAGATTTGAGAAATTCCTCCCCTCTCCTCACATGGCACCTGTGATATTAAACCCTTTCTTTCTCCACTGTAATCCCTGCTGTCTCGGTGAATTGGCTTCCTCTTGAGCAGCAGGCAGTAAACCTTGTTGGGCTGTAACAAGTCCACGCATACACATTTGCACACAAATGTTACAACAGAGTAGAGCAATTCATTTCAACTGCAGAAAACTGGAAAGGCAGTTGTGAGATAGCAATTTTTAAGCTGGCCTCAGAAATAAGTGTAGGATTTTAATGGAGGTGGGGGGGCCTCAAGGAGGAGCCAAGTCAAGGGGTCAAAGTCCCTCAAACTGCATGAAGAATTTGGTGAGAGTGCTAAGGGCAGGGGGGACTGGGATATAGAGGAAGAGACGTCTGGAAATGGCTTGGGCAAAACCGTGGAGGGCTGGGGATGCCAGTTAGGGCATTCCATGGGCACTGGGGAGCCTCTCAGGGCTTCAGAGCACAGAGGTGACATGTTTGTCTTTGTCTTAGGAAGGCCCCACTGGTGTCCTGCAGAGGATGGCTTGGAGGGGTGGAATGGACCAGGAAGCCCAGTGGGGAGAGAAAGCCATGATCCAGAGACTGAACTAAGACAAAGAGCTCAAAGGAGCCTACTTTTGAGAGATGTTTTGGAGTCTCTCAGTGGGTGTCTGGTGGCTGTGTTTGCCCATGTCCACCACCACGTCTGCCATCACAGTGGGCACAGCACCTCGGCCAGCTGCCTGTACCCAGGAAGAGGACAGTCCCAGGACTGGGACAGCAGCTGAGGGTCTCTTTGCCCAGGCAAAGACAGGAGAAGCCTAGCCCCAGACACAGACGTGTGCACACAGAGACATGCAGACGTTACCAGCCCAAGGGGCCCAGCAACTTTGCTCAAATAATGTTTTCAGAAGAGTTAGTTGTGAAAAAAATATTTATATTTGCCACCAAAATTCACTGGGGCCCCAGAGCCTGCAGGTGTGACTAGAAGAATCCCTTGCTCGGTCCTGCTGGCCTCCTGCATCTGGGCCGTCAGTGGGACTGGAGAGGCTGGAGGGGCACATGTTCTTCCTCCAAGGCACCAGCCTGCCCACGTTGGGAGGCCAAAGCGAGGTCCTTCATCGCACCTGTAAACAAATGGGAAGCACTGTGACTTGACCCTTGAGTGTGTCCCCAGAAGGGAGATGCTGGGGAAACAGAAGGGGCCACAGTCATAAAGCAGATTATCTCCTGTGGACAGCCAGTGATCCTGGAGCCCCGCAGTCCCTCTCCCTTCCTCCCTACTTCCATGAGCATTTCCAGCACCCCTGCCATGTGCTAGTCAGGAGCCTCCCCCCAGGTGACAGGCTTGTATGTCAGAGACCTGAACACCAGAGACATGCTGAAGAGCTGGAAGGAAGTGAGTTAGGTGCTCAGGGGGCTCAGAAGAGAGAGATGACCCATCCTGCATGGAAGATGGTACATTTGGACACCCAGAGGGGAAGAAGGGCACTTACAACAGAGAAAAGAGCCAAGGAAAGCAAAGAACAAGAAGCACTGCAGACGGACTGGCCAGCTGGCATGTGGGCAGAGGTGTGGGAACTAGCTTGGACGACAGCTTTGGGCCCTGCCCTCCACGCTGAGGAGTGTGGCCTTCCAGGCAATGGGAGGCATTGTGTAGTGTGAGCTGTGTGCAGTTTTTGTCCACGTTAGCAGGGTTGGGGTGCGATAAGCCTGGAGCAGAAAGATTTGTCTGAAGGTGCGGGCACAGGCTGCGCCACCTTGCAGTAGTGCAGAAGCAGAAGCAAGGGGTGGGGCAGAGGAATTTGAGGCGACCTGAGAGGCCAAGGACACTCAGCTTCAAATGGGAGAGCCAGTCTTGGAGGAATGCACAGAGACCCTCAAGGCCTCCCACGTGGGCAAGGAGCGGGTGGGGTTACAGACATGTGACCTAGTGGGGTAGCCCCAAGGCTGTTCCCCCTGGGGAATGTTGAGGCGGAGGCCCCACCAGGCAGTGGGGTGTGGGATGGGGGTGTGGAATGCTCGGTGCAAGGTGAGGCACAAGGTGACTGTCAGAGTTCTGGCTTTGAAGTGAAGGGAGGGAGACACACAGAGAGGGTAGGAAGGAAGCCTATCGGTATGTGAGGGCCATAGCCCAGCAGGCTCTAGGGTCCCCACACATCAGGGATCACAGGCGACTCAGGAGGCTGGTTGGGGGAAGGGAGGCACAGGCACAAGCAGGTGAAACTTGCTGGGAAAGAGGAGAAAGGGGAGGAGGTGAACCAATGGAAGATGAGGTGGGAGCTACTGAAGGTTCTGGAAGGAAAGGGTAGCTGTGAGGAGAGTCGATCCTCAGGACAGACCTCTGAGGGTGGGAGGAAGGCGTCCTGGTAGAGGCAGCAGGGTGGGGACAGGAGGGGCTGTCACTTCACTAGAACAGAGAGGATGAGTATACAGGCCCTGAGAGGTGGGAAGGGACTGGAGGGAAGCCCGAGGTCAGTGGGGCTGGCCTTTGGACAGGGCAGTGCCTCTGAGGCCCAGGGAGCTACTGCCTGTGCTGTGAGCTGGGCAGGGGCCCTTCCTAACTGGTTCCCTCCCAGGGCCCCAGGCTCAGCCCCAGGCCCGCAGTAACCACTGGAACAGGTGCCCGGTGCAAGTGACTGCAAGCTGGACAGGAGGAGGGGACAGGCGGGAGCAAGGGCAGCAGGGAGCAATAATGGCCTCAGAGTGTTTTCCAGATGACTACCTGAAAGCTGGCCACCAAAGGCAGCTAGAAAGGACAGGAGGAAGCGCCGTGCTAAGGGGCAGCCCCTGTGAGGGGAGCTGGCATGGAGGGGAGCTGCAAAGTGGCCACGAAGGAGGCCCCTGGGCCCTGCCCCAGACTCAGCAAGGCTGTGTGGCCAAGCCAACGCACACACACACACACAGGGCAGGGGCTCCAGCCACCACGGCTACTCACCAGGGACACCTGCCCCTGACGGCTCCTCACACACTGTAGGCAGCGTCTGCTCCCACGCAGCCCAGTTCACCTCCTCCACCCTGAGGGCGACACAGTGGCTCTGAGGCTGTGGGAAGCCAGCAATCCAACCTGCTTTGCCCTGGGATGGCGAAGAGGACATGCTTTCTCTGCAGGACACTGGGCCACCAGATTGCTGCACCCGAGCCAAGTGCCCATGTGGAGGAAAGAGCATCTGTCCCTTCTGGCTGCTCACAGCAGCCCAGGTTGCCCAGAGCAGCCAGAGGAGAGGAATTCAGCTCAGGTGTGTCTTTGTGCTCACGGGTTCGGGGGCTCTTTTAGGGTTGCTCCACAAGGCTACAACTCCCTGTCTCCCTGTTCCCTGCTCATGTGTCTGTTTCTGGCTGTGCAATTGTCACCAGATTCCCTCTCCCAGTGCCTCAGCCTTCCCTGGCCACAGAAGGCCTGGCTCTCCACGGAAGGGGCCGGAGCTGGGAGATCAGGCTGGGAGAAGTGGGGTCGGGGAGCAGAGCAGCCGGGGCAGGGCTAGTACACCGGGAACCCAAGGGCCCCTCTGGCTTCTTGGCCTCCTTACTGTGCCACATTTCAGGCCAGAGGAGGGGTCAGGGATCACCAGGAAGGGACCTTCAGTTTAAGCCACTGGGACAGGCAGATGTCCAGACAGACAGTGGCAGCTGTGCATCCCTGACCTTGCCTGCCTGGGCACAGTCCCGGCTGCTCCTCTGCCCTGCCCTTCCCACCAGACCTGGCTTCTGCAGCTGTCCCCTGGCTTTCAGGAGAGTGAGGCTAGCCTGCACGGCAGGGATTGCTGGTCAGTGAGGCCCCCAGGCCGCCCTGCCCTCCTCACTCACCTGAAGCACCAGCGCTCATCGGGGCTGCCATTTGGCCTGGTGCCCACAGTCAGCATCACACCTGCCCGCTGCTTCTTCCTCCTGCACCACCAGTAGCCATTCTCCATCTCCAGGACAGCGATGGCTTTCTGGGGATAAAGGATGCATCAGACAGAACAGCCTGGGACCCTGCCTGGAGGAAAAGGTGCAAAGGGCAAGGGGAGCACGACAGCACTTCACAGTATAACCCACAGTCGGCTAAGCATGTGGATTTGAATCGGGCTCCAGGGTTTGAAACCTGTGTGGTGGTAGGTCCTTACCCTCTCTGAATCTCAGTTTCCCCACTTGTAGACTGAGGACAACATACCTCCCACGGTTGCTGGGAAGTGAGCATGTTGTGAGCACTCGACGACTACCTGCTCTTATATCATCCCGGGCTCCAGGATCCCACACCGCCAGGCACCGTTTGCCCTGCCCCACACAAGCAAGTCAGGTGGGGCACAGAACTTTGCAGAGGAGGGCACCAAGGCTCAGAGAACATGAGGGGCTTCCCCAAGGTCAACAGTAGATCGGCAGCAGAGTGCAGCCTCCTAGGCAAGGCCTACCCTATACCAACTGCCCAAGACCCACCCCAACTCTTCTCCCATCAGGAAGCAGCTGTTGCTTCCACTGTAGGTGGGTGTCATATGAGACCCCAGCTGCAGGGGACTCTGCCCAGTAAGACCCCAGGCGGGGTCAGCCTAGGACTTCACATCCTGACCACCTCCCCCACCAAACCAACCCCATTCTACATACAGCAGACACAGAGAGGGAGCCCCATGAAGGCAGGGCCTTTGTCTTGGTCTCTGCTCTGTGTGTAGCACCCAGAGCTGTGCCCAGCTGTACCAGGAAATACTTGATAACAGCACTGGTGGTGCTACAGTAGCTGTAGCAGCACATTGAGCACCTCTACGTGCTGAGCACTTCACACCTATGAGCTTCTTAGCCTCGCCACAAGCCTGCAGAGGACAGGGAGATGCAGCCAAGCAGGGCTGCCCGCCCTGGGCCCAGCTCCCCAGGGTCCTGAGTACTCCTCACCTGCCCAGCACACGGGGTG
>VBSM01000725.1:4508625-4533123 GCA_008086735.1 Cheirogaleus medius
TGGGCGCCCAGCCTATCTCCTGCAGGCTTGCAGCAGTTCCCCTGAATAAGCCCCACCTGCCCCCCAACCCCACCTTTTGTGCTCCCCAGGAGAGGAAAGCCCCAGCCGAGGGACCTGGGGGCAGCGGCTTCCAGCTTGATTCCTAGGGAGGCAAAGCCTGCACTGCCAAGGAATCAGAGAAGCCATCTGCTACCCCATAGGTATCCCACAAAGCACAGCAGGGAGGGTACTGGGCCACCTTGGCAGCAGGGTGGGGACCTCCAGCCCGCAGCCACCCTGGGGGGATTGGGTATGGGAGTCAGTGTCCCAGTCAGTAAAGGGACTGTGGCTAACACGCTCTAAGGCGCCCTGGAGCAGAATTCTAGGTCTGCCTCTTGGTCAGCGGCGAGCCACGCAGGGTGGGGAGATGGGGAGGAGCCCTCACCTGGCCCAGGAGGAGGTAGACCCCCCCTAGCAGGATCAGGATGTGGCCGAGCAGCAGCATGGAGTTTCCCGCCGTGGGCTTCAGGGGGAGGAAGGCCTGTTGAAGACACTCAGGTAAGACCCAACAGCTCACCCTCCCAGAGCCAAAGCCAGAGGCAACGCAGGCTCCAGGGAAGGACGCCCGGATTCTAGTCTCCTGAGAGGCACATTGTGTAGTTATGAGCGTCGGGTCTGAAGCCAGACTGCCTGGGTTCAAACCCTGTCTCCACCTCTTACAGCCTGTGTGACCTTGGATAAGTTACTTAACCTCTCTGTGCCTTCCTTCCCTCACCTGGGGATGGTGATAATTCATCATCTGTGAGGGTTATTGTGAGCATGAATTGACACATGTCAATCACTTAGGATACCTTCTCACATACAGTGAGCACTCAGTGAGTATTTGCCATTATGATTGCTGTGGGCAGTAAGCCTAAGCTCCAGCGTTATCCTTTGTAGAAGCAGATGGTAATCCTGTCCCATCTTCCTCCAGGGCTGCTGCCTCCCCCCGGATGTGCCCCCACCCGCCCTTGCCTTCTCCAGGGCAGGCTGGTGGTAGGCAACAGCTGTGAAGATGAGCATGTAGATCAGATAACACAGGAAGTTGAAGAAGAACCTGGGGATGAGCAGATCCCATTTCGCCTGCAGCAGTTTGTTCAGGGGCTCCAAGACCACCATTCGGTGTCGATACTGGGGAGGGAAGGGAAGAGCCATGGGTACATTCAGCAAGAACAGATGGACACCCACTTCATGTCAGGCTCAATGCAAGGGCCAAGGGAAATGGAGCAGAGAGGATGGGGAGTGGCTCCAACACCCCCAGGACCTCCTAATGACTCCAGCCCAGCCCTCACTGCCACAGAGTGACCGAGGGCCTCGCCCTACAGAGGAGCTACTGGTCAGCAGAGAGACTCTCAGTGGTTGCCACGGGGCCCCGGAGTGATCCCCATGTTGGGTGGCCCTGGAGTGTAGACTGAGTGTGGCCCGTCAGCCGGGGTCAGGGCCACAACCGCCGGGACATGCAGCCACAGCCCTGCTGGCATAGGAATGGGGCAGGTGTGGTTCCAGTAGGCAGCCCTGATTTGTGGACCTTGCTGGAAGGCTCTACCAAGCCCTTCAAGCATAACCACACCCCCACAGCTCACCGGGGTCCTGCAGTGAAAGGCAATGATCTCCAGCACTGAGTTCTCCTCACAGCTGTCCACAGAGGCCAGGTCGTACAGGGACACCCGGACAGGCCCGTAGCACCACTCGGTGAACTTTCGGGAAAGGGACTGGCACGGTCCTGAGAATTCTCGCTGCAGGATGTGCCTGAAAATCTGCAGGGCGGCCTGGTGAGCTTGCCTGCTGGGCCCCTCCCACTCTGATGCTGGGCCAAGGCTGCCGACGCCCAGCTCCCCGAGGACACACAGGTCCTTACGCACAGCCACAAGTGCCCAGCCACAGGGCAGACTCTCACACCCACTCACCGAATATGTCCCGGCCTGGCTCTTCATTCCCCACTCCCACCACGTGGCCCTCATTCCTGGACTCCTCAGGAGGCAGGGAAACCCCCAGCCCGGGTGTCCTTGAGGCCCCTTAAGGTCAGAGGCTACCAGCTATACGTGTGTGTGCACTTCTGTGGTCAGACCCCAGAGCTTTCAACAGACTAGAAAGGGGTCCCTAACCCAAATAGGTTAAGAAGCAAATTTGATTTCACAAATGAGGCATGGAGGGAAAAAGTCTATATGGTGGATGGGTTCCATAGGCCACACACCAGTGCCTCTAGACAACAAAGTGAGGTTCACACACCCCAGGAGGCCAGGAAACTTGGAGGGCAGGAAAAAAAGATTAACATTTCTATTTATGTTTATTTTTATCATAGCTTTTTTTTTAAAAAAATCCTTGCTTTCTAAGCATTGGCCCTATGTAACTGCACAGGTTATACGCCCATAAAGCCAGTCCCAATCACAGGGATCAGACAACTGGTAAGCCACTTAGAAAAAGTGGAGCTGCACCATGCTCACTCTTCCTGCCAAAATAACTTCCTGCCAAATCAAAGTTTTAGGCAATAAAAATGAAAATGCAAAAGTTGCGAAGAAAATATGTACATGGAGACTATATATTATACATAATGATCATAATATATATTATATATATGCTATATACATAATCTTATAGCAGGAATTAAGCAATAGCAAAACCAAGGAACCTGCTGGGTATGGTGGTTCATGCCTGTAACCCCAGCACTGTGGGAGGCCAAGGCAGGAGGATCACTTGAGGTCAGGAATTTGAGACCAGCCTGAACAAGAGAGAGAGACCCATCTCTACAAAACAATAGAAATATTAGCCCAGCGTGGTGGCTCATGCCTATAATCCCAACTACTAGGGAGGCTGAGGAGGAAGATCACTTGAGCCCAGGAATTTAAAGCTGCAGTGAGCTATGATGACACCACTGCACTATGTACTCTAGCCTGGGTGACAGAGCGAGACCCTGTCTCCAAAAAAAAAAGCCAACCAAGGAAGCTTAAAAGAAAAGATAATTACACTTGTATACATAAACATTTTTAAATTCTGTATGGTGAAAAGATACAATAAAACTCAAAAAACAAACAACAAACTGGGAGCGAGACCCCATCTCTACTAAAAAAAAAAATAGAAAGAAATTAATTGGCCAACTAAAATATAGAAAAAATTAGCCGGGCATGGTGGCGCATGCCTGTAGTCCCAGCTACTTGGGAGGCTGAGGCAGAAGGATCGCCGCCTGAGCCCAGGAGTTTGAGGTTGCTGTGAGCGAGGCTGACGCCACGGCACTCTAGCCAGGGCAACAGAGTGAGACTCTGTCTCAAAAAAAAACAAAAAAAAAAACAACAAACTGGAAGAAAAATTTGCAAGGATAATAGCAGACAAAATACTAAGTTCATTATAAACCATTACCAAACAATATGCAGAAAATCTAACAGCAAAATAGGTAAGGGATATAAAAAGACTGTCTCCTAATAAAGAAACCCTAATGACTTAAAAAAATTCCCTGTGTTTCATAATGTAATGCAATATATTAATTCAATAGTCTATATAATTTATTAACACACATGCATTAGAGGTGCATACTGAAAATGTTCTAACTAATAGGAGCGTTCCATCGCAAAATGGAGTACCCAAGACTCTTGACCACTGCCCCAGGCTCTTTCTGCAGAAATTTCAGGGTGAGTCCTGCTGCATCCTAGAAAGGGGAGGAAGAGGAGGGATGAGATAGCTGCTCACCTCGATTTTGCCCTCCTTGGCAGCCAGCTTCAGGGGAGTGAGGCCCTGCAGGTTAGGGATGTCCTCGAGCTGCACTTCAGGGCAGAGGCGGGCCCCAGCTTGGAGGAGCCTGTCGTACATGGCGATCACCAGTGCGCTGTTCTCAGGCGAGTTGTCTGCAATCATCACCAGGGCATGCAGGGCCGTGTTGCCCAGGGAGTCGGTGGCCTGCAGGCTGGCGCACTGGTGGGGGTTCTCCAGGAGGTAGCTCACTACATCCCACTGCTTGGTGCACGCGGCCAGAGAGAGGGGCAGCTCACCTGTGGGCCGAGGGGGTGGCTTGGGCCTCGGACATCCCAACCTCCACCTGCCTACTCCTCATGCTCCTTGGACAGAAGGCCAGGCCTCCTCAAAATGAGCCAGGCTTCTTTACCATCTAAGGGAGCAGAACAGGGGCCAGCCAACCAGGTCCCCATTTCCCCTGCTTCTTGCTCTCGTTAGGCATGTGCTGCCGCTTTGTTCTGACTCTGCCTGGTTGCCACAGGCCAGTTCCGGCAGCCCACTCCCCTCTCTGGGTCTGGCCTTGGGTACATGCTGAGCCTCCTTGTCCAGACAATGATAAAACATCTCTTAAGACAAATTGCTTTTGCAGCAGCACAGTGGTTAGAAGCAGGGTGTCAAGGTCAGACACATCTGGGTTTAAGGGCCAACTCTGCCACACACTAACCATGTGGCCTTGAACAAGGCCTTACCCGCTCTGTGCCTCAATTTATCTAAGAAAGCCTCGCTTACCGAAATAGAAGCAAGTCCCTTGACCCTTCTGGAAGAAGTGGCCACAGGCCCGGGCATGCACATCAGCCCCATTCTCCACCAGGAGCATCACACACCACAGGCTCCTCTTCTCTATGGCAATGTGCAAGGCACTGTGGCCTCGGTAGTACTCATCTGTACACTGAGCGTTGACCAGGGGCCGCGGATTGCCTGAGTCCCGGTCGATCTGCAGCAGTGGCAGGATGCAGGCGTTGACCCCGTCCTGAAGATTCAGCACGGCCTTCATCAGGCACGTCTTCCCTGTGGAGCCCTCTGTGGGAAAAAGGGAGAGGAAGGGCACAGCGGTGCTCAGACCTGGAGCAGCTGGGCTGCCCACCAACATGTAAAGCAGGCCAGGCTCCCAAGTACCCCTTGGGAAGATAAAAAAAGATGAATACTCACTACTGGTGGGAGCACAAACATGTTATAGGGTATTAAGGCTCCAGACAACAAGAAAATGCCAACAGGTATGACTACAATTTCTGCCCTAGAAACTAAGTTTTCAAGACATAATTCATTATCTATGCAATGTTCCAAGAACGTTCAAAACAGTATTTGTAAGTAGCTCCACCATTTAATGGCTCCATCTCCTCTGGCAAGTCACTTGGCCTCTCTTAGCCTCAATTTCCCTCACTGTAAAATAGGAATATTTCAGGATTAAATGAAATAATATAAACAAAATGTTTAGCAGATAGAGGGCCTGGCACACAGCTAGTTGAGGCCAAAAACTGCAGACAACCTTATGGGCATCAATAAGGAATGTATTAACTAAGTTATGGTAAATCTACACAGTGGAAAACTCACTCTGCAGTTGTTAAAGTGACTGAGTTCCATATGTACTGAAAGGAAAGCGCTACAAGATTTATTACCTGAAGGAGAAGCACATTGAAAATTAGCACATGTCAAGGCCCCGTGAATGTAAATATATTCCTAACATATCAAGAAAGTGTGAAAAAGACACATCCTAAACCATTAACAGGGGCCCAGGACGACAAACTGTTTTTGTCCTAGGCTTTATACCTTTCCTACTGTTGGCAGAGTGCACATGTTATTTTTCTAATCAGCTCAAACAATAAAGATATTTAGATTTTGGGCAAAGAGTGCTCTGAGATGGGTGAAGTGTACATATATTATATATTATATCTCAATAACACTGTTACAAAAATTAAAAAAAATAAAAGTTTGACTATCCTTTCAGTCACTGCAGTGGGTTGGGGGTGGCAGAGGAAGCTGAGCGTCCAGTGGAGTGGGAGGAAGTGAGAGGCGGTCAGGGGCGGCCCCTCAGCTCCTAACCAAGGACCAGGCCCACCCAGCCAGCCCAACTACCAGCCCATAGGACACCGTGGCCCTGGTCCTGCAGGGCAGGATCTACCTGTGTACTCTGAGTCGGTGAGGTACTTGCTGGTCCGGCGCAGGTACTCTGGTAGTCCAGCCAGATCCTCAGGGACACCCCGGGAGACCACACTGAAGAGCCGGTCACGGTCAAAGCGGTTTGAGTCTGGCTGGCTGTGGGGGATGTGGTTTGTGACTCATGCAGGAGAGGGGCTGGCTCCCTCCCATCCCAGGGAGCGCTTTCAGAGAATCCTGTAAACACTGGACACCCCTCAGGTCCAGAAGCCCCATCAAAGCTCTTCTGAGGGCCTCTGCTCTCCTACGGCAGACCAAGGAGACCCCAAGTGCTCGAGGCCCCAGGAGGAGGAGGACGGGCCTGTCCAGGTGCTAATATGCTGCATCCCTGTGACTCCAGTCATCACAGGTAGTTTTCAGCATCAGGTGTTCATCATTGCCAGGTGCTGTGATGCATCACCTCTCAACAGACTCATCACCCCATAGGGTCTATCTCAGCACACGCAACTTGTGGTGGCTCTGAGCTTGGGTGTGGGTCTGGACAGGACTGCAGGGCGTCCCTGCAGACTGACAGTGGCTATATGCATCACTGGCCTCAAAGAAAGAATGAAGAGCCAGGGACAGTGGTTCACGCCATAACCCTAGTACTCTGGGAGGCTGAGGCGGGAGGATCACTTGAGGTCAGGAGTTTGAAACCAGCCTGAGCAATAACGAGATCCATCTCTACTAAAAATAGAAAAATTAAGTGGGTATGGTGGCGTGTGCCTGTAGTCCCAACTACTCGGGAGGCTGAGGCAGGAGGATCACTTGAGCCCAGGAGTTTGAGGTTGCTGTGAGCTATGATGATGCCACGGCACTCTAGCCAGGGCCAGAGTAAGACTCTTTCCAAAAAAAGTAAAAATACGGGATAGCAGAATGAATAAATAAATAAATAAATAAATAAATAAATAAAAATATAAATAATGAAGAAAAGCTCCCTCCTCCTTTCAGAAACTGCCTATTGACTACAGAATATTCTGTACCTTAATCCTCACATCAGTCCTACAGGCCAAGAACCACTCTCTTTTCCATTAGACAAACAAGGAGGGAGCGTAACTTGCCCAAAGTCACACAGTGCAGAACTGGGGATCTCATGGGGGCTGTCTAACTCTAGACCCTGACTCTCAACCCCCAGAGAGATTCTAAGCTGGGCAGCAAGAGATTTCCCAGAGACAGAGCGTCACGTGGGCCCAACACTAAAACATATCAGACGCTGTCCAGAGTTTTACTGAGAAGCCACACTTACGGGGAATCTCTCCCACAAACCCCAAAAGTGGTCTGGTAGCTCATCAGAATCTGGCAGTGTCTGGTAACGGGGAAAGGGGAAGGGCCTGAGGCACACCCTCCTGGGCCGCCTCACTACTCACAGGGGCCGGCTAGCCTCTGGGGCTCCTGGCACTACGACCAGCAGCTACGAAGGGACAAACAAAGGGGTTGCTATTTGATGCTTTGAGGACCTCAGGTTCCAGCTTAACATCTTCTGTAGAATGTGCCAATCAAGTAGGGGTTGGTGACTCCCTGGTGCACAAGGTGAGTTAGGATCAGTCATGTTTTAAGCCTTTCGGCTGTGACTGTGATTACAGCCAGCCCTGCCTACTCCATACAACACCAGGAGGCTGCATGCCCACCTTGCACTGGCCAGACATGCCATCATCCACCCAGCAGGCCACATGACCACAACATGACCAAGAGGGAAGGCTCTGCTGCTGACTCGGGAGCCCTGTGGGTGGGCAGTCCGGCTGGGGGAAGTTGGCCGTTTGGAGAAGCACTTCCTGTTACAGAGTGACACCATGGTCCTGGGGTAGGAATGCCCAACGAAGGCACAGAGCGAGGCTCGGAAGGGCATGGAGGAGCCTGTTCTGCTCTGCTGGGCAGGCTGCACAGCTCCCAGAAGCTCCCATCTTCTCCTGCCCTGGTGCTGCTCTTGGCCATGGTCATCCAGCACACACAGTACGGGGGCTCCAACCTGGGAGGCCAAGGCTGGTGGGCATATCTGAAGGAGGGAGGAAGGGGCTTCACTAGCACAGTCTTGCCTGGCCCATGAGGATTCTCCAGCCCTCACACTAAGGGAATGCCAGATGCACCCCCCAGTCCCCAGCAGGACTGGGAGCAGGACCCCCAGGGATAGTGGGCTCACACAGTCTGAACTGGTAGAAAGACCACAGGAAAACCAAGTGCACAAGACTCCAAGCGGAAGCTCATCATTCTCAATCCCCAGAGTTCACATCCCCTGGGTGGCAGGTGCAGCCGTGGGGCAGAACCGAGGACCCCAGGGACATTTCCAGATATCCTTGACTCCCTCCCTGGATGGAGTGTGGATCCTGCCACCATCCCCCATAGCGACCATGACAGGTGTGGGGGTCAGAACACAAACAAAGGGGATTTAAGGGTCAATTGAGTACTTGGAGCTGGAAGAATGTGTCCCTAAGAAAAAGAACACGACCTCAGAGAGCACAAGGCCAAGAATGGGGAAGGTTCCAGAAGAAACAGAGCAGAGCAGAGGTCAGCCTGTTGGGTGCAGGAGTTGTCAGAGTCAGACCGAGCATGCGGCAGGCTGTGGGGAAGGGGCACTGGTGCTGTGCTGGAGCTGAGGGGGCCCCCCTGCCCCGCCTCTGTCCACTGCCTCACCTGGCACCTGCTCCCTTCCGGTAGTTGAGGTTCACCTTGATCTGAGGGGGGAAGTTCCGGTCCTCACTCTGGAACGGTGACTCCATAGGGGCCGGCCCACCCCCAAAGCCCTGTTTTCCTTTGTCCTTAGCACCATCTTCTTGACCCCCATCGGCTGTCTCCAGCCTGAAAGCTGGAAGGCTGGAGGGCGAGGTCATCCTCAGGGCAGGAGGCTGCTTGGTCCGGCTGGAACCTCAGTGGAGATCGGGATGTCAAGGGTCCCTTTCTCCTCCCAGCCTCGGTCTGGGGCCTGCAGAAGGAGGTAGACATGTAGCAGTGCGTGCAAGGAGATCCACTCCCGGCCCGGAACTCCCCACAAGAAGGGAAGTGAGCCGCCGGGAGGGAGGAAGGCAAGGCTAGGGAGGCGGAGGAAGGCCTATGGTATGAGAGCAGCTCCACATCCTAGAATGGGGAAGAACAGGGACCCAACTGGGCGCCTCTTTGACATTGTCCCACAGGAAGAGCCATGAATGTCCTCAACTTTTCCTCTGAGACTTCTGATATCTGAGGGGTCACAACCCCTGTTTCGGGGGTAACAAACATTTGCGTTAACAACACAACCCTTTCTCTACATGACTTCTTCCCCAGCGGACAATATTCACAACAGATAAAAGTGCAGTTTCGGGGTGGGGAGGGCCACTCAACACCTCCCCACAGAACACAGCTCTCCAGCGTTGGGAAAACCACTAGTCTATTAAAACTCTCCTTTTGCTGCCAGGACAACTAAGGCTCAGAAAGGGCAAGTGACTGTCCCAATGTCACTAGTTGTTGGCAGAGCCAGGTCTAAAACCATCATGATGTTCCTCTTCGGTTCTCAGAGTCTTTCAGGCCCGTCTATATTTTCAGTCTGATTCAACTCTGAGGGCATCGAATGCCACCTCTCAGTGCCTCTGGGTCTCTCCGGGCTTCAGAGCAGGGAGCGAGGCCCCTCGCTGGCTGTCCGATCTCTCTCTGCCACCCACCTCAGGCCCAAAGCTGGCCTTAGGGAGCTCAGCTGACAGCACAATCTCACCCTCACAGGAAAACTGAAACCACAGCCTCCAGCATAGCAAGGGGTGGGGCCCCAGGCATGGTTGGGGAGCACCCCTGCATGCCAGCATGCAAGAACAGAGAGAAGGAAAACAAGTCAGAGGTGGGTAGGGACACAGCGGGGTGGGAAAAGGGAGCTGGAGGCAGAAAGAGAAGAGCAGGATGAGCCATGAGCCATGGGAAGTGGAGAGGGGGTTCTGGGGGCAGGCCCAGGCCCACACCGGGCCTCAGGACCTGTGTGGGGCATTTTCCCCTAGAAGCAGGGGAGGATGAGACCTGCCTGGCTGCCTGAACTTGTAGTTGTGACCCATCACCCCTTCTGTCCACATGGGGCAAGAGGTGGGGGCAGTCTTTCCCCTGCCGCATACCATTTAGCCTGGCTTGTGTCCCCAACCAAATCCTGGCTCATTCTGCCTCCTTGGCCACCCCCCAGCCCACCAGTCCCAAGCTCCAGCAGCGGCAGAGATCTGAACAGATCCTCCCCCACCTCTGGTGACCCCCAGTCACCCTGGCAGGGCAGGAAGGGGTGTGGAGGTGCAGGTAGCGGGAGTGGAGCCCCACACACACCCTGGCTCCAGGCTGCAGAAGCAAGGATCCCATTCAGCCTTCCCTGTCGGACTTGGGGGCCCAGCGCCCTCCGACAATCCTGGAATTGCCCACCGACTTACCCTGTAGGGGGAGGCAGGGCGTGGCGCCGGCAGCTGCGGGCCACTGGGATCCGTGAGCCTCTCAGCGGCAGGGGCTGCGAGAGGAAGTGAAGCCGGGAGGGGCGGCGGGCGCTGACAGCGGAGGAGCCCTGGAACCTCCCTACCCGGCTGCAAGCTCTGAGCTCCCGCCAGCGGGTTGTGGTCTCTCTGCGCTGCCTGCCCTCAGCCCGCCCTGCCAGCCGGCACGGTGGGGAGTGAGGGTTTAATGTGCCAGGACAGGCCGGCCACCAGAGACTGACCATCTGGACCAGTGGCCACACCCTGCTCTTGGGGAGACACGCCCCGCCCTCGACACCCCCACTCTGTCTAGCCACCGAGGCCTCAGGTAGGGGTGGGGACAATGAGAGGCAGCCCTTGGGTGTTGGGGCATGGCCTTTGACGGGAGCTGGCATGGGGTGGAGGATTCTTGCCCTACTACACTGACATCTACCCCCTCCTCTTCCCCACCACCACAGTCTTCCAGCAGCCATGTGGCTCTTTATTGGGTCCTGATTGACCCATCATGGCGTGAGAGCTGATGTGGACGACCCCCAGGGAGAGGAGAGGCTCAGCCCAGCAGATGCCCCTGAGAAGGCAGCCTCATCCACCCAACCCACAGTCTGGGGGGACTTTCCCACCTCCCAGGACCTTCCCCCAGCCTCCTGACCCCAAGGACTCCATGGCTTCAGAGTCCCCCTAGTTAAAGGTGCTTCCAGCACCAGCCAGCAGGTGGGGACAAGGGGACCAGCAGGCACTGCCAAAATGGGACCTCCTAGCCCTTCCCTGCTCTGGTTTCAACTTTGGGGCTTGGAGAGCCAGCTCTAGGACTCTCTCTCCCCCACTCCAAACTCTGAGCCCCAGCTCTACCTCCAAAATTTGTCTCTCTTTCTGCCTGGTCCAAGCCAAAATCATCTCTCCCCATGGCAGCTGCAGCCTCCTCTAACTTGTAACCCGCACCCTCATAACCTGTTCTTACAGCAACTTAAGTGATCTTCTGAATGAAAATGAAAACCAGGTTGCCTCACTCCTTGACTCAACCCTTCCCCACCCCTCCCTCCACCTCCGTGGCTTCTCCTGGCCCTTGGAATAAAAGGCGAACTCCATCCTGCAGCCCACCCAGTCCCATGACCTTCTCCACTGCTCCGCCTTCATTTCTTCTCGAAACCCTGTTGTGCATGTTACACTGTAGACCCCTGCTGTTCAATACAGTAGTCACTAGCCACAGTGGCTGTTTACATTTAAATCAATTGTAAAAAAATAAACATTCAGTTCTACAGTCTCATTAGCCACATTTCAAATACTCAATAATCACAAGTGCCTAGTAGCTACCATACTGGACATCACAGATAGAGAACTTTTCCATCAACACAGAGAGTTCTACTGGCAGCACTGAACACATTTACATCCACTAGACTTTTTGAACACATTTCAGTCTCTGCATATGCCTGTTCCACCTGCCAGGGACACTATACACACGTGCACACAAGCATACACATACGCTGCCCTTGCTCTAGCCAACTGCTACTCATCCATCACCTCTCAATTTAAACATAACTTCCTCTAGGTAGCCTTTCCTAGACCCTGGACTAGGTTGGACCCCCACTATGTGTTCCCTAAGCACTTTGTACTTCCCCCATCACAATTCATTACCCATTATTGTTAATATTTATTTAATCGTCTGGCTTTACCTTCAACAATAACAAATACTTATTTAGCATTCACTTTGTGCCAGGCAATGTGTTAGGTGCTTTACATGTAACTCTCAGACAATCTTATTTCACAGACGAGAAAACTGACAGTTTAGGTACCTTGTCCAATGCCACATGGCTGAGAGCTGAGAAAGCAAGGACTCAAATCCAGAGCCTTACCCACCATGCTCTCCAAGGGCTGAGATCTTGCTTTTTTGCTGTATCCTCAGCACCCAGCACAGTGCCTAGCACCCAGGTGGTGCTCAAGAAGGCTTTGAATGACAGGGTAACTAACCATAAGGCAGAGGGCATCGCTGTGCTGTTGGGCAAAAAGTGAAAATTGGACACCCTCAGGTCCTCCAGAGGCATCACCAAATCCGGTGACAATGAGACTTGGGCAGACAGACAACTCTAATTGCAAATTCAGCTTACAAAAAGTCCTTGGGTTGTAAGCCATCAGGGAAATGCAAATCAAAAGCACAATGAGATTTCACTTCATAACACTAGGATGGCTATAATAAAAAAGACAGATAATAACAAGTGTTGACAAGAATGTGGAGAAATTGGAACTCTCATACATTGTTGGTGAATTGTAAAATGGTGCAGCCACTTTGGAAAACAGTCTGGATGTTCCTCAAAACTTTAAACGTAGAGTTACCATATAACCCAGCAATTCCACTCCCAGGTATGTACTCAAAAGACATGGAAACATATGTCCACACAAACACTTGTACATGAAGGTTTTCAGCAGCATTACTTGTAATAACCAAGTGGAAACAACCCAAATGACCACTGACTAATGAATGGATACATAAAACGTAGTATATCCATATAATGAAATATTATTCAGCCATGAAGAAGGAATAAAGCACTGATATACATTACAACATGGAAGAAACTTGAAAATTTAAGCTAAATGAAAGACACTAGTCACAAAAGATTACATATTGCATGATTCCATTTGTTTATTTTTATTAAGTCTTATGAAAGAGGACATACCAAATATTAAACTGGTAAGAACAGATACTACAATTGATTTTGCCAAAAGATCGAAATGTGATCTGCATGATCCCATTTGTATGAAACATCCAAAATAGGGTAATCTCTAGATACAGAAAGTAGATTAGCAGTTGTCCAGGGCAAGGGGATTTGGAAGGAAATAGGGAGTGGCTGCTAAAGGGTATGGGGCTTCTTTTGGGGGTGATGAAATGTTCTAAATTTGATTGTGATGATGGTCGTATAACTCTGTGAAAGGTACTAAAGACCATTGAAATGCATGCTTTAAATTGGTGAATTGTAGGAAAAGTCCTCTGTGAAGGGAAGAATGCTCGTGATTTTAGTGGGAAATCAATCGAACAGAGAAGCAAGACTTTCTCAATCCCAATGCCACTGGATTCACATTTCAAGAAACTTCACTCAGTCCAGTCTCCACGTAGGAAAATCTCCTCCAATCAGCCTTTATGCCCTATCTTTCCTATTGTGTCTCCTTTCACTTCGTAACTTTTTATAAATGTTTCTTTTATTTGGATTTATTTTCACATAGATTTTTAATAAAAACAGGAGAAAGATCACAAAAAAGTGTAGCAGATGTGTCCTCTGGGGAGGAGAACTGGGGTCAGGGACAGAGGGCAATTTTCTTTTCAATGTGTATCCTTTGCACTTTTCAATGTGTATCATTTGAAATTTTTACCACTGGCTTTAAAAAACAAATATGGCAACTCTGGTTAAAAATAAATCCAACTCAAGCGTGCAAGACATGTCTAAAGCCTGTGCATCATTAATACAAATTCTAAAAAGAGGTGGGAGAGAGAATTTCAGAGTCTGAAAGGTGGAAAGTATTCCGGGGTTACAAGGAGGGAAAGATGTGACATATGAGGGGTACGGGGAGGGGGAAGGGACAAACCAGAGCCTGGACCTGCAGCCTTTGCTTCTCTTTGTAGCAATAGCAAAATTAGCCCAGAGCCAGGGCTGGGGCCATGTCCTCTGGCCAGATGGAGCTTCCCTGAGCAGCTTGTGTTTGACACTGACAGAAAAGAAATACAAATAAGCCAGCTCAGTAGGCTGCACAGGCTTCCTGAAGCAAGGGCGACTGAGTCGGTGGAGAGATAAAATGCTAGCGGGTCCTCAGAGAGCGCCAGAGGGGGCCTGAAGCCAAGAGCGCCTCCTGGAGGGGAAGGGGACCAAAGTCCCGCCGGCTGGGCGCAGCCTGCCCGGCCCGGGAGAATTTCCGCTCTCACGGAGTGCGCTGCCCCTTCCCACACGGCCCCAGGGAGCCCCGGAGGCCGCAGCTCAGCCAGGTCCGGATGTGTGGCCTCTCCCAGGACCCAGAGCACCCACAGCCGGGTCCCAGGCCAAATCTGGGAGCCCGGCCCCAAGCCCCTCCCCCTCTGGGAAATTTTTCCAACCTAGGGCCGGAGCCGGGCCCTTTCCCCACAGTCCCTGCCCACATGGACATCTGATTCTTCCAGGGAAAAGACCAGGAGAGAGGAATGGCCAGACATCTGGGGGCAAAGAGCAAAGCGGGGAGGGGGCTGAGTCGAAGCAAAAATGGGGCAGAGGCGGGAAGCGCAGGTCCTAGAGACGGTCAGGACAAAAGAGAGAGATGCAGACTGAGGCGGAGACCCCAGACACAGAAGGCCAGAACCAGCGCCAGAGGCAGGGAGTGGCGTCTGGTCCGAGGATGCGTCAGACTGAGGCAGAGGGCGACTTGGGCTGCGACGGAGGCCCAGTCAGGGAAGCCGCGGCTGAGGACGGAGAGATGGGTGCGGACGGAGAGACCCAGCTGGGGACGCGGGGCACCGCCGCGCCCCTGCGTCCCCCACCTCTGTCCCAGCCTCGCTTAGCCGCGCCCCCCACCGCGTCCCTTCGCTAGTGCCCCCACGGCGCTTCAGCCACGCCACCCAGCCCATCCCCCCGGGCGTCCCCGCACGGAGCTTCAGCCGCGTCCTCCTCCTCGCGACTCCCCAGCCTCAAGGGACCCCCCTACACCGCGCCTCGGCCGCGCCCCCTCACCGCCCCCCGACCTCCCTCCCAGCCTCGCTTAGCCGCGCCCCCCACCGCGACCCTTCGTTAGTCCTCTCATAACCCCCCACCCGGAGGCTCCCCGCACGGAGCTTCAGCCGCGTCCCCCACAACTCCGCAGCCTCCCGCTCCGCACCCCCTCGGCTCGGCCTCGCCCCCAAGCGCAGTTCCCCGCTCTCCGCCCCACCCGCGCCCGGCCCGCAACCCGGCGAGGCCCCGCCCCCTCGCCCCACGTGTCAAGAGTCTCCGCCCTGGACACGCCCTCCTGGGGCAGGTCTGGGCCGCGAGTCCTCCGCCCCCGGCGCGGATCCCGGGTCTGGGGTAGGAGGACCGCCCGGCCTCGTGTCGGATGTGGGCGCCGCGCTCCTCACGCCCCGCTCCCCTCCCGAAGTCACAGCGCAGGACAAGTGAGGGTGTCAGGGCCTGTGGCCTCGGCCTCCCCTCCACCGGCGCGGGTGGGGCACAGTAGCACCTCTCTCAGGCTGGAGGGGCCCTGGGGCAAACCTGGGAGCCCGCGCGCGCTTGAGCCGCGAGCCAGGCTCTTTAGGGACGCGGTCTTTTTTAATCCTTACCACAATCCGGGAGGTAGATCCTATTGTTATCTGCATTTCAGGAAAGAAGAAAGTCAGGGAGGTAGAGTAGCCCGATTGCTCTAGATGCCGGCACAGTGCGCAAGTGGTGGCGGAGGGATTTGAACCCAGACAGTCTGATTCCTGTAGACTACGCTGTAGTACTCTCTCCTTTTACCTTCCCATCTCCTTCCATTATTTAAAAAGTCAGGTGTATTGTGGCATAATTTACATCCTTTTAGGTTTTTTAAAATTTACACTCTTAAATTTGTTTAAAGTTTACACCTTTCTAAGTATACAGTTCAAAGAATTTTGACAAATGTCTACAATTGTGTGACCAGCACCACAATCGAGATACAGAGCATTGGCTGGGTGTGGTGGCTCACGCCTGTAATGCTAGCACTCTGGGAGGAGGCAGGAGGATCGCTTGAGCTCAGGAGTTGGAGACCAGCCTGAGCAAGAGCGAGACCCCGTCTCTACTAAAAATAGAAAAAACTAGCCGGGCATGGTGGCACATGCCTGTAGTCCCAGCTACTCGGGAGAATGAGGCAGGAGGATCACTTGAGCCCAGGAGTTTGAGGTTGCTGTGAGCTCTGATGACACCATGGCTCACACTCTACTCAGGGCACGGAGTGAGACTCTGTCTCAAAAATAAATAAACAAATAATAAAAATAAAATGGAACCAGTCAGCAGTGGTGTGATTCCCCCCATCCCCAGCAGTTGGGTGCATACAGGTAGAAGGCAGGTATTGGACCCATCCAGGCTTGAGTTTTGCCAGGCATGAAAGGTGATCATCCAAATTCGGTCAATCTTGTCATACTCAGCGAAATCAGAGTCGAGAAGCCAGGGGGAAAAAGTGCTCAGGCTACATGGCCTCTGCTCCAAGAATTGAATTTTCTACAAGCCCAGCTGCTGAAACAGCCTGCTGTAACCCTAAGACCAGTTTTACCTAGTAGCTGCTGAAATGACTGGTCCTGACTTTGACTATTTTCACTTACTACCTGTCACTCGCTATAAGAGCTTGCCAACTCGCAGAAGCTTTTCTAGGACCAATGAGCTTTCTTTCAAAACAACAGGTAACCTTTCTCCTTCTAATAAAACCCTCAGCCTTTTCTTTCTTCTTCAGATGTACCAAAGACCACCCAGTCTGTGTGAATTGCACTTCCATGATTCCCAAATAAAATGTTAAATATGGAGATTCATCTCTATATTTTTATTTTGACTTGCACACTAGGTGAATAGGAAAGAGGAAAAAAGGGGTATTTCCAAGGGAGGGAAATCAGATTGAGAAATCAGATCATTTCTCCCCCCTCCCACACAGAGGTGCCATCCCAGCCCTTGGGATGACCAGTAGCTCCCAGGGCCCTGTATAACCCAAGGTTAAAGGGGCCCTTGTAAATAAGCAAGGCACCACATGACAGCTGGTGCACGAAACTGCCCACGCCTGGGAAATGCGAGAAATGCAGGGAAAACATCAGAGAAGGAAACAGTTGAAAGGTGCTTTCTAAAGGCTGAAGTGGGGGGTATTGCCCTTGAGCTGAGAGAGCTGACCTGGCAAACAAAGGAGCTCCTGCCAGGGGGTGGGTGGATGGTGGTAGGCGGGGAGCTCTGAATCCATTTCTGTATCTCTAATCTACAGATGTGCAAAGGCTCTTCCTTCATATCTACCCACCTCTGAATCTATGTATGTAAAAATTATTTCACTTCTGACTTTTTTTTTTTTTTTGAGATAAGGTGTCTCGCTCTGTCACCCAGACTAGAGTGCCGTGGCGTCAGCCTAGCTCACAGCAACCTCAAACTCCTGGGCTCAAGCGATCCTCTTGCCTCAGCCTCCCCGGTAGCTGGGACTACAGGTGTACACCACCATGCCTGGCTAATTTTTCTATTTTTGTAGAGATGGGGTTAATTCTGACTTTAACTATTGGTCTCTTTTTATTTAGTCTTAGTGATTTTTAACACAACAATACATTTTATAAGGTTTTGATGACCTTCATATATAATCATATTACCTTTCATACATCTTCTGAATTTTATCCTCTTTGATTTATGTGCTTTGTTATAAACTATTTTTAATGTGGATCTTTGTGCAGCAAACCTTCTGAAGGCTTGTGTGCCTGAAAATACTTTTACCATGACTTCACATTTAAATGACAATCTGGCTGGATATAAAATCGTTCTAAGATCTTTTTCTTCATTACTTTGAAAACACTACTCCATTGTCTTCTTGCATCCAGCACTGATGTTGAAAAATCTAATGTTGATCGACTTCTCATTCCTTCGTTCATGATCTGCTCTTTCTCTCTGGAAATTTTTAGAATGTTCTCTTTGTCTCTGATATTCTTAAATTTCCCCAAACTGTTTCTAGCTGTAAGTTTTTCCTTCTCTCTCCTCTTTGACATTTTCCATCTTCCAAAAAAATTTTTTTAAGAGTGCAATGTTTTTTATTCACTGATAAACTAAAGCCCATTTTTCGATGTTTCTTTCTCGCATATGCTTCATTTGTTTTAATTAGTAAGCAGAGCCCTGTAAGGAAAGACTTCACCTGGTCCTCAGACTCTGATCCATCTTCATCTTGACTAATCTGGAAGTAACAAAGCTCGTAAGTCTCCTTATCAGATGCAACCACTTGAAGCCAATCATGAAGATTGTTCTTCTTAAGGTATTTCTTGGTAAGGTATTTCAAGTACCTTAAGGCCGGGCATGGTGGCTCATGCCTGTAATCCTAGCACTCTGGGAGGCCAAGGTGGGTGGATCATTTCAGCTCAGGAGTTCAAGACCAAGCCTGAGCAAGAGGGAGACCCCTTCTCTACTAAAAAAATAGAAAGAAATTAGCTGGACAACTAAAAATACATAGAAAAAATAGCTGGGCATGGTGGCGCATGCCTGTAGTCCCAGCTACTCAGGAGGCTGAGGCAGGAGGATCACTTGAGCCCAGGAGTTTGAGGTTGCTGTGAGCTAGGCTGACACCATGGCACTCTAGCCCGGGCAACAGAGAAAACAAAAAAACAAAATCAAGTACCTTTTAGAGAACTGTTTCTCAGAAACAACTGTGGTTTTATTCTTGAAGTGTTCCCAAGAGTTCCAGTTTTTCCATTGACTTTAACCTTCTTCTGTAGAAACTGCTCATAATTTCCAGAATAAAAAATTCCATCGTCTACTGGATGAATAAGGTCCAATGAGACTTCCGGATTAACCTCTGAGGATTCTTGTCTTTCTGAGGGGCCATCTTGAAAGCAGGCCCTGCAATCAGAGAGCAAAAAAATGTTTTTAGATGAGGAATAATTTGTGCACGGATCTTGTGTTCACATTTCATGTTTTTTCCTAATTCTGAGAAATTTATCTCCATTGTTAAGGCTAGTCAAGTGAAGCAGTGGGAGTGGAGAAGGAACAAAGGAATCTGTAACTGGTTATGAGTAATTAGCTGTAAACACCACTGCACTGGGACCAGCCTATCTCCATTATTTTTTAAATACTTCCTCCTCTCCATTTTTATCTCTATCTTTCCAGGACTCCTATCACTTCTTTCTTCCTCCATATCTCTTAACTTAACTTTATATTTCCTGTTCTTTTGCTCTTCTTCTTTTTAAATTTTTATTTATTTATTTATTTATTTATTTTGAGATGGGATCTCACTCTGTTGCCAAGGCATGATCACAGCTCACTGCAGCCTCAAATTCCTGGGCTCAAGTGATCCTTCTGCCTCAGTGTCCCAAGTAGCTGGGACTGCAGATGCATGCCACCACACTCAGCATTTCCTACTTCCTTTTTGGGAAATTTCTGTAATTCCAGTACACTGATTCATTCCTCAGCTCTATCTGTTCTGCTGTTTATTCAATCATGTGTGTTCTTTAGTACAACTGTATTAGTATATTTTCAACTTAGCATCATTTTTTGTTAGTTCTTCTTGGCGTTTTCATGTTTGTTTCATAGTTCTAATATCTTCCTTATGTCTTTTCACATATTTATTAGGCTAATTTAAAATTCTTATTCTGAAGATAATACACAGTTTATGGTTTTAACTTTTGCGGTCTGGGCACAGGTGGCTCACATCTGTCATGCCAACTCTTTAGGAGACCAGGTAGGAGGATTGCTTGATGCCAGGAGTTTGAGACCAGCCTGAGCAAAATAAGGAGACCCTTGTCCCTAAAAAAAATGTTATTATAAACCAGGCACAGTGGCTTGGGAGGCTATGGCAGGAGGATCACTTGAGCCCAGGAGTTAGAGGCTGCAGTGAGCTATGATCACACCACTACACTACAGCTTAGGCAAAAGAGTGAGATCCCGACTCTAAAATAAAAATTGTAATTAAAATTCAAAACTAGATTTTCTTTTAGAAGTAGTGATGCTCTTGAAATATCTTGTAATTGTGGCCTTGAAATTTATTTCCCTGGGGGGGTATTTTCTGTTTGGTCAGGCAGACCCCAGTAAGGTCAGGGCATGGGGGTACATGAGCTCCAGAGCACAGCCAGTCACACCTCACTGCATGAAACAACTCCTCAGTCAGGTTTTCACACTTTGCTCTCCACACCTCTCTGCTTAGGAGGATTCACCCCTTAAAATGTCACTCTCAGGCCTGGGTGTTTGAAACGGGAGGGATGAGAAGGCAACTGCTGGAGGCAGTCAGTCTCCATCTGTTTTTCTCAGCATCTCACAAACACAGGATGTCTGGGCCGCCCCGATTTGCCTGTGAGCTTGCCCAGAACGAGAGATCTGAGTCATTGCAGTACTGTTTGTTCCAAAGCAATGGTGCAGAACCCCCACTGCTCCATTTTATCTTCCCGATTCAAAACAGCACACCTCTTCCCATCATCCCAAGAGATGTTTTTACACCTTTCCCTGCTGGAAAGGCCGGTAGTTGTGCTAATTCAGCGTCTTATTTGGCTCTGATGTGGAGTTGTATTTATCACGCCACGTTGCGCGTGTCTGTTGACTTGCCTATCTCCCTCTGTGACTAAGCACATTTGTCTGTGTAGCCTGAGCACTTGGCACAGGGTGAGAAAGACCAATTTTATTTCTGCAAATAGGCTTTAGGGTAAGGCTTAGAAGAACATACTCATTTACTCAGTAGGTATTTTGGACCCAGATTCTGACGGAGAGCTCACTCCCCACACAGAGCCGTTTGACCCCACCTTTCCAGAATGGAAGGGGCAATAGTTGCCTGTTTGTGGGCATACCCAAAGCAAGATCTGCAGAAAGTGTGCGTCTCTACCTGATCCCCTCACATTCTGTGGTTTGAGGTCACCCAAGAGAGCCTGCTCAGTGTCATATTTACTATGTGATGTGTCTTCAGGTACTGCCCATTATTTCAGTATAAATTTCCATATTAGAAGATCTGTTTCAGGCCCTGCTCACCTGAGCCCAGGGGACACAGCTTGGGGCCACACTGTGTTGCTCTGGTCTGAGATACAAGTGGAGGGGACGAAGCTGAAAGTGAAACAAGTGAATTATCTTAGGTGCATGAAGTCAGTCTGCAGAGGAGCAGCGCCTTAGAGGAAATCAGCACATTACTGGAAGCTTTTAAACAGCCCTAACCTCAGTGCTTGTGGTTTTGAGAAGAGACTGCAGAGGCATCAGCTGCACAGCAGGCAGCTGAGGCCCGGGACCGTGAGGAGGAAGAGACACGCTGCTACCCACGCTTCTCCAGACTCTTCTAGCACCCACTTTTGCCCTTCAATCTCTCCCTCCTTGTCTCTGGAAGTACCAATTTTTCTAAGCTCCCCTGGCGGTGTCCTTGGCTGGCTCTGTGCCTTCTCCCTTCTCAAGGTCTTGCCCGAGTGGGGGCAGGAGCAGTATTGTGCTAGTAAACCCTGCCAGGCTGCTGCCAGGAAGAGCCCAGTGGGAGGGAGAGGAGTGGTCAGTCTGAAAGGCAATCGAAATTTCTGTATCAAAGTGTTGGCAGCAAAAGAAGAGCAGGCTACTTCAGCTTCTAAAGCACATTCCGCTCAGGCCTGCGGCTCACAAACACAGCTTTCACGGGGCTGCTTCAGGGGGTCAGTGCGTGTTGGAGGCCAGTGGCTAATCCACAAGTGGGGGTGGGGGCCCTGGGTCTGCGGAAAGGCTGCTTGGCACGTGGGAAGATGGAGCCAGGCCTTCGGCACTCAAGCCCTGACGGCCCTCTTCTCCCTTCTGCTGGATGCAACAGTCAGTATTTTCTGCTCTGATGCAGGGTGAACTGAGCGGTTCCGAAAATCGGGAGCATTCCCTACATTGCTCTAGGCTGCTTTTCGGGAGGCCTGGGCTGCACACTGAAGGAGTCCAAGGAGCTGGGCTGCTGTGCTCCTCCCGCTGTGCCCAGCAGAGCCCACTGGGGCCAGCGCTTCCCCAGCGCTCTTGCAGTGACCAGTTCATACCCGTCGCTACGGCAGGATCCAGGCAAGACTGGTGAATGCTGCCCTGCTGCTGAGGTTCGCCTGTCTTCAGGCACCTTTGCATGGCAGCTCTTCGCCTGGCGCCTAGACCCTTACTCCAGTTCCAGGAGCAGGTAGGATGGGTGCAGCTCAGGGATGACTCAAAGAGCTAGCAAACACCACCAAGTTGTAGAGATACACACTGGTATGGGTGGGAAACAGTGTAAAAAGATGGGGTCGTGTCTTAAGGATCCTGGAAAACTGCCTGAAAGTCTCATAATAATGGGGAAGTTCCTGAAATTTTAAAATTCAACCAAAAAAAAAATGCATATTTGCAGCAAAGGGTTAACGTTCTTACCATATAATGAGCTCTTCTAAATCAGTAAAAGACAAGTGAACAAAATTTTAAAAAATTGAGCTGAGGATATGAGCAGAGTTCACAAAAGGAAAAAAAAATGAAAAGGTGCTAAACTTCACTCATCAAATAAATGTGAATTTTTAGACGATTTATTTAATAGGTAATACTCACTCATGGTGAAAATTTAAGCACTTCATAAGATATTTTTTCTTTTTTTTTTTTTTGAGACAGAGTCTCACTCTGTTGCCCAGGCTAGAGTGCCGTGGCGTCAGCCTAGCTCACAGCAACATCCTCAAACCAACACCTCAAACTCCTGGGCTCAGGCAATCCTTCTGCCCTAGCCTCCCTAGTAGCTGGGACTACAGGCATGGGCCACCATCCCTGGCTAATTTTTTCTATATAGTTTTAGTTGGCCAATTAATTTATTTCTATTTTTAGTAGAGACAGGGTCTTGCTCTTGCTCAGGCTGGTTTTGAACTGCTGACCCTGAGGGATCCTCCCGCCTCAGCCTCCCAGAGTGCTAGGATTACAGGCATGGGCCACCACGCTCTACCAGTTCATAAGATATTAAATAGTGAAAAGGATGTGTCTCCTCCCACTTCCTTTCTTGGAACCAACCACTGTTAGCAGTTTTTTATGTATCCTTCTGAAATTATGCTATGTGTATACAAAATCATTGGTGTATAAATATCCCCCTTTACACACACATGGTACATGCACGTAGTACTGCATGTACACACTGCAATTCATATTTAGGTTGTTTTGAGTGTTTTTCTATTATTATTTTTTTTGAAACAGAGTCTCACTCTGTTGCTCGGGC
Organism: Cheirogaleus medius; assembly: GCA_008086735.1. Taxonomy (NCBI): domain Eukaryota; kingdom Metazoa; phylum Chordata; class Mammalia; order Primates; family Cheirogaleidae; genus Cheirogaleus; species Cheirogaleus medius. Next base: position 4,531,686 of record VBSM01000725.1, read on the forward strand.
TAGAGTGCCACGGCATCAGCCTAGCTCACAGCAACCTCAAACTCCTGGGCTCAAGCAATCCTTCTGCCTCAGCCTCCCGAGTAGCTGGGACTACATGCATGCACCACCATGCCTGGCTAATTTTTATATATTTTTTTTTAGTTGGCCAATTAATTTCTTTCTATTTTTAGTAGAGATGGGGTCTCGCTCTTGCTCAGGCTGGTTTTGAACTCCTGACCTTGAGCAATCCTCCCGCCTCGGCCTTCCAGAGTGCTAGGATTACAGGCGTGAGCCACTGCGCCTGGCTGAGAACTTGTCTATTAAAAAAAACAAAACTGAAGAGATACATTTATACAGGAATTGATCATGGAGTTGTTTACAAATGCCCTATTAATATAGGTTAGATAAATTATGATACATATAGTAGAAAGCTATGCAGCTATTTACATGATTTATATTTATTAACATAAAACAATATGAATAGTAAATAGAAAAAGCAGGATATAAAACAGAAACCATTATATGATCCCCCTTTTTAAAAAAATCTGTGTTATCAGTAGGTTCCTCTAGGGATGGTGGGAATTCAGGTAATTTAATCAAGTAATTTTACTTTCTTCTTTTTATCACTGTAGATTATCTAATTTTTTTTTAATGATGAACATGTGTTGTGTTGTTCTTTTTTACTTGGAGGGGGTATCACTATGCAGCCCAGGCTGGAGTGCAGTGGCTGAAGGTTTGATCACAGCATGCTGCACCCTCTAACACATGGCTTCAAGGGATCCTCCCACCTCAGCCTCCCAAGTAGCTGAGACTGCAAAGGCTACATTGCACCTGGTGTCTTGTTCTTTTAACAACACAAAAAGTATGAAACAGCCTAGGCAACATAATGAGAACCCATCTTTACAAAAAATTTAAAAATTAACCAGGTATGGTGGCATGCATTTGTAGTCCTAGCTACTCGGAGGCTGAGGCAGGAGGATCGCTTGAGCTCAGGAGTTGGAGGTTGCAGCAAACTATGATCACACCACTACATTCTAGACTGAGCAACAGAGTGAGACCCCATCTGTAAAAAATAAATAAATAAATAAAATGAATCAAGCTATTTCCATTTTGAAAACATAAAAGTAAAAATTCAGTCCCAAAACATCAACAAAGAGATGACAAAATGTATCAGTTTGACCAACAAAGAACTGCACTGTTCCCTCTAAAATGTTGATATGAATCCTAAAGCATTATATTTGTTGTAGCACCCTCTTATGTTCTCAATGTTCATAATGTCATTATAGGTATTTGAAAGTCTTGCTATTTTTAAATGTATTATAAACTTATGAAGAAGCATGGGACTATCACATGGGTAGTTAACAACTATAACTGTTTCAGTATGCTTGGTAAAGTATAGTCATGTGATATAAAAGACATCTGTCAAAGGCACTATTTTCTTTTTTTTTTTTTTTTTTTT
>VBSM01000725.1:4555434-4573888 GCA_008086735.1 Cheirogaleus medius
CTCTAGCCTGGGCAACAGAGTGAGACTCTGTCTATAAATAAATAAATAAATAAAGCAAATCTGAAACTTATGTGGAAATGAAAAGGGCCATGAACAATCAAGATACTCCTGAAGAACCACTATATCAAGCCTTTATTACATTATCAAGTTATAGTAGTTAAGACAGTGTGGTTGGCTCAGGATTAATGCAACGGAATAGAGAACTCAGAGAAATAGCCATGCACACATAAAACCTCATACACAAAGAGTGAGGAAAAGAGGGACTGTGGTGCTGTTAGTTGGAAAAAATGAAAATAGGTCGCTACTCTGTACCACATCCAAAACTAAATTTTGGGTAGACTTAGGCCTTAAATGTGAAAGGCAAAATTTTATATGCTTTTTAGAAGGAAGTATAGGCAAATATCTATTAATATGACCAAAGTAAAGAGGCTTGATAAATCCTTGATAAATTCAACTACTTTAAAATTAGAGACTTCTATTTATCAGCATACCCAATAAAAACAGTGATAAGACTGGCCACAAACTTGTAGAAGATACTTGCAACACATATAATTCACAAGGACCAGGATCTAGAATGGGGCTGTCCCATTGAGCATTCTGCACTGATAGAAATGTTCTACATTTATATTTCTGTCCAATAGCTACTAGCCACATGTAGCTATTGAGCACTTTAAATATGGCTAGTGAAATTGAGGAACTGAATTTTTGATTGAATTTAATTAAATTATTTATTTGTTATTTCACTCTTTAAAATTTTGTCTTGGTGTAATGAATTTAATTTTAAATTTAAATAGCCACATATGGTTAGTGGCTACCATATTGGACAGTGGAGATTTAGACTATATAAAGGACACAAAAGAGAAAATAAGGATGGAAGAAACATAAAAAGTTGATCAACGAGATTAGTAATCAGGAATATTCAAATGAAAACCATAGCAAGATCCCATTTCACCACCTGCAGATGGGCAAAACTCAGACTATCAAGTATTGGGTAGGATGTGGAGCAATAGGAACTCTCTCAAATTGCCGGAAAGACTGTAAATGAATACGACCCCGTTAGAAAACAAAGTTGAACATGTGCATATCCTAGATCCAGAAATCCCCCTTCAGTTATTATAAAAGAAAATTTGTTCTAAACCTGGCTTGGGGCAGAACCTGTTTGGGTGATGTAATTTACAACCTCCTCAGGGAAGACAGTAGCATTCCCAATAAACCGTTTAAGCAATTTTGTGATAGATAGTAACCAAATCACTATCTGTCTCTTCTGAGAAACTACATACCCACCAAGATGCCTGTCAGCTATCAGTCAGGAGTCTAAAGAAGTAGGCCAGGTGCAGTGGCTCATGCCTGTAATCCCAGCACTTTGAGAGGTCAAAGTGGGAGTACAAAACCAGCCTGGGCAACATAGTGAGATCCTTGTCTCTCTAAAAACAAAAAAAATTAGCTGGGCATCATGGTGCATGCCTACCCATCTCTGCAAAAAATTTTTTTAAAAAATTAGCTGTATGTGGTGATGTGTGCCTGTAGTCTTAGCTACAAGGGAGGCTGAGTCAAAGGGATTGCTGGAGCCCAGGAGGTTGAGGTTCCAGTGAACTACAGAGCAAGCATGAGTGATAGAGCAAGATCCTGTCTCTTAAAAAAACAAACAAAAAGAAGTCTAAAGATCTTTAATTAGACATTTCTTTTGTATCCAGTCTTAACAGTGATTAGTCAGTTTTTCCCCTTTAAGTGTTTCTACCAAGAGAGAAATCTTTGACATGGTCTGTCAGAGGCCTTTATTCTTACAACAAGCATATAATAAAACTTTGGCACATGTTCCTAATTAAATGGCCTGAAAAGATTTTTAAACACTTCATATCCTAGAGAATCTCTTAGATATGTGCACCAGGAAATATGAACAAGAATGCTTATATCAACTCTTGTTCAGAATAGCACAAACTGAAACATATGTTCTATCAACAGTGAAATGGACAATTGTAGAATGTTCATATAACGGAATACAATGCAACAGTAAACACATACCAACTCCAGCATACACCTCAACACGGATGAATCACCAAAGTCTCAGAAGAATGCATGCAATATTAGTTAACTTACATAGAGTTCAAAAACAGACAAGACTAAATAATGTTATTTAGATAAACGTACACATGTGTGTGATAAAGATTAGTACAAAAGTCAGGATGGTGGTTACCTCTTGGGGAGCAGCGAGGGGGATGCCTGGCCCATCAGAGAAATTGGCAAAACTCTATTCCTTGACATAGTTGAACATTGTTTTTATTATTTGAACTGTACATATACATTATATACATTAGTATGACAATAAAGAGTTTAAAAAATCACTCTTGCTGCTGTGAGGGAGTAGGCTGGGAGGAGGTGGTTGGAGACTGGTGAACCCAGTGCATGTGGAAAGAATTTAAGGCATCTGAGGTCATTACCTGTCCCTTTGTCATGAGCTCTACCTCTCACTAGCTATGTGAGTTACTTACACTTACCCATTTTCTCATCAAGAAAATGTGGACAATAATAATGCCTGCCTTTCTGTGAGGAGTGCAAGACATGATATGCAAAGTGCTTCTCAGCACAGTGCCTGGTACTTTGTAAGCACTCAGGACCACCATATAGGGTACACAGGAAGAAGGGATGTCTTTTTCTAATTCACACAGAAGCATTGACAAAGACTCTTTGCTTGGCCAAATTTCAGTCAGGCTTCTGAACCTCTCATCCTAGGCCCATCTGTGCACTTCCTTGTAAAATCGAGTCTTAGCAAAAAGTCCTGCTAGGTCATTTTAGCAAGAACCCCTCATCCTGGATAACTGGTCACCCTGGATAGGTTCCTCATCCTCCACCATCCCCCAGGTGATGTCTGGTCACCCTGGCCTGTCTTCAGCAAGAATCCCCCTTACAAGGTTAACTCTTAGTAATTTTCCACCCAATGGCCCCTGCTCTACTCCTTGGCTATAAAGTCCCACTTGCCCTTGTTGTTTTCAGAGTTGAGCCCAATCTCTCTCCCCCATAGCAATATCCCATTGCAGTGGTCCTACACTGATGATAATGGTCCTGAATAAAGTTTGCCTTACTGTGCTTTTTTTTTTCTTTTTTTGAGACAGAGTCTCACTCTGTTGCCCAGGCTAGAGTGAGTGCCGTGGCATCAGCCTAGCTCACAGCAACCTCAAACTCCTGGGCTCAAGCAATCCTTCTGCCTCAGCCTCCTGAGTAGCTGGGACTACAGGCATGCGCCACCATGCCCGGCTAATTTTTTCTATACATTTTTAGTTGGCCAGTTAATTTATTTCTATTTTTAGTAGAGACGGGGTCTCACTCTGATCCGCCCGCCTCAGCCTCCCAGAGTGCTAGGATTACAGGCGTGAGCCACCACGCCCGGCCTGCCTTACTGTGCTTTAACAAGCAGTGTTGAAGAATTTTTCCTTTAACAGCAGCAGTCAGCTTGCCAAGTCCTCTGCCTACTGGGTTATGTCTGCCCAGGAGAGACTTCTTTTTCTAAGTACCACAAGGGTTATTGGTGCCCCTGAAAATGCTGAGAAAATAGCATTTACCACAGGCAGGTTGATAGAAGGGATATAAGAAATGAGATAAATAATACCATCAGGGAAAGAAATAAGGCCTGCCACACAAGCTGAGAAATTTGGGTACTCCTGCTATGGTTGAAATAGGACAGCCTGCCAGTCCACCCTAACCTCTGTCAAATTCTTTTCCCCTTGGCAGGTAGCTGGAGTAGCTTGCAAGGCCTTTCAAGCTTGAGGGCACAAAATGGTGTCCCTTAATTATATTAACTCCTTGTCACCGCTCCTGGCCTGTCTGTATGACACAGGGTCTCCTGCCCCCTAGTGACTGTTGAGGATTCTGCACACTCTCTGGAGCTCAACAGAACTGTCTGGAAGGAGCCCTACCAGGTACTAGTTATCTCAAGTGCAGACAAATCAAATCTGAAAATTTGCATATGAGGGTACCATTATTTACTCTCATATTCTTCTATATTTCTAGCAGTCCTGGCTCCAAAAATAGGAGCTTAAAGAGCAGTGCTTTAGAGAAAAGCAAATCAAACACACTATATCATTTTCAGATTCCCTTTTCTTAAAATCCTATACAGATTTACCAGGACTTTTTGTTTTTTCCCTTTACAGTGTTGCATTTGTTCTCCTTCTGTGAAAACATCACATATTGGATCGATTTCTCCATATCTTGAGTCACCAGAGACCTCATCATGTTGGTTTTTTTTTTTTTTTTTTGAGACAGAGTCTCACTCTGTTGCCCGGGCTAGAGTGAGTGCCGTGGTGTCAGCCTCGCTCACAGCAACCTCAAACTCCTGGGCTCAAGCGATCCTCCTGCCTCAGCCTCCTGAGTAGCTGGGACTACAGGCATGCGCCACCATGCCCGGCTCATTTTTTCTATGTATTTTTAGTTGGCCAATTAATTGCTTTCTATTTATAGTAGAGACGGGGTCTCGCTCTTGCTCAGGCTGGTTTCCAACTCCTGAGCTCGAGCGATCCGCCCGTCTCGGCCTCCCAGAGAGCTAGGATTACAGGTGTGAGCCACCGCGCCCGGCCTCATGTTGGTTTTAGACACCTAAGCTAGAACCAAAAGTACCCACTTAAAATAAGTTTTTTAATTGTGATAAAATATACATAAAATTTACCATTTTAACCATTTTAAGTGCACAGTTCAGTGCCATTAAGTACATTCACACTGTACAACCATCACAACCATCCATCTGCAGAATTTTTTTCATCTTCCCAAACTGAAACTCTGTACCCATTAAACACCTGATTCCCTTGCTCCCCAGGCAACTACCATCCTACTTTCTGTTTCTGAATTTGACTACTCTCGCCACAAAAATGGCCACTTTTCATGTTCATTTATGGGCCTTTTTATTGTGAATCTGCTGCCATATTATATATCTACAATGTGCATTTATGGGAATGTTTTTTAAACTTGTGCTTTAAAATCCAGGAAGAATTTTTTATTGTGGTAAAATATATACTGTATAACATAAAATTTAGCATTTTAACTGTTTTTAAGTGTACGATTCAGTGGCATTAAGTACATTCAAAATGTTGCACAACCATCACCACTATCCATTTCCAGAACTTTTTCACCATCCCAAACAGAAACTCTGTACCTGTTAAACAGTAACTCCCCGTTCCCTTCTCCCACAGCCCCTGGAAACCTCTTGCCTACTTTCTGTCTCTATGAATTTGAATCCAGGAAGAATTTAATGTCATTTCTGGTAGGGAAAGTTGCTCATATTAGATTGGCTACAGATAAATAAAAGCATATTTAAACAGAAGTATATTAAATATAAGTTATGAAGATATTATAGATATAGAAGTTAATAGATATTATAGAAGTTATGATTTAGTGAGTCTTATCAAAATATACCAAAACTCATGGATGCTACTAAGAGGGTATAATAGAGATGATGAAAATATTTCCAACTGAGGACCCAAGAAAGCATATAAAATCCTGTGATAAATCTTTTGAGTTTATTCTGTTTCTGTAGTTATATCTTCTCATTTCTAATGTATAGATGTATATTTTGTTTTTCTTTTCTTCTCTATCAGGTTTGGCAGGTGTTTATCTATTGACACCCAGACAGGAATGATAAAGATACACACACACACATCCTGGCAAAATTCCTGAATTCCATGGGTAAAGAGAGAAGTGTACAAGTTTTTCGCATTGAAGGAAGAGGCTATTTTTTAGAGGAAAGCAAATAAAATTAGCATTAGAATTCTCATTTGCTACATTGAAAATTAGAAGACACATCTACAACCTGAAGAGAAAAACTGCGATTAAGAGTCAAAAATTCTTTTCCCAGACAAAATGTCATTCATCTTTTGCACCCAGAAAAAGACAATCTTAGATACTTAAGTGCACCCTCATTGAGGAAAATACTCGACGTTCTCTAATCAATTGATAATTATATTGGAAAAGAGATCTCAATATTGGGTAGATAATGAGTACAGTACTTGTGAACAACTAATTTTGTAATAAATATGGTTATTTCTAAATAGTTTATTCATTCAACAGATGTTTTGAGTGCCCAGCTTGACCAGTTCTTAGCACTGTGGACACAAAAGAACAAAATTCATCAGCAATTCTTGGAGCTGACATTATGGTTATGATACTAATGAGATAAGAAATACATAGTGTAAATGTTTAGGAAAGAGTCTTCAAGTAGAAGGTACACTTAAGAGGGGCTGAACATGGGGTCAGTGGGAAAGTGAGGAAGTAAAATCTCAGTTTCCAACATTTTCATCTAGGTGAAGGGTTGGGGAGTAAACAGGTACAATATTTTGGGAAACATGTTTATTGATCAATTTCACGTTACTAGAGGAATACGGGTTTCATGGTAACTAGTAGATGTGGGAAGGGAAACACCAACATTATAGAAACAAACAATAGAACTTCCAAATCAACAGGAGGGCAAAAAGGGAATGAAGAAAAACATTTCCCAGCCAATATAAAGAAAAAGAATCAACAACTAACTAGGCATGATATAAAATAAACATAAACTGGCCGGGCGCGGTGGCTCACGCCTATAATCCTAGCACTCTGGGAGGCCGAGGCGGGTGGATAGCTCAAGGTCAGGAGTTCGAAACCAGCCTGACCAAGAGCGAGACCCCGCCTCTACTAAAAATAGAAATACATTAATTGGCCAACTAATAATATATAGAAAAAATTAGCCGGGCATGGTGGCGCATGCCTGTAGTCCCAGCTACTCGGGAGGCTGAGGCAGAAGGATTGCTTGAGCCCAGGAGCTTGAGGTTGCTGTGAGCTAGGCTGACGCCACGGCACTCAACCTAGCCTGGGCAACAAAGTAAGACTCTGTCTCAAAAAAAAAAAAATAAATAAATAAACATAAACTAATAGAATAAAGCAAAGAGATTACAAGTTGATAATAATTGTAAAAGAGCTTAATTCTATTAAAACAAAGAGAAGTGGGCCCAGCACAGTGGTGCATGCTGTAATTCCAGCACTCTGAAGGTCTGAGGCAGGAGGATCACTTGAGGCCAGGAGTTCAAAAGCAGCCTGGGTAACATGGTGAGACCCCATCTGTACAAAAATTTTCTAACACTAATTAGCTGGGCATGGTGGCCTGTGTCTGTAGTCCCAGCTACTTGGTAGGATGAGGGAGGAGAATCACTTGAGCCCACGAGTCTGAGGTTGCAGCAAGCTATGATCATACCACTGCATTCCAGCCTGAGTGACAGAGTGAGACCCTGTCTCAAAAAAAATAAAGTATAAAATAAAATAATTTATTTTAATAAAATAAATATTATTTAATAAAATAAAATTATTTAATAAAACATACATGTATATATAATGTAAAATAATATACATTTCCACACTTATAATTGAAATTCATAATCATACTCCATGAAGACAAGAGTTGTAGATGTTTATGCAATAAACATGGCCAAACACAAATTAATTCATTCATCTTAATGTTAATTCATTTTCAGTCTTCAACAAATTAGGCAAAAACAAGCAAATAATAGAGGAATCGAATAATACAGTTTATAAGCTTGCTTTAAAACAATAAGAACTTTATAATCTACAGAGAAGATATACCCTTCATGTCATAGAAATCAATTATGTATCTGGCCATAAAGAAAATGATAATAAATTCCACAAAAAGATTTTATAACCCAGAAACTTTATAGCCCAATTAGAAACCAACCACAAAAATTTTTTTTGAACTTTGCTTAGGAATTAAGAAATAATCTGGCCGGGCGCGGTGGCTCACGGCTGTAATCCTAGCTCTCTGGGAGGCCGAGGTGGGCGGATCGTTTGAGCTCAGGAGTTCGAAACCAGCCTGAGCAAGAGCGAGACCCCGTCTCTACTAAAAAATAGAAAGAAATTAATTGGCCAACTAAAATATAGAAAAAATGAGCCGGGCATGGTGGCGCATGCCTGTAGTCCCAGCTACTCGGGAGGCTGAGGCAGAAGGATCCTCTGAGCCCAGGAGTTTGAGGTTGTTGTGAGCGAGGCTGACGCCACGGCACTCTAGCCGGGGCAACAGAGTGAGACTCTGTCTCAAAAAAAAAAGAAAGAAATAATCTAACACTCAGATCAAGAAGGAAATCAAAATTACTAGGACCAAGAAGTGAATATAGAAGGCCAGTAGATATGAAGTCAATATACAAAAATTAGTTGATTTCTATATACTAATAGCAAACAATTAGAAAATGAAAATTTAAAATACAGTAGCAAACTGTCAAATATTTACAAATGAATTTAGTAAAGTAGGTATTTATTATAAAACATTGCTGAGAGAAATAAGACTCCATAAATGAAGGCATTTAGCATATTTATGGACTGGAAGACTCAATGTTAAGTCAGTCTTCTTCATGTTGATCTATAGATTTAATGCAATTGTAGCCCAAAATTCCAGCAGGCTTTTTTTTGGGAAAGGGTTGCAAAAATATCATAGTAGCCTTATTAAAATAGCCAAAGACCAGAAACACTCTAAATGTCCTTAAACCATAGAAAGAGTAGATAAAATATGATATATTCATATAATGGAATACTACACAGCAATGAAAATGAACAAACCATGGATACATGCAACAACATGGATGAATCTCACAGATGTAGCAAGTAAAAGAAGTCAGACACAAGAATACATGTTGTATGAATGCATTTATGTGAAGTTCAAAATCAGCCAAAACAATTTTGTGGTGATGATGTGAGAGTAGTGGTTATCCTTGGGGAGGATTGACTGGGAAGGAGGACAGAGTACTCTTCTAAGATGCTAGAAATGTCATATACGGTATCTTGATCTAGGTAATAGTTAATGGAGGTGGCTTGGCTCAATTTGGAAATGAAAAACATGAATTAGGCTTTTATTTTAAAGACATTATATTGTTAAGTTGGCTTGTCTTGGTGAAAACAATTGAATAATTACTGCAAAAACCTCAAATTCAAGAAGACAATTTAAAATGCACGTGCCTAGAACAGTCTGACTCTAGGAACGAAGTTGACTTGATTCAATCAAGGAGTTGGAAAATCAAGAAGTAACTAGAGTAAAACGAAAAATATTTATTAGTCTAACTCTTAGAAGTGTAGTCGTGAAAGACGGAACATAAAAGGAATTAGGTTAAGGCTATCAAATTGGAAGTGAGGGATTTTCATAGGAGTATGGTTGACATATCACAGCAGAGTTTTTGGCAGAAATTAACAGTTGATTCTTTATTTTATGTGGACATGGTCATGACTTAGAAGGGCCAAGACAATCTTGAAGAACAAAGTGGGAGAACTTGTTCTACCTGATTTCAGAACTAAGGAATTAAGCTAAGTAGTTAAAACAGAGTGGTATTAACGTAAGGATAGGTATACTTATTCTATTCTGTTCCACTGATCGATGGAACAGAATAGAAGATTGAGACATAGACCCACATGTAATGGATCACTTGATTTTTGACAAAAGTGACAATGCAGTTTATTGGGGGAAAGGAGTATCTTTCAATAAATGGAGATGGAACACAACTGTATGGAGAAAAAAATTAAACCTGGCCTCTACCTCACACCACATGCAAAAATCAATTTGAGATGGATAATAGACCTAAGCATGAAAGCTAAAACTGTAAAATTTCTAGAAGAAAATCTTCAGTGGTCTTTGGGGTACACAAATATTTTTTTCAATGTGACATAAAAAATACCAGCTATAAAATAATCACAAATTGAACTTCATCAAAATGAAAAATTTTCACTCACCAAAAGACAATATTAAAGAAGTGAAAAAGAAAGCCACCACTAAGAGAATATATTCTCAGTGTATGTTTGACAAAGAACTCATTTCCAGACATAAAGAACTCCTACACATTAAACAACCCAACTTACAAAATGGACTAACTCTCAAAGAAGAGACTCAGGTACCTCACAGAAGATATCCACATAGTCAGTCTTCACTGCATGCCCACCAGAAAGGCTAAATTTTAAGACTGATAATACCAAGTGTTGTGAGGGTGTGAGGCAACTGCAACTCTCCTATATTGCTGGTGGAGTATAAAATGGCATAGCCACTTTGGAAAACTGTTCAGCAGTTCTTATAAAAACATAGTGCTAACCTGTGACCCAGAAAGTCCACTCCTATGTAGGTCCTGAAGAAAAATGAACCCTCAAAAAGATTTACTTGTGCACAAATGTCAATGCAAATAGCAGCCTTGTTCATAATTGCCACAAATCGGAAACAACCCAAATATCCACTAACAGAATAAATTTTGATATATTCATAAATATTACACAGCAATTAAAAAATCGATATACAGGCCGGGCATGGTGGCTCACGCCTATAATCCTAGCACTCTGGGAGGCCAAGGCGGGAGGATCGCTCAAGGTCAGGAGTTCAAAACCAGCCTGAGCAAAAGCTAGACCCCGTCTCTACTAAAACTAGAAAGAAATTAGTTGGCCAACTAAAAATATATAGAAAAAATTAGCTGGGCATGGTGGCGCATGCCTGTAGTCCCAGATACTCAGGAGGCTGAGGCAGGAGGATCACTTGAGCCCAGGAGTTTGAGGTTGCTGTGAGCTAGGCTGATGCCACGGCACTCTAGCCAGGGCAAGAGTGAGGCTCTGTCTCAAATAACAACAAAAAATCAATATACATAACATGGATGATTCTCAAAAGCATGCTGAGTGAAAGATGCCACACAGAGTACATGTTGGGGTTTTTTTGTTTGTTTTTTGTCTTTTTTGGAGACAGGGTCTCACTTTGTCACCCAGGTTAGAGTGCAGTGACATCATCATAGCTCACTGTAAACTTAAACTCCTGGGCTCGAGTTATCCTCCCACCTTGGCCTCCTAAAGTGCTGGGATTACAGGCATGAGCCACTGTGCCTGGCCTATATACTGTTTTTAAATGATGTTCAAGAACAAGCAAAACTAACCTGTGGTGATAAAAGTAAGAATAGTGGTCACCTCTGTTTTCTCTTGCCTGTGAGAAACTCTGGTGTGCTGCAAATGTTCTAAATCTGAATTGGTGGTGGTTACATAAGTTGTACATTTAAGATATGTACATTTTGCTGTATGTAAACCATACCTCCAATAAAGAAAATCGCAAAAATGGAAATTACAGATTATGTAGAAAATTTTAAGAACACTTCATATAAACCCTAATGGATACAGCTAAAGCTATACTCAGAGAAAAAAATTATAGCCATTAGTATTTTGATTATTACAGAAACGACTGAAAATAAACTTTGTATTTAATTCAATATACTAACGATAAGATGAACAAAGACAGAATTAATAAAGAAGAATGTTGAAGTTAAAGAAGTAGAAAACAAAAAAGTAAAAGCAGGAGTAAAAGGAAATGTTATTTCTTTGAAGATATGAATAAAATAGAGCAATTAATGGGTTTAGGGATTATCTGGGTTCCAGCAGTGGCTCTTGTCTTTCTGTCTTTAAATTTTGGTGTTGTGTTCAGCAAAATCATACTAATGGAATTTGATGCAGAGTTGATTCATTTAATTAAAATTAAAAACAAAATCTGTTGACCATAGATATCCTCAAGACATTGTTTTATAATGTGACAGAAAAGACAAAGTTTAAGAATTATGATTTTGGCTGCTGTTTATCCAGCAGGTAGCACGTGCCGGCCGTTTACACAAATTAGCTCATTTTAGGTGTACAATGGCTCCTGCAAGGTAGGTACTGTTCCCCATTTTGGAGATGAAGTTACCCCTGGCTGCCCGCTCAGATGTGCCCATTAATTCAGGCTTGACCCAGGCCTCTCCAGGTCAGGAAGGTACGAAGAAGCCCACTGGGTCCAGAAGGGGCAGAGGCGCCTTCGCAGGTGTAGGTGGGTTCTGAGTGTCCGGGCGTGAAGGCCGGAGGCGCAGTCCCGTTAGGCCTGCAGGACCGAGCTGGCAGGTGCAGGGGGCGGTCGGGCGTGCCGGGTCTCCCTCCTGCGGGCAGGCGGCAAGCAGCCAGGTGCGCGGCCGAGCCGGGCAGCCCCGCGCAGCGCCCCCTGGGCCTGAGGGCTGGCGGGCGGCGGGGGCGCGCGCGGGCCGGCGGGGGCGCGCGGCGCTGCGAGGCCTGCGCGCCGGGCCGCTGGAGGCATGCGGCGGGCAAAGAGCGCGGCAGCTGCCGCCAACCCGCGCGGGCAGAAGCGGCCCGGGGTCCCCGCGGCAGCCGCCCCGGCCCCCAACACCAGCCGCGCGCGGCGCTCGGCGAGCCAGGCCAGGGGCGGGGGCCAGGCGGCGGCGAAGCAGCCGTCGCCGAAGCGGCGGCTGAGGAGCTCGTCGCCGCGGGCCCAGGAGGCGGGCCCCGGGAAGCCGCCGCCGGAGCTGGCGCTGCTCCCGCCGCCGCCGCCGCCGCCTCCGCCGCCGACTCCGGCGACCCCGACGTCCTCGGTGTCCACGCTGGACCTGGGCGAGCAGCGGGAGCGCTGGGAGCTGTTCCAGAAACGGCAGAGGCTCACCTCCGAGGGCGCTGCCAAGCTCCTGCTGGACACCTTGTGAGTGCGGCGGGCCGGGCGCGCGGGCGCGGGCGCCACGCGACGCTCCTCGGCGCGGAGTCGGGCTCGCCGCCCGCGCGTCTCTGCCTGCGTGCGGGCCTCGGCCACCCGTTTGCCCTGCGTGTCCCGCGTAACGTAGCCGACACGTTTCCCGCGTGGGCCCCGGGTTGGTCCCTAATTCTGAGGGCGCGTGCCTCGGTAGGGCAGTGCGGCCCGGACTGGAAGGGGCTTTGTCCCGAGCGTGTCTGAGGGCGCGCGGCCGCCCGGACAAAGGGTCTTTCCCGGCCGCGAGCGTCGTGCTCGGGGACGTTGACCTGTCGCCCGAAGAGTGCAGGGGCCTTTCCAAGTGAAAAGAAGAGAAAGCCCACCACCTTCCTTATGCCCACATCTCTTTTTGTGTTTCCACACGTGTTTTGGGGGGTGGGTGGCAGGGAGAGGGGCTGAGAGAAGCGTGAGTAGTTTCGAACCAGCCGAGAAGCCAGGTCCCGTCATTGTTGCAGGCACTGCCGGGAGGGGCCGGGGAGGGGCGGTTATTGATCCCGGAGAGAAGCGCGCGAAGAGACGCTCGGGGCTCGCGCGGCGCGGCTCCCTCGCCTCACTCCGGCCTCTCAGATGGCCACAGGAGCGTTTCAGAGTGCCCGTGATTTAGAAAAGACCTGTGACTCTGGCAAGAGCTGCCTTCTCTTCTCCAAATGTGATCCGGATTCCTGCCCCGGAGAACCAATTGTGCTACAGAGAATTATTTTAACACCCTCATAATATATCTTAATTTCAATTTTATGAATTAAAAAGAACAGTCAAAACACTAGGAAAAAAACCAAGACAAGAATAACCTAACAATTGCATAACAACCTGAGAATTACTTCTTTTCTTGAACGAAAAAAATATTCCTTTGTCCTTGTTCCAGAAGAAATTTCTCTTAGGATGAATCTTCCTAGAAATGCAATACGTATTTGGTTTTCTGTGTCCTTCACTTTTTGACTTACCACCTCGGACTATAAACTGAACATTTAAAAAATTATCCATCAAACATTTGTTTGAGCACCTATGGTGTGCCAGCTACTGCTAGGTAAAGAGGATCCTTAGGAATGTCAACTCAAATTTGAAGTAAATTTTTACTTTAAAACAAACTGATAAAGGATCAAGAAAAAGTTCTTAAGATGTTGATGTAAAAAGATGAGATGTTTTTCACCCATCAGGTACATTAGTTATTTTTTTAAGTCCAGTAAATTATATGCAAAAAGTGTGTATAACACTGTACCATTTTTGTTAAAATATTGTATAGAGAAAAAGTTTGGAGGAATATGGAATATATAGCAAATAGTTAACTGTGGGTCCCTCTGGGTGTGAAGATGACGAAGACTTTCACTTTGACACTGTCAAATATTGTAATATTTGTATTTTTTACAATAAACATTATGTGTCCAGAAAAAAATTTTAAAACGATTAACTTACATTCAGGCTTAATCAAATACGTGCAAATTAAGACCACAGTAAGCTGTTTTTCCTGTAATTATTGCTCGAAAATGTATAGTGAAATGTTTTCTCATTTATAATTGAGTAAGCGTGTTCAGTCCTTTTGGAAGGTGATTTAATGATATCTATCAAATCTTAATGTTCGGTTATGGGCTTGGCTTATATATAAGTTTTAAAAGGATTAAAATTGCATGTAATATGTATTACACCTATATAAAATGTGTATGAAAAATACTGGAGGGGAATATAGCAAAATTATAAGATCTTTGTTACTTTCTCAGGAGGTTTTTCTGAACTGTGGGACTCAGTTGGGTACCCCATCTTACTTTTTCAAAGCAGCTTGTATCACCTTTAGCACAATAATAATTAAATATTATTTGGGTAATTTGATGGCTGCTTAAGGTCGGTAAGGGCAGCAACCATGTGCTGTATTTTGTTTACTGCTCTCTCCTTGGTGCCTAGCTCATAAAAATTTTTTGGTAAGTATTTGACATATAAATAAAAATGTTTGGGCGGTAGGATTAGGATCCTCCTCTCCCCCCACATTTTCTGAAATTTTTGAATGTTCTATTTTGCAATTTAATAAAATTTAAGAAATAGGGACAAAGACAACACTGAATCCATTCTTTTATGCAGTTGACAGTGCCTTCTTAAAAGCAGAAATGCTTTTGGTTGTCATGTAGAAAAGACTTTTGTCTTATCTTCTTTCTTTCAACAACAAAAGAGAGAGCAGGAGTTCATCTTATCTTTCTGATTTTTGTTTCATTTAGTGAATACCAGGGCCTGGTGAAGCACACAGGAGGCTGCCACTGTGGAGCAGTTCGTTTTGAAGTTTGGGCCCCAGCAGACTTGCACATCTTTGACTGCAAGTGAGTATTTTTCTCTTCCTAAATTGGCTTGAAAGAATTTAAGCGCTAAAATGTAGTGCTTCAAAATAATCTGGGGAGTTGGGGTGTAGATGAAAACAACATTGGCTATGAGCTGATAATTGTTGAAGTCAGGTGATGGGTACATAAAGGATAATTGTTCTTTTTTTTTTTCCCTTTTGTATGGCTTGTCAGAGAGCTCCTACAGCACAGGCCCAGGCAACACAGAGTAGGGTCCTCGGGAGTTGCGTTGGCTGAGTCACCCCTGAGACTGACACTGCTGTGTAGGGGGGTGGTGGTTAGCTAGAGGTGGGCCAGGCAGGGCACTGAGTGAAAAGCCTTGGGCAGAATCTTCGTAGGATTCCAGAGTTGGGGAAAGGTGGCGGGTACATGAGTGGAGGGTGTGTATACCTTCAGGCTCCCCATGCTCTGCCTTCTCACTCTGTCCTTTGGATGAAGCAGATAGTGCTTCCAGGGTCTGTGGAGAGCCTGTTTCTTAGCACTGTCCCCAGCACTATGATAGAGCAAGGACAACAGGCTCTGACTTTCTGGACCAATAGTTGGTGTGTAGCTAAGTATTCAGTATCCAATCCTTTTCGCCCCTAGGTATCTGAACTATATACGAGTAATAAATAAATAAATACAGTGGAGTTACTCAAATGGAGAGCTGACCAGGCTGCTAACAGTAGAGTCCAGATTGGGAAAGAAGCACTGTGGGATAACTTGCTAGAGGAGTCTATACTAAACTAGAATTTTTTAAAAGGTGGCCTTAAAAGAGGGGACTTTGACTTAATTCCAGAGATGGTAATTCTGGGGAACTGTTTTACTTGGAGATAGACTTTCTGTGACGTGAAGATGAAGAAAGAAGGAAACCTAAGCTTCCTTGTCCACTTTTGGTGTGGATATCTGAGAGGCATAAGATTGTACCAGTGTTTGAAATTTGTTTTCTATGTGTCTCTGAAGTCCATTGTTTCTCTTCACTATAAAGAACTGGGGATGAGCAGCAGAAATGTGCTTTTTTGGGTCCTGGTTTTCTGAGTAGTGCATAGCCTCCACTGCTGGCTTTGGGACCAGTGGGCTCTGCTACACGTGCAGAGCAGAGGCCCTGGGTAGCCAGGCCATCTGCCTGAGCTCCCCCTTTTTTGGATGGTGCTGAAAGGGGCTTAATCTCTGGGGTCAGCTGGCTCTTGGATCATATTGGGCTTGGCCTCTTGGACACACAGAGGTTGCAGAGGGCCTGCTCACAATCTAGAATTCGTTCTGTCTTTCTGTAGCTGCAGCATTTGCAAGAAGAAGCAAAATAGACACTTCATTGTTCCAGCTTCTCGCTTCAAGCTCCTGAAGGTTAGTGCTTAAGAGCAGGGTCAAGTAGTGCAGAGCACATTGGTGAGAATTTACGACACCCGCCCTCCCCTCCGCGCGAGCCTGCACACAGGCACACACACACACACACACACACACACAGTTTGCCCTCTATAGTGTGTGAGGGGTCCGGAATATGGCAGGGCCTCTCACAGGATTTAGTTTCCCTGTTTCTGTAGGTTTTATGTTTACTTTTAAAGGGTAATGTTATTTTTTCCCTTTATTTTTTGGAGGCCTATTTGATATTATTGTGGAAACATTTTCAAATCAGAGAATCAAAAAACAAATTAATAAAATCACCCAAATCCTATCAACCAAAGGTAGCTGCTGTTAATATTTGGTGTATGTCCTTCTGCATTATTTTCTACACAAATACATCTAAACCTATTGTTGTATATTTTTATCAAAGTAGGATTTTACCATTCTTTCTGTTGATAACCTACTTTCATCATTTCCCAATGAAAAGCTTACATAATTTTTTTATTTTTAAGTTTAATTTTATTATTTTAGGGAATTTTTTATACTTGGTACAAAATTTGAAAGGTAGAAGAAAATACGTATATACACAATGAAGAGTCTTCCCTCCACTGTCTCCAGGCCACTAGTCACTCCCTACCCCACAGCCAACTTCCTAGTTTATTTATCCTGTTATCTCTTTATCTATATCATTGGATTTCTAGGTGAGTCCAGTTTGTTTCTGATTATAAACAACAATGTGATGAACTTCCCTGTGTATAAATCTTTGAAAATTTAGAAATTGCTTGAGCCCAGGAGTTCAAGGTTACAGTGAGCTATGATCATGCCACTGCACTCCAGCCCAGATGATAGAGTGAGAACCTGTCTCTAAAAACACTTAAATAAATAATAATAAAAAAAAATTAAAAGACTTTTAGCACATTATGGGAAATGTAGAGTGGGGTGGGGCTTTAATTCCATCCTTTGTTCCAGCTTCCCTTGTCAAGGTCTGACAGAGCTCTCTGTGCCTGTACCAGTAGTTTTGGTGTAATTATCTGTTTCTTTTACTACACTTTGAGTGTCCCCAAGGCAAGGTAGTAAGATTTAATCCCAAATGCTCTGGGTCAGTCTGTCTCTTCTTTGCCTGCCCCTTAGTTCTTGAACAGCATATTGCTTGGTGTGGGCGTGTGGTAGAAGAGGTAGGCCAGGTGGGCAAGCCGCCTGTTCCTTATGTTTCCTATAAACAGAGTACCCATGTGTGTCCTCCAATGCCTGGTGCAGGCTATGGCCCCCACTCAATTGGCTTTGCCCCTAAGCACCTGTGACAGATGGTTTCTGGAGACACCACCAGATCTAACCCTGGGCTCTTTGGTCTCAGAGTTGATGCTCATACAATTTTCTGATCCTCCTTGAGCGTGCTGACCCAGACATCTTCCTGGTGCTCTACAGCACTGTTTTCTTCTCAGCTCCAGCTCACTAAAGAGAGTTTTCTGCTTGTTTATTTTATGGGCCCAGCACCCTTCCACTGTGCTACTCTGCTACTTGCTTGTTTATTTTAAAGTAAGTACAAAATGTATTCATTCATTCAAGTATGTATGAGGCAGCTGCTTGAGCCAGGCACTGTTCTACTGAAACACAGCAGTTAACATGACAGACACTGAGCTTACATTCTGTAGGTGGGGAGACAGATAAGTAAAAAATCTGATAGTGTAGGTGCTATAGAGAGAGAGAGAGAGAGTAGAGCGATATGCAAGATAATAGCCAGTACCTGTGTAGATTGGTTAGGGAGGATCCCTCTGTGGTAGTTAGAATCAAATGATGAGGAGGGCTTGGGTAGGAAGGGTGTCGTAGACAAAGGGAACGGATAGTGCAGAGGCCTTCTGGAACTTACACTTGGCATGTCTGAGGAGCCAAATGATGGCCATTGTGGCTGGGGGTCGTCAGAGGGGTGGGGGAAAATGGACTGAGATGAGGTTGGAGAGATGGCAGCACCAGGGAAGGAGAAAGATTTTATGCTTCATTTAGTGAGGCCCATGGAGGGTGTTAAGCAGGGTAGTGACAAGATCTGATTCAATGTTTTAAAAGCTCATTTGGGCCACTGTGTGGAGTGTGGATTGTAAGGAGGTAAGCATGGAGACAGGGAAGCAGGCAGGAAGTTGTTATGGTGGGCCAGGAGAGGCAGTGGGAGCTTGAATTGGGATGGAAGTCATGGAAATGGAAAGAAAATAGATAACTGGATGTGTTTTAAAGCAGTGGTTCTGAGGCTGGGCGTGGTGGCTCACGCCTGTAATCCTAGCACTCTGGGAGGCCG
>VBSM01000725.1:4573988-4587585 GCA_008086735.1 Cheirogaleus medius
GAAAAAAAAAAAAACAGAAAAAGAGTTCTGTCCCAAAAAGTGAAGTTAAAGGTATCTTTTGAACATACCTGTAGAGGTGGGAAGTGGGCAGGTGGGAAGTATGGAGTTCTGGAGCAAGATCAGAGCTGGAGCTACCACCTTGGAAGTTGTTGGCGTGCTGACGTTGCTTAGAGTCATGGGACTGACAAGGTCAGCTGGGGAGATGGTATAGCCAGAGAAGGAATCAGGCTGAGGCCAGCCCTGGGACTCATAGACCTTCATAGAGAGTGAACAGAAAAGGAAGAGGAGTAAGCAGAGGGCCTGGGAGGCGTGTCCAGTGGAAGGAGGAAGGACGGGACAGTCAAAGGCCAGTGTTTCAAAACAGGAGTGCTACTGAGAAGTCAGGTTAAGAAGAACCCAGCAGTCCAGAGAAGTGACCATTGTATTTGTCAACATGGTGGTCTTCAGTGATTTCTGACTGGGCAAGAAGATAGAAGAAATGACCAAAGAAGTTGAGTGTAGCAGAGTTTGATGATAGGCTGTGAGTTCTAGTGGGGAGGAAGGGGCATGAGGTTGGTGGATATTGGATAATATAGGCACCAGGGCCTGGGTGCCTCTGGGTAACTTCTCGTAATGAATGAGGTAGACTAGGATGTGAGTTGCCTCCTGGTAATCCCTTGAGGGAAAGTGAATATTCAGGTAACTCTGGATGGTTTGGGACTACTTGGCAGTTCTTTGCTGTGTCTATGTGGTGTGGCTGTGGAGTAAGAAAGGCCCCTCAGGGAACTGTTTTCTTATGAAGCACGAAGCTCTGTGCAGGTCTTTCTTTCCTGTGGCAGTGGGTGGTGGTCTGGTGCAGGGGAAGTATTAAGAGATTTAACAGTGATGAGGAACCTTCACTCCCCGCAGCCCCTCCAGCCACTTAGTTTCCCTCCCTAGAAGTAAACCACTGTTCCTTGGATACCTCTTCAAAGGCACATACAAGGATATAGCCTTTTTAAAAAATTAAAATGGTTCTGTATTACACACATTGTTTTACACCTTGCTTTTTTCATTTTGTAACCTTGGAGGTTGTTCCATATTAGTATTTGTAGAGCTGCCTCATTTTTTTCAAAAGTTACAGAATATTCCATTTTATGAGTGTCCATAATGCTTTAACCCATCCTCTATTGATGGACATTTTCCCAATCTTTAGCCTTTATAAACAGTGCTATAATATCTATATATCTGTGTCACTTGAGACATCTGAGTATGTCTGTAGGATAAATTTCTAGAAGCGGAATAGTGGTCCCCAACCCTATCAGAGACTGGTTTCATGGAAGACAATTTTTACACGAACCAGGTGTTGTGGGGTAGAGCTCAGGCAGCGATTCAAGTGATGGGGAGCGGCTGTAAATACAGATGAAGAGATGAAGCTTTACTTGCTTGCCCGCCACTCACCTCCTGCTGTGCAGCCCGGTTCCTAACAGGCCAGGAACTGGTACCCGTCCATGGCCCAGGGGTTGGGGACCACAGTGTTAAAGGATACATACACTTTAAAATTTTGGTAGATGTTGCTAAATTTTTACCAGTTCATATTCCCAGGCCTGATACATGAGAGTGCATATTTCTTTACATACTTATCGATACCGTGTTAACCAACTTTTTGATTTTTGCCCACCTGACAGTGAAATATATCTCATTGCAGTCTATCAGTGTGAGCATCACTTCTTAGGTTAAAGAACTATTGTTTTTCCTTTTCTCTGAACTGTTTCTTCATGCTCTTTGCCCAATTTCCCATTTGATTTATCCATTAAGGAAATGAGCCTGTCTATGATGTCTGGCAAATATTTTTTTCCTGGTTTGTCCTTTGTAGATTAATTCAAGTACAGTCAACAGTTTTCTTAAAGACCTTGAGCTGTACTGTTTGAGGACATGGAGAGCCAGTCCTTCGGGTGAGCTTCTCTCCTTGGGAAGCAGACATTTCACTTCCTGACATCGACAGGATCATGATCTTGCCGTGGGTCAGAGAAGGCTCAAGGCTGAGTTGTTCTGTGTGCAGTTGATCTAAGGGAAGCCATGAACTGTCACGTTCCACACTAACATGTCTCTGGACAGTGTAGATGGGTCCCTGTCATCAAGAAGCTTCCAGTCTTTTGTGGGACATAGGACATATCCTCATAATCCTGAGAGCCCCACCAAAGAACTCCCCCCATTAAGTTAAGATTTATTTTTTAAATGACATAAAAAATAATCCCTTTGTAAAAAGAGAACACCTGTCTCTTTTCACCTAGGGAGCCGAGAATATAACCACTTACACGTTCAATACGCACAAAGCCCAGCACACCTTCTGCAAGAGATGTGGTGTTCAGAGCTTCTATACTCCCCGCTCAAACCCTGGAGGCTTTGGTGAGTAAAAGGGATGGCTTGTGAGCTCTGGGAGACACAGAGGTCCGTGGTGGTCTGGATTAAAGTTCTGGTGGGACAGGTGGGGTGCCCCTGCCTGGCTAGGCCCTGTCCCATGCATGTCTTAGGAGAACAGGGCTCTTCAGCAGAGCTCTTTCCAAGTGATAGAACATAAGACTGGCTCTGGCTAAACCTATCTAAATCCCTTAATCTGAATATGGCAAAATCTGATTCAGAGTCCATCCAGATGGTGATTCTTACTGGTGCTCCTAGTGCTGTGTGTCGATGACATTGAAGGGCAGAGAGGACAGGTGGGGAGCTGGGCTTGTGGGGCCAGAGGAGGCAACTTTAATAATGACAGAGGTTAAGGGAGTAAAGGAAGCAAGAATGAGGAACAATTATAATTCCATTAAAAAAAATTGTATTTGTTCAAAAAATGAGCCCCTCTTAGGTCCTGCTTGGTTCTGGGGGTAAATAAAACTAACCCTTGGACAGTTGTTCAGAATAATACCATTGTCAGCGTGAATTGATGGGGAAATTAGAGGTGGAAGATGTTCCCGAGGACTCTTGGTCCCTGTATAAATGCAGCCTCCAGAGCTGCAGGGGTGGCTATGACTGTGACTGACTTTTGCCTTATTGGTAGGGCAGGGTATGATGTCCTCACCTCCCCATTTCTTCAGCAGCTCCTGTTTGTTCCTCATCGGTCCCATGGAGACCCCTTCCTGCAGGGATTTGAAAAGTGTAAAATCTTGTACAAATGGGGGGCATTTAGTTCTTAGGAAGTTATCTATCTAAACACAGAAAAGGCCTGTGAATTTTTCAGGCTACCAGTCAGAAATTGCTCCAGGCTGAGCCTCTCTGCTATTTTGTACTCTCGATTTGGTGTTGAATGGTGTCCAGCCTTGGCTGTCTCTGGTTCAAGGAGTCTGATCCCCACTGGCAAATGAGGAAAGAGCCAGAGCCTTCCTGGGCATCAGGCAGCATGCCAGTCTCGTTGCTTAAGTCATAAGCTGTAGCATATCACTAGGAAATCCTTATGTGTAGTGCAGTGGTGCTTACAGGTGGGGATTTGTCCAAGAGCCAGTATGGCATCTGTTCTCACCCATACTTGGGCCTCCCTTTCTCTGTGCTGCTTCCCCATAGGAATTGCCCCCCACTGCCTGGATGAGGGCACCGTGCGGAGTGTTGTCACTGAGGAGTTCAATGGCAACGATTGGGAGAAGGCCATGAAGGAGCACAAGACCATCAAGAACATGTCTAAAGAGTGAGCTTCTCCCTGTCCCTTCCTGAAAAGGAGGAATGATTGGGGCCAGCAGCTGTGCTGTCCCTGCCACACCTGAGTGTTGCTCCTGGATACAGCCACCCCAGGCTGCTGGCCAGCAGCCACCTTGATCTCTGCAGTTTGCTCCAGCTACCAGTTTCTTTAGGCAGCTCTTTGTGTTTCCTTAGCCTAGATATTGATGTAGGCTAGTTGACATTCTTCCTTCTCTTCCCAACTTTTGTGTGATCTTTTAGGGGAAAAAAAAATAAATATTTTTAACATTAAAGCAGTTACTATGGTTTATCATTTCTTTTGCACTGTGGTTTTGCTTCTAAGGCTAGTCAATTAATAGCAGATATTTATTGAGCGCAAGATGTTTACAACCAAATTGCGAAGAAGAGATAAGACAGATGAAGCACAGTGATTAAAAAGAAGATTGTGAATTATTATAATCCATGTGAGCTGCGAAGATGATATGAGCTCTAGGAGTTCAAAGGGGAGAGAGAGCGGGCCGGTGAAGGAAGACTTGCGGAGGGTATGATTTGATTTGAATCTACTTTTTTTTTTAAAGAGGAAACAGTTTTTAATTCCTTTTTTAATTGTGGTAAAATAGATACAACATAAAATTTACCATCTTAAGCATTTTTAAGTGTACACTTCAGTAATGTTAAGTACATTTATATTGTTGTGTAACCATCGCTGTCTCCAGAACTCATCTTGTAAAACTGAAACTCTGTACACCTTGCAAAACTGAAACAACAACGTTGGGCCTGTTTCTAAAAGAAGCAAGATTTAAGCAGTTAGAGGGGAGAAGTAGCTGTGTGAATAGAGGTGCAGGTACATGCAAAAGCCAGGTTGAATTAGAGGCTTGGATTTGAAGAAATAATGAAGAGATGTGAAAGGTATGTTGAGGCTGGACTGGTCTTGGATAGTAGTCTTAGGACTTTGGCCTTTATTTTATAGGCATTGGGAGGCCTTGGACAGGATGAATGAAGTCTGGCCTGTTAGTCTTCTGATGGGTTCCTGTCTCCCTCCTTACTTCACCTTGCTGCATATCATTATCAGATTAACTTTCCTAAAACATTCCTTTCATTACCAAATACTGAGTATTTGTCACACATAATGGTCAATACTTTGTAAATATTTGCTCTTTGCTTTAGGAAAATTAATCATGAAATGATTTGAAAGGTAGACTAGACAAGAAAAAAGAGCAGAGAGGAAATAAAGATGGCCAGTTCCTTGGTTTACTGGTTCTGCGCAGTCACTGTCTCTTCTGGGTCACCAACAGCCACGTTCACACTCTAAAGTTGGGAGGAGCTGGGCAACCCACAGGACCTGGGTTTTCAGGGCCAGAACTCTAGATATTCTTACATTTTTTATTTTATTTTAAAATTATACAGGTAAAACATGAATATATCCTCATAAGGTGAATGTCCCCTCTGGTCTGCCATTTCTGTTGTAATATTATATAAAAATATAGTTTGTGTATCTTAAAAACAAAGAGCATCATACTATACCTTTGTTCTGCAATTTGCATTTTTTATTTAATAGCATCTTGATCTTTTCATATTAATATGTATGTTCTTATACATACATGTATAGAATTGCATAGCATGGGTATAGTTTTCTAACCACTATTTTTTTTGTGGAAATTATGGTTCTTTCCAGTTTTTTGGTATTATAATGAACATCCTTTTAAATATCTCTTTTATTTATTTATTTTTTTGAAATGGTGTCTTGCTATTGCCCAGACTAGTCTCGAACTCCTGGGCTCAAGAGGTCCTGCTTCAGCCTCCCAAGTACCTGGCATTACAGGTGCACCACCCTGCCTGGCTCCATACCACTTTGTACATAGCGTATGTTATTTAAGAATGTAGAAGTGGGGCCTCGCGTGATGGCTCATGCTTGTAATCCTCGTGCTGGTAATCCTAGCACTCTGGGAGGCTGAGGTGGGAGGATCACTTGAGCCCAGGAGTTTGAGACCAGCCTGAGCAAGAGTGAGACCCTGTCTCTATTAAAAATAGAAAAAAATTGGCCAGGCATGGTGGCATGCGCCTGTAGTCCTAGGTACTTAGGAGGCTGAGGCAGAGGATTGTTTGAGCCTAGGAGTTTGAGGCTGCAGTGAGCTGTGATGACACCACTGCACTCTAGTTGAGGTGACAGAGTGAGACTGTCTCCAAAAAAAAAAATGTAGTAAGTGGAATTGCTGGGTTGAAGAATATTCATATTTTAAATATTAAAAAGCTGCTAAGTTGCCCTCAGAAAGTGTATGCTAGCTTAAAGTGGCCATCAATCCTGTATATAGCACAGTAACCTCAATTACACTTGATATTATCAGTGTTTTTAAGTGTTTTTCCTTTTTGTTTCCTCCACTTCAGTAAGCTGGTCTAGTTATCCGATGTCTTTTTGTGACCAATCTGTTGGACAAAAAAGTTTGATTTTTAAAAATTCTGTTACTGCCAGGTGCAGGTAGCTTGAGCCTGTAGTCCCAGCACTCAAGAGGCTGAGGCAGGAGGATCACTTGAGCCCAGGATTCAAGGATGCAGTGAGCTATGATTGTGCCACTGCACTCCACCTTGGGTGACACAATGAGACCTCGTCTCTAAAACAATAAATAAAAGTTCCATTATTCTGATCACCTGTGAGATTGAGGACCTTTTCATGTTTTTTTGGTCATTTTATTTCTTATTGGTTGCTTGATTATATCCTTTGCCCATTTTTCTTTGGGCTATTTGAAAAAATTAGCAAATAAGCGTATTAGTTAATACATTTTTGGAGTTCTCTATCATGTTGAGGATGTTAATCCTTTGTCGTATATTTTGCAAATATCCCCTTTCAATCTGTAGCTTGTTCTTTGTTCATAGGGTTGTTTTTTTTTGTTTTTTTTTTTGAGATAGTCTGGCTCTGTTGTCTGGGCTAGAGTGCTGTGGCGTCAGCCTAGCTCACAGCAACCTCAAACTCCTGGGCTCAAGCAATCCTTCTGCCTCAGCCTCCCAAGTAGCTGAGACTACAGGCATGTGCCACCATGCCCAGCTAATTTTAGTTGTCCAGCTAATTTCTTTCTATTTTTTAATAGAGACGGGGTCTCATTCTTGCTCAGGCTGGTTTCGAACTCCTGACCTTGAGTGATCCTCCGGCCTCAGCCTCCCAGAGTGGTAGGATTACAGGCGTGAGCCACCACGCCCGGCCTCTAATTCCTTTCTTGATAATGATGATGACACCTTGCGTTTCTAGTTTTAGACTGCTAGATTTTGATAAAGTCTTTATTATGTTTAAGTTGTTTTCCTATCTCTTTTTTTCTTAAGAGTTATTAGGAATAGTGGCTGCATTTTGTTATCTTTCAAAAGCATCTACAAATAGAAGAATGTGTTTTTTCTTCTTAATTTGTTTAAGTAATGAGTTCTATTGATGGATTTCCCAAAGGGGAACCATTCTTGCATTCCTGGAGTAATAGGCTATTTGGTCATGGAGTAGTGATTCTTTTGATGCACTGCTGGATTCAATTTGCTAATATTTTCTTTGACATTTTTGCATCTGTATTCACAAATAAAATTGTCAGTAGTTTTGTGGTACATTGTGTTTTGTTATGTCTGTGAGTCAGAGCACTTTTCTATTTTATGCTTTAAATAACATTGAAATTATCTTTAGATAGCTGTAAAACCATCTAGGCTAGGAACCTTTTAAAATTGGCACAATTACCTTTCTAATTTCTCCTGTGGTTATTGAGTTTGTTCTGTTTCACTTTTTTAAAGTAAATCTTCAAGTAAAACATTAATATAGGCTGGGCACGGTGGCTCAAACCTGTAATCCTATCACTCTGGGAGGCTGACGTGGGAGGATCACTTGAGGTCAGGAGTTGGAGACCAGCCTGAGCAAGAGCCAGACCTGTCTCTACTAAAAATAGCAAAGATTAGCCGGGCATGGTGGTGCACAACTGTAGTCCCAGCTACTCAGGAGGCTGAGTCAGGAGGATCACTTGATTCCGGGAGTTTGAGGTTGCTGTGAGCTATGATAAGGCCACTGTGCTCAAGACGGGGCAACAGAGTGAGATCCTGTCTCATAAAAAAAAAAAGAAAGAAAGAAAGAAGAAGAGAGAGAGAAAGGAAAGAAAAGAAAGAAAAATTGATACAGTGCCCTGCCATTGGATATAATCCAGTTGCCAGTGGGCACCTGTTCTCTGCTTATTCCTATTCTCACATGCGGTTAGACTGGAGCTCTTACTGGGGAGTAGGGGTGGGACCAGTTAGTTGGGGACTTGCTCGGTTTAATGACAGAATTTTTTACTTTGCAAGGACTCAACAAAAGGAGCAGTCTGAAGCTGTGCAGTGGAAGACCACTACCATGGCAACATCAGTCTGTCCTGGGGCCCAAGCCCTGTACAAACCCTGGCTCATCTGTCTTTCCTCCGACCCTGGCTAGCGGCACGTCCACCTCCGCCTTGCAGTTGGTCCTGAGTATCATCCTGCACAGGTTTCCCTCATTCTCTCCTAAACGTGGCCAAGAAAGCACCACAGCGGCCTGCGCAGGAAATCCGGATAAGGCAGCGCCCCCTGCAGGTCTTGGATGCACGTGCTTGATGCCAAGGCCTTGGAAGATCAAAAGATACTGGGTTGCGCCGCCGGGCTCGCTCGTAGTCCCAGCTACCGCGGAGGCTGAGCAGGGAGGATCTCTTGAGCCCAGGAACTCCAGGCCGCAGTGCGAGATGATCGCCCTGTGAATGGCCACCGCGCTTCCTCCTAGCAAGACCCGCCTCTACCACACACACACACACACATACACACGGTTTACATTAATCTTGCAATAATGCCACCCTACAGTTTATGAAATTGAAGTGTTTCGACCCTGTTCATTATATTGTGGTAGAGTTTTGTGGTCCTGTATTTGCTTAGGAAATCATACATTTCCTCTAGATTTGCAATTTTGTTACCATGGAGTTGTGTATAATCTCTTACCATTTTTTCAGTCTTTTCCATTTTGGTGGCTATGTGTCCATTCTGTTCCTAATAACGACACTTTTATTTTCTCTTTTTCTTAATTAGACTTACCATGTGTCTGCTTATTTCATTTTTCAAAGAATTATTATCCTTTACACTATTTTTTGGTTTCACTTATCTTTTATCTGTATTAAATCCTTCCTATTGGCTTGTATTTTTTATTTTCTTAAATTGAATCATGTAGTTCACTTATTTTCAATCTTTTTGAAAATAAAGCATTTAAGTCTATAAATTACCTAAATACAGATTCCACATAAAATAATTAAGTAATTTTTATTACTTTGTAGAAATTTGTAATATCAATTTTGATTTCCTCTTTGATCTAGGGGTTATTTAGGAAGGGTTTCTTGGGGCTTTTGGGGTTTTTTTAGAGACAGGGTCTCACTTTGTTGCCCAGGCTGGAGTGCAGTGGCACCATCATAGCTCACTGTAACTTTTAACTCCTGATCTCAAGGGATCCTCCCATCCCAGCCTGCAGAGTAGCTAGGACCACACCACACAGGTGCATGCCACCATGTCCAGCTAAGTTTTTAATTTATTTTTTCTTGTAGAGACTGGGTCTCACTATGTTGTCCAGGCTGGTCTCCTGGTCTCAAGCAATCCTCCCACCTCGGGCTCCCAAAGCACTGGGATTACAGTCGTGAGCCACTGTACTCAGCCCAGTAAGGGGCTTCTTGATTTCCAAGTAGGGTTGTTCTCCCCTTTTAGGAATTTTATTATTTATTTACATGTTATCTGATTATGATAAAAAATGTGGCCTGCAAAATCTCTATGTTAGGGGGAATTTATTAAGGATTTCTTAGTCGCCAATAAACAAATGACTTTTGCAAATGTTCTGTCACATAAGGTGTGAATGTTTACTTTATTAAAATGCTCTATGTTTTTACTTTTTGCCAACTTGATTTGCCAAAATTCTGGAAGAATATTAAAGCCTCCTACTATTACTGTGTTTTTTATAAAGATCTTGTTTTTCTGGGAGAATTTGTTTCATGTATCTGGCTACTGTGATGTTTGGTGCATATCGCCTCATGGAGTGAACCTGTTTCATTATAAAATACCCATTTTTGTTTAGTTTCATGCTTTTTGATGTCATATTCAGCTTGACCTAGATTTATAGTGTTGTTCTTCACTTTTGTTTGCCTCCTGTATGGTATATGGCTCATCCTTTATTTTTAGTCTTTGTCACTTTTAGATGTAGCTAGATTTTGTTTTCTAAGTTAACTTGATGGTCTGTTTTGGTAGGGAAATTTAGCTCATTCATATATTTTTAAAGTAACTATCTGATTTTTATTTTTTGTATTAATCCCATTATATTTATTATGATTTATACTTTGTTTCCTCTTTTCTTTTTATTCTTTCTTTTGTCAACTTTTAAATTTCTCTTCATTTTCTGCTTTCTCCTCTGTTAATTGGAACCTATAGGCTTTTCAGTTCTGTAGGCAGTTACCTTGCAATCCCTCACAATCCAGACTAAACTCTGTGAACTAAAATAAAAGTCTGAGCCCCCCAGCCAACTGAACAGACTCCTTCTTGGCCAAGGAAACCCCAGAAATACCCTAAAGATGAGTTGCTGGCCATGAGAAGGGAGGTCAGACTCACCTTGCCATGCTCCCTCCCTTCTTGGAGATACCCTCTGTAACTCATTAACAGGCCTGAGGCTATACAAAATGAAGCTTAAACCACGCCTCAATTTACTTAATAGATCTCATGAGTCTATGTCCCTGACTTGTCTCTGATTAGCAGACTTCCTTATCTTAACTTAAAATATTCCAAGCCTTTAGAGGAAGCTTCATTTCTTTAACTAATTACAAATCAAAGAATCTTTAAACCCACCTATAACCTGTAATCCCTCCCCCCACTTCAAGATGTCCCACTTTTTGGGGCCAAACCAATGTACACTTTCCATGTACTGATTTATGACTTGACATGTAATCCCTGTCTCTCTAAAATGTATAAAATCAAACTGTAACCCAACCATGGCAAGACCACTTGCTCAAGGAGTCTTGGGTGTGACTCTAGGCTGTGGGTCACTCATACTTGGCTCAGAATAAACCTCTTTAAATTATTTTACAGAGTTTGGGTTCTTTTCTGTTGACAAGATAGCACCCAATGTGGGGCCCAGAGCCTCCCAAAGGAGTAGCTCAAACTCAGCAACAAGTACTGGCATGGCCCCTTTGAGTTTCTCCTTGGGCAGAACTGATAAGTCCTCCTGAGCTCTGGACCTCACATTCTTGGTTGATGGTCCTGGTTTATTCTGAGCTGTTGGTTCTTTTCCTATGAATGTGTTGTTTGGGATCCTAATTTTGATTGGAGGTGCATTTTAAAGGGTCTTCTCCATTGCCTCTTCCTCCCAAATTAATCTCAATTGGCTTTTCTTCGTATTTACGAAAGAGGAAACAAAACTGTAACCAAGCCATGGTAAGTTCCCTTGCTCAAGGATTCCTGGGCATGGCTCCAGGCCATGATCACTCTTACTTGGCTCAGAATAAAACTCTCTAAGTTATGTTACAGAGTTTGGGTTCTTTTCCGTTGAAAACCCTAAATAAGTATACTTGTCTACTATTTGTCACCCTGTACCATGAGGCTTTACCTCCCATAGCCTCCCCCTGGCCCCAGAGGAGACCTTTAGAATTCTTTCATTTCTCTCCTCTCACTTGGAACTGAGGAATTTCATAGCATATCTGTGTATTTTTTTTTAAACATCAAAGCTGCTTAGGATTTGGTGGGCTCTTGCAATGTCTCTCAGATTATAGAAGTTCTCCTTTATTACCCACTGCCCCATCTGTAGCTTTTTCTCCTTCTGGAACTTCCATTATTCACATTAGTTCTCCTGGATGTATTTTTCATTCTTTTCCACCATGATTCCCATTTCTTAACTTCTTCCCCTCTTTGTTCTGAGATATATCTTCTACTTGATATTCCACATTACTGATTTGGCCACCACTGAGATGCACCCTTTTATGTGTGGGCTAGTGCCTGAGCTTTCATTATTGTCTTTGATAAAGTTTCTTCTGTTAACTGCTACTTGAGTGAGATCTGTCTACTCCAAGGAATGGAACTCCCCTCCCTCGGAGCCCCCTCAGTTGAGGGTTCCCTTCTTGGTTTTTGTGTTTCCTTAATGGGTCAGGATTCCTGAGTAGTGGCCAAGTGGGGGGAGCTGACAAGCCATGAGCCCTGTGGTGAGGAGGGGGTGGGGAGTGGGGGACTCTACCAACCTCAGCACCCTCACCCCAGCCAGGTGGCCCTCCTAGGACTCTGAGCAAGTGGATACAGCCCCTCCCAGGGGATTCTTAACCACTTCGGTGCAGCGCTCACCGGCCGTGAAGCCTCGCCCACAGCCGGCACTCACAGTCCGCACGGCGGTGTGTGCTGCGCATTGACGACGCATCCGTTTTGCTCTTGTGTGATGAGGAGAGCTTTAAAGCACTGAAAGCTTGTTTTACTTTACAGGCAGCTTTAGGAAAATAACTATAATAACTCCTACTAAGGACTTGTTAAAAGGTCACAGATTCGTAGTGACTTATTAGCTGAACGTCCACACTGCAACTGCAGAGATAAAAGCAAAGCTTTTGATTGTCGACTAAAGTCGACGCTCGGCTGTGCGCCTTCATACGCTCTCGTTCATCTGTGGCTGACGACTATAGTCGACGCTGGTACCAAAGTGGTTAATTGAGATCTTTTTTTGTTTGGTGGGGAGGGAGGGTTTCTTTCTCTGTCTCTTTTTTCCCACGTTCCTTCAAGAAACCATAAAATTCTGATCTTTGCTCCAGGCTTCAAGGCTGCTGCCTAGTCTTACAGGTTGTTAACTACACAAGATTAATCTGGCTAAGTGGATGCTTAATTCTGTGCTCCTCTGCCAGGCTGTTTGTGCCCTGGGGAGGGAGTGTGTCTGCCTGGAGGAAGGGCTGCTTTTTCATAATTTCCACAGGGACACTTTTTTCTTGATAAGACAAGTGTCCCCAGGGCTATATTCTACCTGGAGGGTACTTTTCCTGCCAAGGCATTGCTAGTGGCTGCCCTGCAGGCTCCAGGGACTTTCTTCCCTCCTGTGCTGCTGTCCCTTGGCTCTCTCCTGGCGCCAAGGAAAGCCTAGCTCTGTTCCAGACCCAGAGTAGACCTGAAGCCTCAGGCGCACCCACCCTCTGAGCATGCTCACCCGGCTGCTGTGTGACACCCCAGAAGGTGCTAGGATGGAGAGAGGGGTAGTGGGATCTTGCCCTCAAGCACATCCACCAGGCATTCAGTAAATAAAAACACTGGTTTATTTTTAATTAATGTATTAATTAATATTTTAATTAATTTGTCTTTTTTAAAAGTTGGAATGTACAGTAGAACAAAAGTAAAGCGGCAGAAAGTAAGTCTCAAATCTCACAACCCAGAAGCAACTTTTTTTTTTTTTTTTTTTTTTTTGAGACAGAGTCTCACTCTGTTGCCAGGCTAGAGTGCCATGGCGTCAGCCTCACTCACAGCAACCTCAAACTACTGGGCTCGAGCAATCCTCCTGCCTCAGCCTCCCGGGTAGCTGGGACTACAGGCATGCGCCACCATGCCCGGCTAATTTTTTCTATATATTTTTAGTTGGCCAATTAATTTCTTTCTATTTTTATTAGAGATGGGGTCTCAGTCTTGCTCAGGCTGGTTTCGAACTCCTGACCTTGAGCGATCCTCCCACCTTGGCCTGCGAGAGTGTTAGGATTACAGGCGTGAGCCACCGCGCCCGGCCCCCAGCTAATTTTTTTTAACTTTTGTAAGGATGGGGTCTTGATATGTTGCCCAAGCTGGTCAGTGTCGATCCTTTACATACCTCTTTGGGCAAGTGGAGTAAATCTATTGTGTAAATAAGTAGATGTGGAAATGTTGGGTCAAAACACATGAAATTTTACTCCAACCTGTCAAATTGTCTCCCGTACAGGTTGTGCTATTTACACAGCTGCCAGCAGTTTACAAAGGGCTAACTTTTCTTTAGTGCATTGTTTTT
>VBSM01000725.1:4587685-4602746 GCA_008086735.1 Cheirogaleus medius
GCCTCGTTTTTTTTTTTGAGACAGAGTCTCACTCTGTCGCCCGGGCTAGAGTGCTGTTTGGGTTTTTTCCCAGAGGAGGAAGCTGAAGTTTGGACAGCCCCTCCATGGGCTCCCTTTTGCAGAGGCTGCTCTAGATGGGATCTCCTCTGGCTTGGGCAAATACGCCAGCGCCAGGCCAGGTCCCCTGTGCTTCCTGGTCTCTTTTCCCCCTTTGTTCCTTGAATCTGAAAACTCTTCAAGACTTCAGAGGAAGTGCAGTGAGTTGATTCTCATGTACCGGGAGAACAGAACATAGAGGCGGCGGAACCAGAGGAGCTGGCTGCGGTGGCAGGACATGGCTCTCTAGAAGAATCAAAGAGAACCAGTTATGGAACACGTGCACTGGAGCTGTTTCCGCTACTTTCAGTTCCAGCCTCCTCACCTTAAATCCTTCCTCCCACTGAAATACCTTATGCCTTATCCTTATCTGGCTTCTTCCTATAACCCAGGAGCCCTCTGGACTGGCCTCCAATCACAGCCTCCCTTTCCCATCCTGCACTTACTTCCCTGTGATGACAGCAGACGATGCTAACAGAAGCCAGAGCACTCACTGTGAGACACCAGGAAACTGGGGGAACAGTCTTCGTGCCTCATCTCAACACTAACAACCCAGTGAGTTAAGTACGATTAGTATTGCTTTTTAAAAAATAAATAGACGAGGAAACTCATCAATCTCAAATAGCTAGTAGGTAGTAGAGCTGAGAGTGGAACTCAGAGCCTGCACTCTTAACCACTTTGCTGCTCCTCACACACCCGGCACACACCCAGCAGCGGGTGTCACGGGAAGGAGCCCTGGAGCGCTGTGCCCGACTCTTCTGAGCCAGGTAAGCCGGGAAGATACAGCCACCACCAGGAGAAGAAGAAAAGGAATGGTACGCAGGTATGGGCTGTACTTCCCACTTCGTGGGGGACATGTATATTGTTATTCAGACTTAGTATAGTTCTTTTTTAAAGCAGAATACATTATAGCAACTTATTTAACTAGATAAAGTTGCTGATGGCCTAACACAAACAAAAACGTTCCAAAACGGATGGCCTAAAAATAAATAAATAAAATAAAAGGTTGCTGCCTGTCTTTCTCTAAGTTTTAATACCATAGTTAAACAGCCTCTCTAAGCTAATATCATTGTGAACCTTTATGTAAAGAACTCATTTTATATTTACTGTTAGAACATACATGACTTTAGAGATATAAACACCTGTAATAACCAAGCTTTAACTGGTAAAGGGAATTCGGGCAGAACTGTCACCACAGGATATATTCTAAAACACTACACAGCATTGTTTCCACAGGAAATACAACTGAAAATTTTAAATGAAAGGTTGTTTCATTGTTCAAATGGGTTGTTTGAACCCATTCAAACAAAATGGGTTTGTCAACTGACAGAACGGTGTTAAAATTTTGAAGACCATAATAAAAAT
Organism: Cheirogaleus medius; assembly: GCA_008086735.1. NCBI lineage: Eukaryota > Metazoa > Chordata > Mammalia > Primates > Cheirogaleidae > Cheirogaleus > Cheirogaleus medius. The sequence continues at coordinate 4,589,147 of VBSM01000725.1, forward strand.
TAAATGTTTAGGAAAACATTGATAGAAGGGATGAACTCTGTAGTCCAAATCACACTTGATTTTTCTACTTGTAATAATTACCAAGTTGCAAGGGTGTCCCATATCATGCTGCCTGTGTGGCCTATCTACTGAGATCCCTCATCTTTCAGCGACAGCACTCATTCAACAAGATGGGCATGTACAGAAATTATCTGTTGCCAATGTGGATTTTCCCAAGCTATATTTTTCTATTAATTTTTGTTCATATTTTCCAAGGGACTAATAAAACATATCAAAATTTTATGTGCGATTTTGTATTTCTGCTTTTTCCCCTCTTTTGAAGCATTTTCACTACATATCCTTCAAAACTGTGATTTTACTGGTTATATAGTACTGTATTCTCCAGTTGCTGGATATTAGTTCCTATTTTAGCTATTATAAATTATTCTAATGATCATCCTTGCACATATATTTCTGGACATATCTTTGTTCATTTGCTTAGGATAAAATTCTAGAAATAAAAATTATTGGGTCAGAGTAGGTATGAATCTATTAAATTATATAAATAATACATGATTATCTTTTAAAATGTTTAAAGATTAAAAAGAAAAAAATTAAATTCACCGAAAGTCCCACCACCCAGAGGTAATTAGTTAATATTTTTGCATGTTCTTTGATTTTTTCATGTATATGTGTATGTGTAAAATGTATTACACTATATATACATTGCCCTATAACCTGTTTTCACTTAATATATCAAGAATCTCAAAAAATAGGAACAATTTCTCAGATGACTTCTACCATTCATTACTATTGCTTCCCAGAAAGGCTGTTGCAAGTTACATACCTATTTCATTTAAAGCTTAAACAATGGGTTCTATTACTATCATTTGATCCTTTCTACTTTGCTAGCAAAAAGTTATTTTATTTTCTTATCCTCAAAATAATTCCATTCTTCTGACATGGTCAAGATGAGGCAGTGAAGTCATATGTCCTGTTCTAAACATACAGCAATGACACAGACAAATATAGACAATACAAGAAAGGCATGAACGGCTCAGAACTCAGAGCAGCAACACCCTGAACCCAAAGGACACAAATCCAGGTGTGAGAATGGCTGAGATGGAGGGTGAGTGGGCGGGGGTTCTGCCAGAGAGGGTCCCCAAACTTGAAGCTTGGGTTCTGCTAGAACCAGGGGCTCCCTAGCCTCTGAGAAGAGGCTGGTGAAAAAATGCTGTCCACTGGGTGGCCAGCTGCAGTGCACGGCAAGCTTGATGTCTGAGGCCAGCACTGAGCCAAGCGGCCTGCTGGCTCAGAGGCGGCCCGGGACTGCTGTCAGAGGATCCGACTCTGGCCTTCCAGCAACTGCAGACTCTCAGCACAGAGGAAAAGGGGTATAAGTGTCCCAAATTCAACAACCAAAAAGATATTCCCCGTCATTATAAAAATTACTAAAGGAAATGCATCAGCAAAAAGTGAACCCAGAGGAAATGTGTGGGACACAGGAACCATGGAGGGCCAGGAGTCCCCTGTTCAACAGTAACAATACTGTGAGCCACAACATCAATGGCAGGCGATCACGTGCAGTTAAAACACACATAATTTCTTGTGCTAAGGAGGACAAATACTGAATAACTCTATGCTTTGAATTTTATAGTTATGGATGGTATTACAATTTTAGGAGTCACACAAACAGCAGGGGAAAAGGAGGAAGAAGGGCTGTGCAAAACTTGACCAACCCAACAGAAGGCAGGAAATGGGGGGGTGGGAAATGGTTTAGAAAACACAAACTTAGATGTAGATATAAGCACAAATACTAAATATACTCCCTATAAAATATTTCAGAGCAGGATTAAAAAAAAATCCAACTATATGCTACTTTCAGAAAACACAACTAAAAATCACAGCAAAAGGCTTTAAAACTATGATTTTACCGGTTATATTGTACTGTATCATTCAGCTGCTGAATATTAGTTCCTAATATTAATGGATTAAAGAAACAAAAAGATAAACCATGCAGATACTACCTAAAGAAAGGTAGTATAGCAATATTATTAAAATAGTATGTAAGTCAGAAACCATTACTATAGAGAGACATTATAGGATAATAAAGGGAGTAATCTGCTAACAAGGTATAACAGCTTTGATTTTTTTCTGCACCTAAAAACACATTAAGTAAAAATTGATAAAGACAAATGGACAGGCCGGGCGTGGTGGCTCACGCCTGTAATCCTAGCACACTGGGAGGCCGAGGCAGGAGGATCACGCAAGGTCAGGAGTTCGAAACCAGCCTGAGTAAGAGTGAGACCCCGTCTCTACTAAAAATAGAAAGAAATTAATTGGCCAACTAAAAATATATAAACAAAATTAGCCGGGCATGGTGGCGCATGCCTGTAGTCCCAGCTACTCAGGAGGCTGAGGCAGAAGGATTGCTTGAGCCCAGGAGTTTGAAGTTGCTGTGAGCTAGGCTGACGCCATGGCACTCACTGTAGCCTGGGCAACAGAGTGAGACTCTGTCTCAAAAAAAAAAAAAAAGACAAATGGACAAATCCTGATTCAAGATGGGAGATTTTTACATACTTGTACCAGAAAGTAATAAATCAAAAGGTTAAAAAAAAAGATACAAAAGTTTGACCTGTAAGGCAAAGGTGGGAGGATTGCTTGAGGCCAGGAGGTTGATACCAGGCTTAGTAACATAGTGAGACCCCATCTCTACAAAAAATACAAAATTAGCCAGGCTTGGTGATGCACACCTGTTGTCCCAGCCACTCAGCAGGCTCAGGTGGGAGGATCACTTGAGCCAAGGAGTTTGAAGTTGCTGTGAGCTATGATGCCACTGCACTCTAGCTCAGGCAACAGAGTGAAACCCTGTCTCCAAAAAAAAAAAAGTTTGGACCAACACTAAGCTTGATCTACTAGTTATATCTAGAACCCAGAATGCAACAAGTAGAGAACATATGTTCTTTTTAGGAACACATATTAACATTTACAAAAATTGATCATAAATTAAGGGACTAAGGAAATCTCAATAAATTTTTAAAAATCAGTATTATATAAACCACATTTACAGACCACAAAGCTATTGAATTATAAATCAACATCCAAAAGACCACATGCACACAAACATCTATCCAGTCGATTTGCAGTAGTTACGTTCTGTAAAGGCACTGAGAACACTGAGCTAGTGACTACTGAACCGCTGTTCCTAGGGGAAATACAGAGCTAGGTTCTTGTAAGCCTCTGGCCACATTTTCACCAATAGATCAATATCGATCAACACATAACTTTGTTTTATGTGTTTCTATTTAAAAACTTCTTATGTAATATATACTGTTGATTCATTAGCGTGGAACTCATGGCAAATAGCACCATAACTCATGCTTGAATGAAGCTTATCAAACACATGTAAGCCTCTTGTGCTTAGGAACACAAGACAACACTTTAGCACCATTCTTAGAGGCCTTAAAAACCCACAAAAATGAGAAAAATGGGGCATTAAATATACCATGAAAAGGACACTTGTTTACAGTATGAGAGCTGAAACAAGAAGGCGAGTGTTGCCTATTCAACCTCACTTAGGAACATGCACGGGTGCATCAATGATTCAGATTTTTCACTGCTCTGTGTCTATGGATGACCACACAAGCACCCGAGAGTATTGATTTTGAAGTTATAAATGAATTTTAGCAAGTATAGGCGCACTCACGAATACGGAACTATGAATAATGATGACTGACACACACATTTGTAATCTATAAACTACACCCCTAAAAACCTCATAGATTAAATAGGAACTCACAATGGAAACTATAAATTACTCATAACTAAATGGCAGTGGGAGAACTATGAACCTGTCAAGTGTAGCTAAAGGAATACTTCCAGGGAAATTAATAGTATTAAAGTATATTTTTCTTAAAGATCAAAAATGAAAATGAAGCTAACCTTTCAAGTTCAAGAAATTTAAAAAAGAAAGAATAAAACATAAATGAAGACAGAAATAATAAAGCACAAAATTAATGAACTATAGAGGAAACGAGAATATTTCTGCTCAGCACTGCATTATCAGCATCTAGCAAGGTGCCTCTTAATGGGTATAAAGGTTTATAGTAGTAAATTTAGAAAACGAAGCTAAATAAATAAACAAATCATTATCTTGAGTTTCAAACAAAATGGTTTTCTCAATTTTTATTTCTTTCTCTTTTTTTTAGAGATGGGGGGGGTCTCACTTTGTTGCCCAAGCCGGCCTTGAACTCCTGGGTTCAAGCGACTCTCCAACCTCAGCCCCCTGAGTAGCTGAGACCACGCGTGCACCACCACGCCCGCCTTGGTTCTATTAGTTTTCCCTCACTGCTCCCCTTCCCTCCGCGATGGACTTACGTCTCCTAGGGGTTGCACCTGGAGACGAAGTGGGGAACGAGTCCTGCGCTGGCCGCCTCCCTAAAGATGGTGGCACTCAGAGCCACCGGCCCCACTGACAGCTGAGAGTGTCCTTAGCAGGGCCTCCCTGGGCCCAGCTCCTCCTCAGCTGGCAAAGCGGCTTCTGCGGGCCGCCCCACTGGCTCTCCACAGAGCCTCCCGGCAGGTCTGGATCCTCCTAGCTCAAGCTGGGAGCACTGCTCCGTGTGCAACAGTGAAAAACTGGTAAGTCAAATGTCCAACTATGAGGGATTCATGATGTATTTTATGGCATAGCCATACCAATGGCATAATAGGCAGCCCTTATAACTCGAATACTTAATCACACATGAGAAAATGTTCATAACATATTGTTAAAGCAGGTTTTAAACAGTAAGCACTGCGTGATCTCATTTAAAAAATATATATGTGTGTGTATGTATATATATATATATATAAAGAGTAGAAGAATGTAGCCTACTATGTTAACAATGATTACCTCTGAGTGGTGGGATTGCAGGTAATTTTTCTTATTTTCATTTTCTTCCTGATGCTTTTATGTATTTCTAGATTGTCTACAATGAGCATGTGTTATTTACTTTTTTAAAAAGCATATTATTATTATTATTATTTTTAATTGAGGCAGATCTTGCTATGTTGCCCGAGCTGGTCTTGAACTCCTGGGCTCAAGCAATCTTCCTGCCTCAGCCACCTGAGTAGCTGGGACTACAGCCATGAGCCACCACACCCATCTTCACTTTTATAATCAGAAAAGAAGGCCAAAGTCATTGAAAATCTATGCCTCCCAAGATCCAGCCCGCCCGCTCCTCACACTCAGGGACAGATGCTGAGCCGCCGTGGAAGGCCTTCGTTCCGGGCCTCTGCAGGGGCAGGGCTTTGAGGAGCCGGGGGTCCGGGGCACAGATCTGAGTGGAGGTGACCAGCAATTTGCCATCCTCACCTTGGCCCGTGCCACTTCTGTGCTGGTGAGCACGAAGAGGACGTCCCGGGAGCGGAGCAGAGACCAGGGCAGGTCCAGGAGGGACAGGTACTTGCGCAGCACATTCACAGACTGCAGCGTGAGCACGGAGCACCCTGGTGGGAGGGGCGGGAGCAGTGAGGAGCCTGGTGGCCCCAGCCAGATTCCCCCCCCAGCACCCTCCCCCTTCCCTGTGGCTCAGAGCAGGGCAGGCCTGTGGCTGCAGGGTTGCCAGGTGTCTCCATAGCACCAAAGCTGCTCTTTGCCCATCATTTCCGGAGCCAGGAAGAACAAAAGGGCCACCAAAGACCCGGCTGGCTACCTTCTACCCGCCATGTGCCCTCGCAAGAAGAGGCTGGTTGCTCAGTGTTGGGATCTGGCTACCTCAAGGCCAAGGGAAAGGTGATGGGGACAGGAATTTCTGCACCGGGAGGCCAGAAACCTGGCAGCAGCTCTGTCACTCAAGGACTGACGACAGACTTGACATTGTCCCTTAACCACTCTGAGCCTCAAGTTTTCTTAATCTGTGAAACGGTGTTGAGAGTGTGAGACCTGCCTGTGTCACAGGGTTGATAAAAGAATAAAATGGACTAGTCATGTTTTAAGGATCTTACAGTTTGGTGGGCTCAGTCGGCCCACACAGAAAGGGCACATACTATGTTTTCCTTTGTGAATCATCGAATCGCTCCTGTGAGGTATGACAGACCAGAAACTGGCTCAGAGACGCTAAGCCTGGTGCGGTGCAGCGAATGGCAGGTGGGGTCAGACACTCTCCCGAGGGTTAGGAAGAGTCCTCACTCAAGCGCATTAGTCCATCAAGCACCCCTGGGCCATTTACAACCTGGCTACTTAATTGGGGGATGGGATGTGAGCGCGGTGGACAGACAGGAAGAATGCCAGGGGTGGAAAAGACCTACCCGGGAGAGAGCTTGAGGGGCAAGCCCGGCTCCCTGGTCATCGGAGGCAGCCTTGCCGCAGGCACGTGCCCGGATGCAACGTGCCGGGCACCTGAGCTGGGTCAGGAAGGGTGCGACCAGCCTACTCCCTCCCGTCCTCTGCGTGGCCTGGGGCAGCCCTCTGCATGTTTGCAAATTTCTCTCGAGTAATATTTTAGGGGGAGAAAGTAGCAGCCTTTTGCAAGAGGGACAGGCCTTACCTTCAGGTAACTTCCCTTCTGAGTGCAGGGCCCTGGAGGAGGGAAAGGGCGAGAATGAGAGAGTGAGAATCGTCTGTTCCTCTGTAGGGAACAGAGGGGCCATGGTGGAGGCCTGCCCTGCCCGTGGTCCCCTCCACAGGGGCTTCCAGGTGGTTTCTTTTGAGTAAGTCACCACATAGACTTCCAGGATTCCACACCTCTGGCTATACCTTGGGGGCCAGGTGGGCACCTTGCCCAAAGACAGCCAATCAGAGGCGGGTCTGTGGCTCCCGGTGCCCTGGTCCGAGCTTTGCCCTTAGAGGATGAAGGTAGCTACTTGGGACTCTTCAAAGTTTTTCTCTTGAAATTGCAAGTATGGTAGGGGAATATTTTAAAGTATTCATGCTTTTTCTTCCCTGGTATTTCCTTTCTCCTTTCCCACCTCCCCACTCCCCCCTCTGACAGGGCCATTCTGCCTGCAGGGGGACGAGGGGGGCCCAGCAGCAGCAAGCGCCACACCTCTCCCCTCTCCCCTGAGTTGCTGTTTACAAAGCGGGGGGCGGCGGACGGGCAGGCGGCCCTTCCCTACAGACACACGGAACAGGGGCTCCTGGGGCCAGGGGCAGAGACGCTGAGGGAGAATTGACAAACGTATGGAACTGCCTGCCCGGCACAGCCTAAGAAGTAGAAAAACCTGAAATAGGTTTCTGGAATCCTGAGAGTGATGTGACTTATCCCTCACTTTGGGCAGAGCCCTGGAGAGAGGCAGCACTGGAGGCACACCCCGAAGTCACCCTCATGGCCCTTAACGCCACGGAGGACTCTGTCCTGAGAAGGGTCAGGGAGGGAGCCGTGGTGACCACATGGTTGAGAAGACCACGCATGGGCTGCCCCGTTTTTCCATGTATCTTCACAAAAAATTGCATCTCGGACTGTGACTGGGGGATGTGTCTTTCCTGAACGTGAAGGGACCTGATGCCATGAGCAACATGTCTCCTCCTTGGCTGTGGCCTCTGGCTGGGCCGGGAAGTGGACAGTCTTGACAAGAGGGGGGAGGGGTCTGGCCTGCCCTCGTCCCACGGGCAGGGGCACAGAGAGCCGTCTGGAGAGACTACTCATTTCCATTAATAGCATCTTCCACTAGGTGACGTACAATTTAGGGACAAGACGGGAGGGTCCTCGGGTTGGACTGGTCACACGTGTCTGACAGAGTAACGAGCGGAGAGCTAGGATTCCTGGGTCCCGGTGCTGCCGCTGCCATGGCCCAGCCCTGCCGTGCCGGGCAGACACTCCACGGCCTCAGTAAGATGAGGTGGTTGGAACTCATGGTTGGTGAGGTCATGTCCAACTTCACAGGTCACACTGCTCTAGCCTGAGAATGTCGGGCATGTTTAGAAGAAGCTTATCAGATAAGTCCTTCCCTTCAGTAGCTAGGATGGGCCACCCACACCGCTGGTCAGGGGCCCAAGAGAAGCACTTTACTGGAGGACAGGAGACATGGTCCATGTCTGTATGACCCTACGTCTTCATTCAGTATTTTGAGGTTCCATTTCGTTTTTACCAGTAAAACGTACATAACTATCAGTAGAATAGGTGACTGAATGTTATCTATGTATATACTCCTTCTCCAAAGAAAGATTTGAGGTAGTGAACAAAATCCATAATGGAAGATGACACAATAAGTCATCTTATGGGAAGGGGAAAGAAGCCGGGAGGCAACCGAGTTACAGAACTCATTCCTCAAAGTCTCGTCCATGGGCTACAGGGGCTGCAAACGTGGCACTAAAGCTTTCTGTGGCCACAGCAAAGAGAGAAATATAACGTTACCCCATTTTCAGTATCCAGAGGGTAAAAACAATTCAGCTGTATAGGAGACAGGACTTCCCGCTAGGACTTGGGAGAGATTTCTCGGAGAGGACATGGTGAGATGTAGTGAGCAACATGGATAATCCAGCAGTGGTTTTCATGGGGCTCAGGGAACACGAGGGAAAGTGCTTTAAAAACCGGGAACCCTGAGCAAAATGAACCACCCCCATCACCAGAGAATCATACCTCACAGCCGCATACAGGGCCACGTGGTTGCTGTGGCCGCTGACTCCCCCTGCATCAAAAGTCACCACCTGTGGAGAAACACAGGGCCCCACTCGTGACCGTCTAGTGCTTTCTCCACTGCCCGCTCCAGAGTAGCCGTCTCCATTCCCTGGGGAAGGAAAGGAGCTCGCAGAACCCTGAAACTTGTCACGCCGGGGCACATCTGAGCTGACTCCAGAGCAGCTCAGTGGCGTGTCACTGTTGCTTTCGTTGATTGCGTGGAGACCGTTCCTGTGGGTTTGACTGTTTACTCTTGTTCCTGACCAGTGGAGCATGTGGAATTCAGCAAAGACAGGAATGTGGGTTCAGGTATCTTTGTTACTTATCTGCTTGGCCATTTCTCAGCACGTTTAGTGCTCCTGGCTGGCGCCGAGTGAACTCTGTTCATGTTCACGTGGCCTGATTTATTTGGTTTCTTTCCCTCATGCCATACAAGGGCACAAAACCTTTGAGGGACAATGTCCACCACGCCTTGAGGGCGAGTTCATGGAAAAAGCATATTTATTCAGAGACTGCCTCTGTTTCCATTTTCAAAGATTTATCAACATATTTTATTAACCACAAGCTCAGTCTAGGTTCCAACATATCATTTCTGCACAGATGGATTAAAAGAACCAAAGTATAGTTTAAATAATAATAATAATGATAACTTGAATAATAAAAGAAATCTAAGAAAGCAAACAAGGACTCATGAAAAGAAATAGGATGGTTGGTTAGGGCTGATGGGAAGAGGCAAACTGTTCCCAAGGAAAGAAGGTGACCACACAGCAAGGACGAAAGAACCTGGAACTGGGGTTGGAATAGGCTAGGAAGGGATTTACTCCATCTATTTTCAAACTGTAAAACGTGTCAACTTCATGCATAGGAAACCCTGTGCAATAATAGGAGCAGTAACACTTGCTGAGCACGGGACCAACCCCCCTCACACCTGAGGCCGCAGAGGCTGCAGCCGGGTCGCCTTGCCAGTGCGTGGCGGGGGCAGCGGGAGAAAGCGCCGCGTGCAACTCGGAGGACCCGCATGCTCACACCGACAGTGGCCAGCAGTCACGTGAGTTTAGACAAGTTGCCTCTCCTGGCGTCTGGATGTCCCATCCGTAAGGCAGTGTGGCCTGTGGGCAGGCACACATGGGCTAACACGAGAGCCACTGATGGGTCCCTAATTGAAAGGACAAGAACACAGCTAACTTTCTTGTTCGTGGCACCAAACACACATGCACATTTTTAGTAATTCAGAAGACATTTCAGGATCCTGTCATCGTGCCTCAGCGTTATCGCTGTGAACCTCAGTGTCCACCACGTGGGCAAAGTCAGCAGAAGTGGGGGTAACAACAAGATGCTAGAATTCACTCAAGTCTTCTTCGTATGACCAGTGTCATTATATTTCTATCCCAAACCAGATCACTCTTATGTGCTCATCAATGGAGTTCACATACCGTGTTTCCCAGAAAATAAGACAGGGTCTTATATTTATTTTTCCTCAAGAAGACACCCTAGGGTTTATTTTCAGGGGATGTGTTATTTTTTTTAAGTACGGTACAACAATCTACATTTATTCAAATATAGTTAAGTCGTCTTCTTCTGGAACATCATCATAACTCTCCAAAGCCCGAATTCTATCCTGAATTTCTTGCGACTCTATTTCCTTTCGAACCATCGGCCCCAATCTCTCATGTCGAGCAATAGAGCTCTCATGGGGCAGATGAGAAGGGCTGCTCGTCTTCTTTACCGCTCCATGACGAAATGCACGGGTTGTGCAGATACGCTGTGTAGCCACGCCCATCACTAGGTCTTATTTTCGGAGTAGGGTTTATATTGTGCAAATGCTTAGAAATCCCGCTAGGGCTTATTTTATGGGTAGGTCTTATTTTCGGGGTAGGGCTTATATTGCGCAAATGCTTAGAAATCCTGCTGGGGCTTATTTTATGGGTAGGTCTTATTTTCGGGGAAACACGGTAGCAATAAAAAAATGATAATTTTCATGCTTTTACCACTTCTCACTTTCCAAACTCTTTCATGTCCATTTTGTCACGTTGCCCTCTGGGTTCCTGGAAGACTGAAGGAGGAACCCATGAGATGGCTGTTTCTTCCTAACGATTTCGGTAACAGACGTAATGTGAGTTACCTGACGTTACTGAGCCGGGCGCTGAAGGTAAAACCGTTCTCACCTGTGATGGCAGAACGACATGCAGTGCCCAGAGGACACGTGAGTGGATACACTGTTAATGTAGTTTTCTCCAAAGTAGTAAACAAGTGTCTTGCCGGCTGAGCTCAGTGTGGCTGTTGCATTCACAGGCCGCCCCCCACGCGCATGCTGGCCAGAGCCACGCAGCCGTGGACACAGGGCAGAGACTTTGAAGGAGTCAGGGCTGGTCCCAGGCACCCTGGCCTCTGCTGCACGGGGTCAGGCCGACACCCGCTGGCCTAGCAAGGCCAAGTGGGAGAGGCAGAAACAGTGGAACCACCACAAAACACGACGTCTAGTCACCAACTATTCACTGAGCACCAATGTGCTGTGGCCACAGGGAGACCGGCTAGAATCCGGCCACCACGAGATCTGGGAATCTTTGGGAACATCATGAAGAGCCAGCGCCAACTCAGGTGAACTCCGGGTAATCTCAAGGCAGTCTCGCGGGGACAGAGAGAAGGGTTCTGCCACGGGAATGGCCCCCTGAGTTAAAACCAAGCAGCTCTCCACAGACCCTCCGCCCTTCCTTTTGTCTTAGCCATCGCTGCAGAGTGTCCGCGGGATCACGTGCTCGGCAGGGGCGGCGCCCCAGGGCCGGCAGCCAAAGCTGAGCTTTACTATGAGCATGCGTTTCCCTCTCCCCCGGCCACCTGCCCATCCCTGCCCTGTCCCTCTCAGAGTCTCAGCCCTTCAGTGCAGAGCTCAGTCTCAGTTAAAAAGTGACTTATCCTTGGAGGGGCCATCACCGTGGTGTGAATGAGCCTCCAGAGAAAGATTTCTTGGTAGGATGAATGATCCTCCCCCAAACGTGTCCTAATCGCTGGAACCTGTGAACACTACCTCGAGTGGCAAAAGGGACTTTGCAAATGTAAGTTAAGGATGTTGATGGGGGGAGATCACCCTAGATTAGTTGGTGAGCCTGATATGACCCCAAAGGTCCTTATAAGAGGGACATAGGAGGGTCGGAGTCAGAGGAGAACATAATGTGACAAGAGAAGCAGAAACTGGAGTGACACGTTCTGAAGACTGAGGAAGAGGCCATGACCCAAGGCATGCAGGCAGCCAGGAGACGCTGGAGCTGGCGAGGGAACTGGTTCTCCCCGCGGAGCCTCCAGAAAGAGCCCACACCCAGATCTTAGCTCAGTGAAGCGGACTCTGGACTTCTGCCCCCTGGAACCATAAAAGCATAAGTATGTGTGTTTTAAGCCATTAGGTTTGTGGTATTTTGTTACAACAGCCACAGGAAGCTAATATAAGGAGAAAAACTACCTTGGAGATGAGGTTTGGGACATGGCAATGTCACCAACCTTACAAATCGGTCTAATATTCGTCAACTTCCTGCTCACATAGGCCTTCCACACACCAAACTGTTCAAAACCCATTTTTGTTTACTTCTAAGTAACAACCTTCCTCTTCAACAACATCTGTGGCTCCAAATACCCCATCACTTGATAGATTTCTAAAGTCATAGGTATGAACACAAAGAATCATTGCACCTCCATTTTGCAGTCCCCTAGTCCCACCTGGGCTTAATCTTGTCACCCTTCTTGCTCTCGACCGCAGGCTGACCCACCTATAGTCAACTCCTGGCCTTCTGAAGGCTCCACCAGTAGAAACAATGACACCCAGCATATTTACAGCGTGTTGTCCTTGGCAGAACTCTCTCCCATCCTTATCCCATTTGGTTCTTACAAGGCTCCTACGAGACAGGCAGGGCAGATGTTACTAACCCAAAATGATAGTGTAAGAAACTGAGGTCCAGAAACTGAGCCCTTGCCCGAAGTTTCACACAAATGGGACACCCTGGATACATAAAAACATTTTTAGCTGCTACCCTGTGTTCAAGAGGGTTTCTGGGTGAGAAGGACGACTGAACTTCGTCCACGCTCCACTCCTCTAGGTAGACTGACAGGTCCACCCATGTGAGAAAGGCTCTTCCTTTCTGTGGCTTCAGGCTCTGAGACGATCTTTCAGGCTTCTAGGCACGACATTGCAATTCTCATGGAACCAAAATGCAACTAAACAGAGAAGGTTTTTTTCCCTACCCAAGTCTCCAGAAACGGGGAAATGACAAAATCAAATCAAATTCATAGAGACTATATAAAAATTATTTATAAAGCAGCTTCAGCTTTTAAAAAATCTCCAAGTTCTGCCCAAAAGCCAGGTGGGAGTCCCTACTTGTTCCTGTGACACCCTTATAAGCCGCACTTTTAAGAAAGAGACCAAGGACATTCCAAATGCCAGCCCTGAGGCTCAGCAAACCCGTCATGACAATATCGAACTCACTTTCTTGGTAAAAGGAAATTAAATCTTTTAGCAAGACAATTTCAACATAGAATGAAATAAAAACATTTCTTTTTAGAGGGTAACTACTTATAACGATTTCCTAGCTCTGCCCACTGAAAAGGCCTAGAAACAATGTTTAGTCTAATAGTGATGAATGTCCCGAGTGTCCACATCATTGTTTTAAAAATACTGTTTCTCACGGAAAGGAACCAGGGCTCCTTGGAGCGATGGCTGACTCCAGATTGGGGCAGGAAATGTGTCAGATGAATCTAAACATCTTGTCACACATGAGGACAGCAAGGAAACTATCAAAAGCTACCTGAGCAGTAGCAGAAGGACTCGGGAGCTGAGGTGCCCACTGGCAAAATATGGGACAATGTTAGCCTCGAAAAAGGTAATAAGTGAAGGAGACTGCAACCCCTCAAAATGCTTAAATTCTACTAAACATCAATAATGATAAAAGATCAAAATATTATTGTGTTTAAAAGAATTTTTCTTTTTTAGAGACAGGATCTTGCTCTGTCACCCAGGCTGGAGTGCAGTGGCACAA
>VBSM01000725.1:4602846-4613092 GCA_008086735.1 Cheirogaleus medius
ATGGTGGCGCGTGCCTGTAGTCCCAGCTACTCGGGAGGCTGAGACAGTAGGATCGCCTGAGCCCAGGAGTCTGAGGTTGCTGTGAGCTAAGCTGACGCCACGGCACTCTAGCCCGGGCAACAAAGTAAGACTCTGCCTCAAAACAAAACAAAACAAAAAAAGACTGTATGATAGTTGGTATTGTGCTCCTCCACCAAGAAGTACATAAGGAATCAGGCGTTTAATTTACCTTCCCTATGCAAACTGTGTCAGTGGGCAACTAAAGGGCAGTTGAGGGTAAGTTTCTCTTTATAGAAATATTCCTGCTAATAAAAGAAGAAGTGATAGAAGTGTTACAATCCTAATGAACTGACAGACTTAGGGACTGATCGTCAATGGCTGCTAACATCACCCAAAGACAGACAACCAGCCATTATGCACCTCCTGGTGGGAGAAGGCACCACCTATGATAGATTCTTGTCAAAAAAAATCTGATCAAGTTCTAAAGCAGATCCAACTACCAATTTATAGGAAATACAGAGGAGAAGGGCTCATGTTAAACTACATCACAGAAGATGCATTCAGCAAAATCCAGACCCTGGGACTCTTCTCAGAACAACCTGGTTTCTTCAACAAATAAATTGCAAGGAAATAAAAAAGATGTGTGTAGGGAGGTGGGGTTGGCTATAGATTAAAAGAAAATCTAAAGTCCTGTCCACTGATCTTGATTCAAACCATAAAAATAAAATAAAAACGCATTTATGGCATGAGATAATTGGAAATGTAAAACAGTGATATTAATGAATTATTAACTTTTTAGGTGTGATAATGGTACTGCCGTTATGTTAAAAAGAGTCCATGTTTTTAGAAATGCACACTGAACTATTTAAATATGAAATATGATACCAGGGATTTGCTTCAAAATAATGCAGGAGGTGGGGGAGGTGAACAGGTATTTAAATAAAAATAATATTGACTATGATTTGATAATTATTAAGGCTGAGTGACTGGAACAAGGAGGTTCATTAAACTATATTTCTTTGCTTATATATGCTTGGAATTCCCCATAATAAGAAACTGAAAAAATAAAAAGAGTTAAAGACTTATAGAAAGCTAATCATATAACAGTGGGTACATTTGTCAAAATCCATAGAACAGAAACACCACGAGTGAACCCCGGTGTAAACCATGGACTCTGGGTGATGATGTGTCAAGGCAGGTTCGGGATTGTGCCAATGTCCCACCTGCTCCCGACGTTGATAATGGGAGAGGCTGGGTGTGTGGAGAGGGGGTATGAGGAAACTACTTTTTATTCAGTTTGGCTTTGAACCTGAAACTGCTCTAAAAAATAAAATCTATTAACACAAATTTAATTGCATAACTCAAATACCTGGTTCTGATCCCACTCTTGCGTGCAACACGATGAGGGAGGGGTGGGGGACAAAAGTCTACTCTTATCTCTAGCACTAGTTAACTGCAGCACCCGGGCAAGTCACAGAACTGTACCTCAGAAGTTATTTCCACTTGGAATGTCTTGGTTCCTCATGTGTGAGATCAGGAAAGCAATACCTGCCCTACTTTGCTCGCCAGCTCGAGGTGAAGATAAAATGAAACCACGTGCAAGTGTTGAAAACTGTCCGGCAGTGAGTGCTGGAGTGTCAACTGCAAGTCCATTGCCGTCACTCCGACCATTATCAGAAGGGTGCTGGGGGCACCCTGGGCTAGGGGATTTGGAGCCACACGGGAGTTCAGCTCAGTCCCTTTTGAAACTCTCCAAGGCCTTTGTTTCTTCCACATCCTACCTCCTTTTATGATCTCCCCCTTTCTTTCTGTTGCAAGCGGGAGCTGAATTGGAGCCAGTTCCTTGGGCTTTTGCAGACTTGTACATGACAATAATGGCAGCTGTAGTTCTTTACAGCAGCGGTCCCCAGCCTTTCTGGCACCAGGGGCCGGTTTCATGGAAGACGATTTTTCCAGGGGTGGGGTGCTGCGTGGCCGGGTTTCCAGCAGGCCTCTGACCAGTGACGGGGGCGGGCAGGGGGGCTGCCTACCGGCGGTTGGGCAGGGACCGTGGCTTCACAGAACCGCATCCACTTTTCTTTTGTCCTAACCTGCAGAAGTCTTTGTTCCAAGGAAATCTGACCCAGACCCCAACAAATCAAAGAGGCAATGGGAGGGCTGCTCTGGATTGTAGGACTTCGGTTCTCACCTGGGGTGGTTTTGCCTCAGGGACCTCTGGTGGCGTCAGGAGACACTTTTACTGTCGCGACTGCGGAGGGGGTTGCTACTGACATCTCGTGGGCAGAAGCCAGGGATGCAGCTGGACGCCCCACAGCGCCCAGTCCCGCCGGCGGCAGCGCGGCCGCCCGGACGTCCTGCTCGAGGGGAGCAGGGACTGGTGCGTGTGGCCAATGTCCCATAGCGGGTGCCCACAAATATCTGCTGAAGCCTGAGGTGGGGGGTTGGGGCCCAGGCTCTAGCCTGCTTGTCACCCAGGGAAGACACTGCCAAGCCCCTCTGTGGAGGGCGGCTTCGAGCGTTTCTAAGCCCTGTCCTGCCTGCCGTTCGTGGCCCTCACGACGCCCCTGCAGTGCGCAGGGCAGAAGGCTCGCGAGCCGCGGCAGGGCTGGGACCACACGGCCCAGTGTCCTGCCGTCACCGTCGCTGGCGGCGGCAGAGCGCTTGCTCTGGTCTCCCCGGCACTGCCCAGGCGGGAAGCCTCTCCCCGGGCCTGGCTCTGCGCCCCTTGCGGGGTCTGCACCTCTGCGTCGCCGCTTCGCCACCTCTCCTAGTGCTGGCGGGACCTCCGCGCCGGGGGGAAACCCGTATTAGCTCCGTGACGGCGCGTGACGGCCACGCCGGCCACGAGTCAGCACAGTCCTATACGTCCGCTGCGGCACTAGGTGCAGGCGGGGTCCCGACCGCACGGCGAGAACTTGAGTTTCCTTATCAACAGCAAGTGTGTCGCGAGCCATCTGTTCAGTAAAGAGCTGTTTTAAACGATTTCCTTCCTCACAGCAATTATATCGACTCAAGAGTCTCCTGACAGCAAGGTCCCTCCCTCACTCAGTGGACACGAGCGGCTCAGCAGGGCGGGGGAGGCCGCAGGCAGCGAGGGCGCCGCAGGCCCCTCCGGGTCTTGGAGATGTAAAGGCGCCGGGCACAGTCCTGGCCTTGCGGCCCTTACAGTCTAATTGGTACCACGTGGTCTGCACTTTAAAGGATAAATAGCAACACATGCGGTGTGCATGTACTCTGAGCACGTGCTGTGGGAATCCCAGAGGGCTGAATAAGTCAGGGAAGGCTTTTGGGAGAAGAAGGTCTTCAGGTGGGCCTGGACCACAAAACGCTCTTCTGAGACTCAGATGTGGGAGACTCTTCTGAGAGCAGGAGTGGCTCGCAGAGCTGTCTGTGCCCTGAGGGTCCTCCCATGGATGCTCAGGGCCCAGAAGGGGACCCAGCCCCTCATGAAGGACCAACACACTAGTGTCCAGGACTTAAGGAAGGGTCAGGTCAAAGAGGGCCTTGAATTCCAGGTTTAAAAAGATGAGCTTATCCTACAAGCAGGAGTAACTGAGGAGACCAACAGTTCTTATGCACTGAAGTAGGGGAAGAAAGAGAGCATTTGGGGACTGGCCCTAGGAAACCACTATCCTGGGAAACTGGGGTCCTGGGGACACTCCAGGCTGGCCCTGATGACCGCTCTGTCCACATATCTGCTCTGATGAGCCCTGAGAAGTTCTGACAGTGTGGCTGGGGCAGGAGGGTAAGAGCCAGGGCGAGCCCCAGTCAGCAGGGCTGGGCGTCTGCCTCCTAAGCCCGGGGATCTGACCCACCGCTGTCATGTCCAGACCCTCTGCGAAGGGGAAGTGGGGAGTGTGGGCCTGCAAGCTGCAGGTGACCATTTTCCCAGCTAGGAAAAGGAACGAAGCCAACACACGGAGCAAGATGGAGAAGAGTTCTGGTGGGGTCAAGGCCCTGAGGCCCACCTGTATGGGATTTAGGGAGAGCCAGTTAGGGGCCTCTTTTTGCCTGTGTGTACTAAGTTCCTGTTGTAGTCTGTCATTAGAAAACAAAAACAGTCTGATTTAATATATCAGTGAAGATTTGCTCTTAAGAAAGATCTAACAAATCAATTAATTCAGTGAATTTGTCACTGATAAAAGCCTAATATGTTTCTTTGCCAGCAGGATACAACTTTTAATGAAGATTAATCAAAACTTAAACGAAATGAGTGGGGCTTTAAATGGTGGAATTGTAGGTATTAAAGCAAGAAGGATTATTATTATGCTTTTGTTAGAGGCAGACAGTAAGCCTCTTTGGCAGCTTTAAAGTTGACCATGGGCTAAGTCCGGTCTTGCTGATCCCAGAAGAGCTGGGATGGGTGTCACTAGGCTTGTCCACTTTTGCAAGTAAATGCGAACCTCTGCTATTGCTCTAATTGCAACTAAAATTTTCTTCCTGTAATGGGTATGAATTTATCTTTGTGTTTTTCTGGAGTAAAGAAACTGAGGCTTAAAATCCTGGCTTCACCACTTGCCTACCTTGGGCAAGCTGCTTGGTCTCTGGGAAACCTCAATTTCCTCAATGTAAAATGAGAATTATAATAACATTTACTTCTTCTTCTTCTTATTTTTTTTCAGAGACAGGGTTTTGCTCTGTCACCCAGGCTGGAGTGCGGTGGTGCGATCATAGCTCACTCCAGCCTCAAATGCCTGGGCTCAAGTGATCCTCCTTCATCAGCCTCCCAAGTAGCTGCAATCACAGGTGTGCACCACCACACCCGCTACCATTTACTTCTAAAGTTAAAATGGTACTCCAAATGTGAAAATGCTTGGTAAAAGGCGAAGGTCTGCACAAATGAGTGTCACAGTGCCGGCTCCTGGGGACCTGGGTTTCTAGGTGCAGGACAGAGGTAGGAGTGCAGGGGGTGATTACAGAGGACACAGTTTGGAAAAAACCTCTGCCTCTACCTGAGCAGTGATAATTCAGTTACTCAATCTCACAAAAGAGCGAAAAGATATTGAAAGGTGTGTCTGTCCCTCAGTAGGCTGGGGGAGAGCACTGGGAGTTTGGGCCTCTTCACAGAGCGGGCCTGGAGAAGCACTGGGTGTGGGAGGGGCCACAGGAAAAGTTGCACAAACTGTGTGGTGTGACGGGGACCAGGACCCAGGCTTCCCATTCAGGGACGTGTCCCCTTACCAGGTTGATGCCATTTGCTTCTACGTGCCGGAGGAGGATGCTGGCCACGAGCTCTGTGTCCCACTGCACTCCTGGGTCATCTGGGAAATCCCTGCAAGGGAGAAGCATGATTTGAACATGTTTTCTCATCAGGCACAACCTTCTCCCTAAGCTCCAGTAGGTTGGTGCCCAGTTTCGTGACAATAATTATGTTGGGGGTGGGTCCCTACCCTTAAGGTACTCAGATTTCAGTTAAAGAAATAACATTTATAGGCTAGGTATATTGGCTCATGCCTGTAATCATAGCACTCTGGGAGGCTGAGACTCTGGGTGGAGGGGGGGGGGGCGGATCGCTTGAGATCAGGAGTTCGAGACCAGCCTGAGCAAGAGGGAGACCCCATCTCTACAAAAAATAGAAAAAAAAAATTAGCTGGGCATGGTGGCACATGCCTGTTGTCTCAGGTACTCAGGAGGCTAAGGCAGGAGGGTCACTTGAGCCCAAGAGTTTGAGGTTACAGTGAGCTATGATGATGCCACTACACTCTAGCCAGGGTAACAGAAACTCTGTTTCAAAAAAAAAAAAAAGATAAAATTTACAAACATGAAACAACTAGAAACCAATGCGCAATCCTATACAACATATTTTTGGAGCTTTGTGTTTGCTGCTGAGGGGAAGAAACGGTATCAATGAGACAAGGCTTTGTCCACAAGTTGGGGAGACAGATGTGTTAACAATGAACTTGAACACAAGGCAGGATGATATGCACTTTATAAGAATAATAGTAATAGTGCTTTAATAAAAAGTACAAGCCTGGGCAACATAGCAAAACCCCCCATCTACAAAAAATAAAATAAAATAAAAATTAGTTCCAGATACTTGGGGGGCTAAGGCCAGAGGATCACTTGAGCCCAGGAGTTTGAGGTTACAGTAAGCTATGATCACGCCACTGCATTCTAGCCTGGGCAACAGAGTAGATCTCATCTCTAAAAAAAAAACTATAAAAGTATGATACTTCTTTTAGCCACATGAACATCTTTTTAAGGAGCCTTTACAGATGAAGTTAAGTAGCTGCTTGCAAGGTTGTTAGAGTTGGATTTGAACCTAGGTTTTCTGACTACAAAGCCAAGATGTTGTAGCACTGGGGAGCCAGCTACGGTCCCTCCCAGCCATCAGGAATGGAGCCTGCCACACATCAGGAGCAGAGTCTCTACCAGAATAATCTGCAACTTGTCTGTGTCTCCACCAGGCCTCTCCACAGGCCGATCTCCTTTTCCCACCTGCTGAAATCCTTCCTGTCCGTTTTTTGCACTTGGATCTACGGTATCAGCTGACATGAGGCCAAGGCCTCAATTTGACCCCCTTTTTGGAAAATATTATTCACGGTCTCATAAACAGATAACCAACTCTTTCCGGTTCAGGTCCTGCGGCAACACCCACAATGCTACTGAGAGGACATGGGCTCTCTTTGCTCCTACCAGGGAGGCTGCTGTCACCTCCCTGTGGACAAAGGTCATTAACTGACCCTCACAGGACTTGGGCAAAGGAGAGTCACTGAGGGTTTTTCAGCAGGAAAATGACACCAGCCTCAGCACTAAATAATGCTGTTATTTCCTTCCCTCCATTGGCTGCTCTGCTAACCTCTTAGGCTGCTTCTGCAGAGGGCGGCTTTGTGCTTTTCAGAGCCCTGAACTGTCAGCCACCCCATGCAGTTCGCAGCGAGCAGGACAGACAGTCTGGCAAGGGGGGAGGGACAGGGAGAAAGGGATGAAGTAGGACCAGGACAAAGTCCAGGCTTGTTTCCTGGAATGGAGCTGAATGTGGTGTGTAAAACACGACCTGCTGGGCTCAGATGGCTGAAGTAGAAACAGATACAGGAACCACAGAAAATTCCCTGGAGTGACAATAGCTACATACATACTCCTGTCTTGGGTGGTCCACATAAACGTACCAAGGAATCGTTTAGAAGGGAACACACCAGCGATACTCGTATGGAACTTCAGCACGCAGGAGAAACGGGGAAAGTGGTTGGCTGAGCCTGTTAATGCTTGGTCCTGAAGCGCTGAAAGATGAACCCCAAGGAGTGGGAAGCTGCTGGCTGCGCTCCATCTGCCTCCAGAGAGCTGGGGTCTGCTCTCGGAGGGAAGCCCCCTTGGAGCCAACTCACAGGAGCAGGGGCTGCCCCGCCCTGACACAGGCGAGGCCAATCATTTGGGGGACTTCGGACTGTAAACATCTGCTCTGTGACGTGACACATCTGATAAGGCAGCACTGAGTCTGTGACCAAGCCCAAACTTCTTGGTCAGGCATCCAAGTTTTCCCCAATCTACTGCCTGTTGTGATCCACTTCATTTCTCTTTATTTGAGAGAGCAAATGAGATAAGGTGGGTGAGAAAGCATTTATAAACTGTAAAGCGACATGCAAATGCCAAAACAGTGGCTGTTACTGCTGCATTAGCCTAATTTAAGCCCCTTAAAAAATAAATAAATAAATAAATAAAAGAGAGAAGGAACTCCCAGTCCTCCTTTCCCGCACGGGAGCCCCTCGCAGAGCTCTTTGCTGGCCGCCTCTGCCAGCGCCAGGCTTTCACAGTGGGGTGTGGGCACCCCAGGAGATGTGTGGGATGGCCCACTGAGGAAAAGAAACCACTGGACTTTCTATTTATATGCTTTTCTATCTGTTAAGTTTCTATTTTGTAGCTATTTTATAAGGTGTCATATACTAACAGGGTTTAAATGTATACAATTTAAATAAATAAGTTCATAAATATGAGGCACATTACTCAAATTTTGTTTGTTGTTAGGGGAGTGTGATAAAAAAATGTTTGGAGATCACTGGTCCAATCTACTCCCTCTGCATTTTATTTTTTCCTGTATGTTTTAAACATAACTTTATTGACATACAATTTACATAATATATAACTCACCCATTTTAAATGCACAATTTAGTGATTTTTTTTCGTAAGTATATGGAATTTCTACACTTTATTTTACTAATGCTTTGCATATGTTTAACTCTTGACTCTCCAACCTATCATAAGTCCCCTAATGGACAGACAATAGATTAGCCACTTATCAAGGTCCAACAGGAAAATGGAAGCCACCAGGTATTTAAGAAGGAATTTAATATAGGGTCTCATTTACCCACTTGACGGGAAGAGCTGAGAGGCCAAACAGGGAACAATGAAACAGCCCCAGACTGGCAAGAGCGGGAGGGCACTGCTGCCTCTAGGATGGGACACCAGAGCCGTGGAATGGGAGTGACCTTGGGAACCAGAAGCAGGAGCTATCGTCACGGTAAACACCAAGCGGCTAAGGGACATGTCACCCGAGGTGCAGGGAGGGGGAAATGCCCTGGTTTTCCCCTCCTTGACTTCCCAGTCTTCCATCATTGCCATCTGTTGGTTAAATCTACCCAGAAGCCAATTGGCACAGGAGCCTGAAAGTGTAGTTTCCAGTGGTACAGAGCAAAGGGGTAAGACATCAGCGATGTCTTGCTGATGGCCAAGGTTCATGGATATTTATTTTCTCTTGCTGCTTAATCTTGGCCCTAAACCTTCAAAGGGGATGATTACTGGATCATATGTGGGTCTATGTTTAGTTTTTTGAGGAGCCCCATACTGTTTTCCATAATGGCTGTACTAATTTGCAATCCCACCTACAGTGTTCAAGAGTTCCCTTTTCTTGCCATCCTTGCCAGTACTTATCATTTGACTTTTTGACAACAGTCATCCTGACAGGTGTGAGGTGATTTCTCATTGTGGTCTCAATATGCATTTCCCTGATGAGCAGTGATGGTGAGCTCTTTTTCATACACCTGTTGGTCGTGTCTTCTTTGGGAAATGTCTATTCAGGTAATATTCCCACTTTTAAATCAGCTAATTGTTTTTTGGCTAATAAGTTGTATGAGTTCCTTATATATTATTTCCCTATTGGATACATGATTTGCACATATTTTCTCCCATTCCATAAGCTGCCTTTTCATTTTATTGATCACTTCCTTTGCTGTGCGGAAGCGTTTTAGTTTGATGTAGTCTTATTTGTTCCTTTTTGCTTTTGTTGCCTGTGCTTTTAGAGTCGTAATCATAAAATCATTGCTAAGACAAGTGTCAAGGAGCTTTTCCCCTATGTTTCCTTCTAGGGTTTTTATGGTTTAGGTCTTACATTTAAGTCTTTAATCCATTTTGAGGTCATAAGCAATTTCTAAGTAAGTTTAAAATGCTGATCATAGATCATAATTTTTAGGCAGGAGCAGAGCTCTTAGACAGTAAATAGTGTTAGGATGGTCAAAACCAGGCCACTGAAATCGTGTCTCCTTTATTTTACCAGAGATCAGTCAAGCTCCCAATATTTATGGAGATGTTTATATTTTCAAATTTTTCCATTACTGTGTACCTTGCACTTAGAATAGTACCTCACACATAAGAGACACTTATTAAGCATTATTTTCCCTTATCATTTGGTAGTGTTTTCTTCACTATTTCCCTCTGGTAGCCAAGAGTGAGAGGGATTATTCATCAGTGTTAGGAATAATACTGATTGATTTTAGGCTAGTGCCATTCAGCAGCTGCTGATTTGTGACCCTAAAAAAAGGCTGAGAATATATAGATGTTCTCTCCGAAATTTCCTGTGCCATCTAGCTCTGTCTGTGGTAGAACTCTAATACGACCAGCATTCCCAGAAAGATAAAGACATTAAAGTCAGAAAACAGAGCCTTCTGCTCCAATGCCCCTGGGGTCCTCCCTTCTTGTGGCATGCCTGCCTCTGTCCTCTGACAACTTGGGATTCCTCCCTGCTCTTCTTTCTACCCGGCCAAATCTAACACATCTTCTGGGGCCTAGCTTCAGGGCTACCTCCTCCAAGATGCCTTCTGCAAGGAGTTTGGGACCAACTGTGAAATTTAGAAGGCACAATCCCTTACACTTCCCTCATTTCTGACATCAACTGCAAGTTCAGGGGTTCCCCAAACCACCTTCACACTGAAAGCTGTTTGTTATAAGCATGGTTGCAGTTTATATCAGGGAAAGGAAAAAGAATAAAATCAGGCCGGGCGCGGTGGCTCACGCCTGTAATCCTAGCACTCTGGGA
>VBSM01000725.1:4631801-4644853 GCA_008086735.1 Cheirogaleus medius
CTGGGCATGGTGGCACATGCCTGTAGTCCCAGCTACTCTGGAGGCTGAGGCAGGGGGATCCCTGGAGCTCAGGAGTTTGAGGTTGCTATGAGCTAGGCTGACGCCATGGCACGCTAGCCTGGACAACACAGTGAGACTCTGTCTCAAAAAAAATTAAAAAAAAGGACATATAAGCCAACAAGAAGAGGCTCACTGGCCAAAGATGAGACAATTTGCATATCAAAGAACATGACTGAAACGCCTAATATATAAAAATACATAAGTTCCTAATGAAAGTAAACAGTGCCCTCTCCCATCCACGAAACAACTAAACAATGTCTCACAACTAGAGGTATGCAGGGCACCAACTGTTTATTCTGAAAATGTCAATTACAGAGGAAGAATTAAGCATCTATCTTGTCTTTCTGGTTCAAATTATATAGCAGGGTAACTAAACAGCTCCAATTAGTAGGGAAAGTTATGCTTTATGAAAGAATTACACAGCTGGTATACGTAGAATGCATGATACAATTAGAAACTCACCATTTTACAACTTCTAGTTAATTAATGATTCGGGCAATTATCATAAAAACATTACATGAAAGCTTGATGGGGGTTTTTTAATTAAGAGAGCAGCCATTGCCATCTGAATGCACCGATCAATGGTAGAATCACCATAGGTCAGGCAATCAGACAGCATGTCTCCTGATTTGATGCAAAGTACATAGTACAGCCCATGAAGTATTCTCGCCTCCAAAAGTTAGACCTAAATCTATATTTCCAGTGTGCAAGAAATGTGGAAGATAGAAGAACAACTTAGACAAAACCCTGAGGAAGCAGAGAAATCCAGAATGTGGGACATTCTATATGACAACTAACTCCATTTCTTCAACAAATCCATTCATGAGTGGAGGAAAGGGAAATTAAATGCAGAATATCAATCAATTATAATGGTTTATAATGGTGGTCCAACCAATTATAATGGTGGACTTTGTTTAGATCCTGATTTGAATAAACCAACTATAAAAAGACATTTTTGAGTAACTTAGAGAAATGTCAATATGGACTGGGTGTTGGAGGACACCAAAGTATTACTGTTATTGTTAATTTTGTTAGATGTGATGATAAAGGCATAGTAGCTATGTGAAAAATGTCCATCTTCTTTAGAGCTACATAACTAGTTACGTAGGCAGGAAATAACCTAATGGCTGGGGTTGTCTTCAAAATATTTCACACACATGAAAGATGTTAAGTGGGGATAGATGAAGCAAGTGCTGTGTAGCAAAGTCTTGATAATCATTGGGCCTAGGTATTAGGCATGTGGCGGTTTGTGATACTGTTCTAAATACTTCTGTGTATTTTTGAAATTTATAATAAAATTTTTAAAAAGATGTACATGTAAGAGAAGTAGCTATGTCTAGTCAAAAAACCTGAACAGAAGTTGAAAAATTTATTTTCATTATGCTGTCATTTAAAAACAAATGTGAAGCTATTTTAAGTAGACTTTTCAAATTAGACATTCTAATCCACCCACATTACTTTTTTGTGTCTTTTGAGTATACCGCTGCATATTTATTGCCAGTGAATTTCTATATTGTTAAAGATAAATTACCTGTTGTCAATAATCATTACACTGGAGGGTGGAATCCCCAAAACATCACAGCTCTGCAAAAGTTCTTTCTTACGAATCTCTCCTTGATTGTAGTAATTTCCTGAGGATAACAAATATATAGCGGTAGATTTCTTTAACAGTGGAGACCTATCCATTCATTCTTATCCCATTTTGCTCCCTAAAGGATTCAAGCTGCCTGAAAATGTGTGGTTACAATAAAAAGTTGAAGAAAATACAACACTACGGTTACTATAAGATACTCCTGTAAGAAGACCACCAGCAGCACAGTCTTTAGAGTCACCATTCACAATTCTTTCCCATCTCTGCATATATCTACCTGTCTGTCTGCGTTTCAGTCACATGCTAGAGGCAGCATGGTATGTAGCCAGGAGGACTGGCTTTGGAGTTAAGCAGATTTAGGATTGACTCTTGTATAACCACTCAGAACAACTGGGGTACCTGGTCACAATATTAGGCCCCTTTAAATTGACAGTCCTCAAATATCTGTTTAATATTGATTTAAAGAAGAGCTGCTATTCCTGAGTATTATAGGAAAATGCAGATACCATTCAGGAAAACATCCTCTTTTGAAGAGTTTAGCAACCAGTTACCCCAGCATTCCCCTAGGGGATCTTGACCCCATTGGCACCACAGAAAGCTTACGTATTCTTTATCTTCCCAGCACATATACTATACTCCCTAAGAATAGTTCTGGTAAATAGAACTCCTCTGGATCCTTACAAATAATACAGGGGCAGTTTGGTATCACTTACATTGCACTCATCGTGAGCAACTGTCTAGCTAATGCACTCCTTAATTCAACTCTCCAGCAAATAACTGCATGTGTGATTTGTACAAGTTACTTAACTTTTCTGAGCCACAGTTTCTTCACCTGTAAAGTGGGGATAATGGTTATTTCATCAGGCTTTCAGAATTATATAATACATATCAAAGCACCCAGTTAGGTACTGTGTTAGTTTTCTTTTTCCTTTACTTCTTTATGTTTACCTTATACCTCCTCTTCTTCCTTCCTGCCTGAATTACAATTTATCTTCATCATCCAGATCAAATGTCATTTCCTCTAGGAGGCCTCTCCTATTAATATTTTCCCCAGCAAATAATAATTTCCTGTATTCTGCTCATAGCATGGACTTTTCTCCATGATCAATTTTTAAGTGTCTTTCACCCTGAAAGTCACGGTCTCATTCAGCTTTGTATCATCCCCAATTTCCAGCCCACTGTGGGCACTCATGAAGGACTGAACAAAAGAGGTTGTAATAACTGTTGCAGGTAACTCAGAAAAACTCACACGTGAAACCTTTCAACTTTGACAAGTGTTACTCTACACTTGATCTTAGCCAAAAGGCCGAGAAGCGATGACAAGTGTTACTCTAATGCTAGTTTTGAACTGTTTGAATCCATATAGGAGACAGTCATTATGTTGTATCCAACAAAGAGAATAACCCTAAAAAGACTACAGACAACAGCTTTAATTTTATATTGTCTTCATCACAACTTTTGAGTTTTCTTTTTTTTAAAAAAATAAATCAGATAGAAGCTATAATCAATTTTGTGAAGGATATTATATTTTAGGTTCCCCTCAAATCCATACACATACCCTCCCCAATTTTTTCCCCTATATTACTTGATCTTTGGCGATAAATGCAGAGTCTAATGTACACTAGTGATGAAATTCCCAAGTTCAGAGGCTGTCACATCAGTCTATGATTAGGGTTATGAGAAACTGCTTAGAATTGAGACTAATGTGTTTACGGGGCTAGTTTTATTGCTTCGTGTTTGAATTAAGGAACTTATATGTTAGGGAGTTGAAGTCAGGGACCATTTTAACTATTTTCACTAAGTTTGGTGAACATGTAGGCCCTTCGACAGAATACATGTGAGATCCAGCAGCTTTTGACTGACATATTCTAGAATAATGTCCAAAAGATAAATTACCTGTTAGGTACACTCTGGGATGCACAAGATAACCTTTTGGGGTAGAGGAAAAGCACTAGAATGTCTCCTCTTAATTTGTTTACCTTATCTTTTATAAATGTACTTTTTTTAATGTTTGATAATATATACATTAGTTCAGTGGTCCATGTACTTAATAAATTATGAATAAATATACATATAATGGTAGTATATGCTCAAAATTCTTTGCTAATAGGAAAACGTGACCAAAAAAATTTGGAGATTATTCCAGAAAACAGAAAATAATGGGGTTAATGTATATTTCTTTATATAGAATGACATTATGTGTGTATAACCTCATGCATAATTGTATGCTTAGTAAAGTCTTCCCATAACATATTTCTCAGTCATCACTAGCAATCGTAATCACATTTAATAGAAATTGAAGTCACTCTGTAAAGACTCAAATTTATTTACACATCACAATGTATAAAGGTAAAATGTTATTTTACTTAAAAATTTTAAAATTCATTTATTTTTTCTAAATACATAATAGATTCACATGGTCAAAGAAATCAAAAGAAACAAAATTACATAAAGTGAAAAAGTCCCTTCTTGCCCTCCTGTATCCTGCCTGCACCTGGCAAGTTTTAATTTGTTAGAATGAGAAGTAGACTGAGGAATCAAGGCATCTCGGTCCCAACACTACCTGGCCTGTTACTAACTTCATGAATTTGGAGAAATTCCTTAAGTTCCTAGGTTTCAGGAGTGTCAGCAAGGTTTTTCCTTGAACATGGTCAAGTAATTCTAAAATGTATTTGGAAGAAAAAAAGGTGTAAGTTTCCTTCACTAAAAATTGGGTGAGTTTAGGTTCTATGTTGGGTCTAACCAGGATAATAGAAATAATATCAAATATTTAAACTAGCAAGATTTTAATGCAAAGATTTTGATACATAACAGATGGAAGATCTTCACAGGGAATAGTGAAGTGATCCAGAGTTTAGAGACAGTAGGAAGTAACTACCGACCCTTGCTTGGAGAGATAAAGGAAGGAGGCAGTGTTACTAGAGCCCAGAGGCCTGAGGAAGCTGAAACCAAGAGAACTGAACCCCTTTTGTTAGAATGTGTCCACAGAACCTAGTTTAAGAAATCATGATTTAGAGGGCAGGTGCAGCAGATCATGCCTATAATCCCAACACTTTGGGAGGCTGAGGCAGGAGGATCAGTTGAGGCCGCCAGGAGTTTGAGACCAGCCTGGGCAACACAGTGAGACCTAGGCTCTACATAAAAAAAAAAAAAAATTAGCTGGGCATGGTGGTATGCTCCTGTAGTCCCAGCTACTCGGGACACTGAGGCAGGAGGATCGCTTGAGTCTAGGAGTTCAAGATTGCAGTCAGTTGTGATCATGACACTGCACTCCAGCCTGGGCAACTGAGAGAGGCCAGGTGCCTAACAAAAAAAAAAATCATGATTTGAAAATGAAACTAGAGTTAAAAAATGAATAAAGGATTTGAATAGACATTCTGTAAAGAAGACACATAGATGGACAGATGGCCAATAAGCACTTGAAAAGATGCTCAACGTTAGTCATTAAGGAAATGCCTATCAAAACAATGAGATACCACTTCACACCCACTAGGATGGCTACAGTCAAAAAAAACCCAGAAAATTACAAGCGCTAGCCTGTACAACATAGAGAGACCTTTTGTCTACAAAAAATTAAAACATGAGCTGGGCGTGGTGGTGCATGCTTGTAGTCCCACCTATTCAGGAGACTGAGGCAGCAGGAGGATTGCTTGAGCCCAGGAGTTCAAGGCTGCAGTGAGCTATGATGATGCCATTGCAGCCACTGCACTCTAGCCTGGGTGACAGAGTGAAAACCTGTCTCAAAAACAAACAAACAAACAAACAAACCAGAAAAAAAAGTGTTGATGAGGATGTGGAGCAATAGGAACCCCTAGTTCATTTAATGCACTGCTAGTGGGAATGTAAAATGCCACAGCTGCCATGGAAAAGTCTGGCAATTCTTCAAAAATTTAAACAAAGAATTACCATGTAACTCAGCAATTATGGGTATATATTCAAAGTAATTGAAAACTGGTACTCAAACAGATACTCGTTCGTTCACTGGTGTACACAGAAGCATTATACACAATAGTCCTAAAGTGGAAACTGGAAACAACCCAAATGTCTATGAATAGATGAATGAACAAACAAAATGTGCTATATACATACTATGGAACATTACCCATAAAAAAATTAGGTTCTGATACATGTTACAACATGAACTTTGAAAACATTATGTTAATTAACATAAGCCACACATAAAATGGCAATTATTGTATGATTCTACTTGTCTGAATTACCTAGAATAGTCAAATTCATAAAGCCAGAAAGTAGAATGGTGGTGGCCAGAGGCTGGGGAGAGGAGCATATAGGGAATTATTGTTTAAAGGGTACCGAGTTTTTGTTTCAGATGATGAAATAGTGCCGATGGTTACACATGTTGGGAATGTACTCACTGCCACTGAATTGAACACTTAAAAATGTTTAAAATAGTAAATTTTGTTATGTTTATTTTACCACATTTTACAAAACTATAAAACTAGAGTTCTGCTGAATAAAAATCTTTCAATTATGAGTTCACTATAAAACAGAAATTGTCTTTAAAATTGTTACATAATTTTTTAAAGATTAAAATTAAAAAATTTAAGATAATACTAAGCACATATCTACACAGCCAAGATCAAGAAACACTGTCATATGCTAGAGTCAACCAATATGACTATACTTGTGAGTAGTGTAGTTTTTCATTATTCTCAAAAGGACTGCATTCATATTGACTTTTACTAATGGAATTACTACTTTTCATTAGTTTCACTGATCTGTGACTTACAGGTAGTCATTAACAAGGACAAATGTAACAGGAATCTTTTTCTGAATATGGTAGGCACATTCGTATCATTTGGAATGAGAACTATGCATGAATGAGAACAGTGTCCAACCCATTGCAGTGAAATTATATTACCAACACTAAGGTCTTCAAAATGCATTACATTTTGTTGATTATTCCCATTCTATACTTCTAGCAGATTAGTACTACTACACTTTCTTTTTTACACTTGCATATTTTTTTTTTCACTGTTCACAGGCAGTCTTTGTCACTGTGTAATTTCTCTTTGGTCTCTGACATTATCTCTTAATGTTTTATTGTATTCTTTGATAGTTTCTCATAGTTTAATCAAGTCCTCTATTTTTATACTTAAAATGCTAACATTAAATAAAAGCTCTGCAAAGTATAACATTCTCCAATTAAATAATCAGCAAGACATAAATATTTTTATAAGCACTTATACACTATGTTAGGTTCAAAATAGGGAGTGGGTATAAGGTTACCTGGCATACAAATTCTAATCTTAATTATAAGAAAAAAGGATAAGTAAACATACATTTAGAAATGCACAAATTCTAGTAGACAATTAACTTACCAGTTAACCCATCAGCATCAGTGTTTATGACTAGGCATTATTTTAGTTACTCACTGGATGCCTATGAATTCTTTGGTTGGTGTGATCATATGGTAACCACATCAACCTGAACCTTAGATAAAAGTATCCAACTATTTAGACATGTTAGCAAATAGAACCAGAGAGATATAACCTTTAAGTCATATTCTGAAGTTTCTCTAATTCCCTTAAAGAAATATGATTCATATTTTTATTTTTTTAGAGACAGGGTCTCACTCTGTCACCTACGCTTGAGGGCAGTGGCCTGATCATAGCTCACTGTAGCCTTGAACTCCTGGGCTCAAGCAATCCTCCCTCTCAGCCTCCTGAGTAGTAGGACTATAGGCACATGCCACAATGCCTAGCTAATTTTTAATTTTTTTTGTAGAGATGCGGTCTCGCTATGTTGCCCAGGCTGGTCTCAGACTCTTGGCCTCAAGAGATCCTCCCCTCTCCGCCTCCCCAAATACTGGGATTACAGGTGTGAGCCACTGCACCCAGCCCATATTTTTAAGTATTATTAATTTATTCCATTCTTAATAGAATACAGTCAATATTTAAGAACATTTTATCAGAAATCCCAAATGTGTTGGGTTAGAAAGAATAGATTTAGATGACACTAACACTTCTGACGCTGGATCTAAATATATCTCAGTAAGAAAAGCTTTGAAGAATTATTAATGATTAAAAAGCCAGTATTAAAAATAGCCTGATAAGTTAGGAAATATGGTGAATCAGATATCTAGAGAAACCCTCTTAGCACAGAATACCTGAATATGTGAGATAAAAGGCAAATATGTTTTAGAAGGTATGGCTGAACTAGCAGGAAAGTAGGGGCTATCTTTGAAGGACCAAAACAATAGGTAAGCATGAATCCTGAGAAGTATCATGGGGCTGACCACAGGGTACCTCGAAAGCATCTGCATATCTCTGGTGGCCTAAAGTCCTGACTTTAGAAGAATAGGAAATAAAGCTTGGGCACAAATAAGGAGACTTCCATAAAGAGACAGGACTGTCAAAAGGCAATACTCTCAGTGGATGAATTAGGAAAAAACCAGCCCTAGACAGAGACCGTGAGGATACATCCCTCTCTCAGACTTGGTTCTAACAGAAGGGAAAATGAGAAAAATGTCACTTCCCTAAGAACTATTAACCACACACTCTCCTTTACTTGGTGTGATAGACTGTATTTTCCAAAAGTAGTTACAGCAATATTTCTAGTCCCACATGACTTCTAGAACTTTGTCACTTCCCATCAGGAGATACAGTCTATTTCTCTACTTGAAACTGGATGTGACTTGTGACTGCCTTGACAAGGAAAATACAGTGGAAGTGACACTGTATGACTCCCGAGGCTAGGTCATAAGAGGAAACATGGCTACTCCTAGCACAGGCTCCCTCTCACAACACTTGCCTAATGAAAGTGAAAGGTGATCTTACTAATTACATATCTAACAGAGGAAAACAAACTATTAAACAGAAAATAAGAGGAATAAACTCACAGTACAACTACCCTTTGTTTAATTGAAACGTATGTGGCCTAACTTGTTATCTCCAAGTTCCTTCTTAGCCGTGAAGAGCCTTAAGCTGACAGTAGGGGCGTGAGCTGCCTGCTTCAGCTCTCTGCCTCAGTTCCTGCCAAAAAATAGATTTCAAGGACTTAAATAAGCCAGCCTTAGAAGAAGAAATAAAGAACTCCCTAACATCTTGCAGCTGCTTTTGTTATCTGTTTGCTGAAGCAGAGAAGAAAAAGAAAAAAAACATTTTCACCCTTTAAAAGCATCAAGCAACTTTCCTCCCAGCCAAACATTTCCTTCCTCCCTCTGTGTGTCCCGGCCACTCTCCCTCTCTCCATTGTTTTATAATGACTTGTGATTCTGTTTAAACATGTTTTAGAGCCATAATGTTTGACAGGCTTTCCAAGAACAAAATTCTAAATTCAATCCTTTTAACCTCAAACTAGCTTTTAATAACAGAGCCACTAAAAATCCAAGAGAAACTTATTAGGCTTATTGGTACGTTAAACTGTACAGGAATGCATTGTCAAATATGAAATGGTGTTTAACTTTGTTTGGGTTGTATTTGTGATATTATAAACATCTGTTCCAAGGCTGTGTGAAATTTCTAAAGTTCTTAGTATGCCTTAATATATTATTAATATTAATAATAATTATCTATGCTAGATTGTTGTGTGCCACAGAGATGGCCAGGTCTCCTTTATGTCTTTGACCATGGCTATTGTAGGACTTTTTTTTTTTTTTATGAGTTCATTTTATTTTTCTAAGTCTTACTTCTTTATATCTTCATGAAATTAAAAACTTATTACATATATTCATCTAAAAGGAACATTTTTTAGACAATTTCACAGAATGATTACAGTTTAAACAACTAGCATGTGAACAAGAAAATCAGTAGGCTGTGTCACAGACTGTCTAAAGTCTTGTGGGTAAGTACAGACAGTCAATTTTATTTATTATTATTTTTTTTGAGACAGAATCTCACTCTGTTGCCCAGGCTAGAGTGCCATAGTGTCAGCCTAGCTCACAGCAACCTCAAACTCCTGGGCTCAAGCAATCCTTCTGCCTCAGCCTCCCGAGTAGCTGGGACTACAGGCATGCATCACCATGCCCGGCTAATTTTTTCTATATTTTTAGTTGGCCAATTAATTTCTTTCTATTTTTAGTAGAGATGGGGTCTTGTTCTTGCTCAGGCTGCTTTCAAACTCCTGACCTTGAGCGATCCAGAGTGCTAGGATTACAGGCGTGAGCCACCGCACCCGGCCAAGATAGTCAATTTTAAAGGTGTAAAATATAGGAAATAATATTAGATGTCATCTTTAAAAAACAGAAATAAGAATGTGATAATTTTAAAGAAATAAAATGTAAGAAAGCATATTGGAAAGACAACTTCAAAAATGGAAGAATGTAACTGTAGTAATAGTAATTAAAAATTGAAGGAAACAATAATCATAAAAATAAAATGAGTTAAAATTAAAACAAAAGGTATTTTATGTAAAACAACTTAAATACACTTCAGGAAATAGGTCAGAAAATCCCATGAGAAGCTTTTTTCCTCCCCAGAACAAGGAAAAGAAATGTCAAAGGAATGGTAGGAAGCCATATTATTTAATATAAATTTAAAATATAGTTTCTAGGTATGAGGTTATGAACCAAAGGTTTTAAAAGCAGTATCCTAAAACTAGAATGGGAAAAGAAAAAGCCTTAGAGGTGGTATAGAGGCTACCTTTCCCCCACACACAAAAGGAACCAATCAAATTTAAACTACACGAATAGAAATGTAAGAAATAACAGTTTCCTTATACATTGTCTTGGTCAGACAACATCTAGAGAGCATCCAGAGAGTAGTGTTCAATTTTAAGTGCCACTTGGCCCTCAAGAGATAGGGTTGGCTCATGTTAGGCTCTGCAGTCCATATGGTCTCTGTCTCAACTAAATTCTGTGGTTGTAGCACAAAAGCAGCCATAGATATGTTAACAAATGGATATGGCTGTGTTCCAATAAAGATTTATTTATAATCTATTATAGGACTTTTATCATCCACAATTATTATTTTGCTTTGATTCTTCTTAAACAACAGTTTGTGGTCAGCTGCAGTCTAAGGTTTGCTTCTTTAAAAAAATGTTATGGAAAGAACTAAAATCTTATATATACATATATATATAACTTTTTGTTTAAAACATTGCTGAGGCCGGGCGCCGTGGCTCACGCCTGTAAGCCTAGCCCTCTGGGAGGCCGAGGCGGGTGGATCGCTCAAGGTCAGGAGTTTGAAACCAGCCTGAGCAAGAGTGAGACCCTGTCTCTACTAAAAAAATAGAAAGAAATTAATTGGCCAACTAAAAATATATAGAAAAAATTAGCCAGGCATGGTGGTGCATGCCTGTAGTCCCAGCTATTCGGGAGGCTGAGGCAGGAGGATCGCTTGAGCCCAGGAGTTTGAGGTTACTGTGAGCTAGGCTGATGCCACGGCACTCTATCCTGGGCAATAGAGTGAGACTCTGTCTCAAAAAACAAAAAGCAAACAAAAAAACACAACAAAACATTGCTGATTCTCTTGCTTTGTTTTCCAGAGACATGACAAGTGTTAAGTAAAATAACAAAGTTTATCTGATGTCTCCAGGATTTAAAACTGTTAAATCCTGCCTGGCCCAAGCTTATTCACTGCTACTAAAACTACGAACATCCTCCTTCTATGGACAATCAGTTCTATTGTCATCTTTCATCTCAACTTCCTCACCCACTCTCCACACTTACTTGCCAGCAGTTGAGCTGACCAGGTAGCTTCTTAGGGAATGTTTAGACACACACCTTCCTGAACCTCAACCTTTGGATTTAAAGAGACCGCAACACTTACAGCCTGGAGATTGGGTCTTACTCACAGATCTCCTGGGATACACAGGCCCCTTACAACCCTTGTAGAAGGGTCCTTTTCAAGTAGTTCTTACCACTCCCACTATAGCTAAATGTCTGAAAATTCCATCCTGGATTCACCTCGAGAGGAGCCTCCTCCCACCTGCTGCAAACTCCCTGAGAATCCGCCATCCTACACCTGCCAGCCCATCACAGATACCAGACTGCGACTCACCTGACAAAAAACTTCAGAACTATGAGCTTTAATAATATGGTATAGTGTGTGTGTGTGTGTGTGTGTGTGTGTGTGTGTGTGTATGGCTTCTTATTGCCCTTTTCCTCTTCTTTGTACTCTTAGTATGGCTCTACGAATGTCACCACCACACAGCTCACATACCAGGCTGATCCTACTTCTGCTCATGCTGGGAACCTCAATGATAATCTGATAATCGTGTTTTTCACACCCCTCACCGCAGGCGTTACACAAAATCCCTCTTTGCCTGCAGTCCAGGAGGCCCTACAACTTCTCAAAACTGTGGACCCTTCCCGGTCCTGCTTCTACTCTCACCTTTAAAACCAGCTGTTTTCAACCTCCTCTCCCTTCATAACCCAAATGAACTCTCAGCTCAAGTAGGGGAATCTCAACCTCCATGTCCAGCAGGAAGCAACTACAGAAGATGAGACCTCCGCCCGTATTCCCCAGATTTTGAGTTCAGTAAACAGATTTTTTTTTTTTTTTAGTGCCTCTAGTTAAGGCACTAAACATTTTGGGGCAGAAACCATACTCTGAAATCGTGAGAGAGAAAGTATTATGTTTTAAGCCACTAAATTTTGAGATAATATATTATATAGCATTAGATAACTAATACACTTGGGTTTGGACCCTGAATTTACACTATTTCTGTGGCCTGAAAAATCTCAATCTAAAATTTTAGAGTGATCTGAAGTAGGCAATGCCTTTAGCTACCTGGCTAAAGCAAATCATCAAAGTATTACCACAGATATAATAAAAAAAAAAAATCACAAAATACACATGGAAACAAGTCACCCAGAATGAGTTATGAGAACAAAGAGCAGAATGAGATATACAGACTGTAAAAACTGGAATTACTAGAAGGAGATATGTTTAATATATTTAAAGAAATAAAAGGATACCAAAGTAAGAGAAAGTAACAGAGAATATATTTGCAAAAGGAACCTCTAGACATGAGAAACACATTAAAGGACAAAATTTCATAATCATTATCTCCATACATACATAAGACCTTAATTATAAAACTATTAACACACATTAAAGAAGGACAATATAAATGAGGAGGCATACCATAAAATCATAGATGGAAAGACTTTATATTGTAAATATGTCAATTCTTCTTATATTAATCAATAGAGTCAGTGAAATTCCAATAAAAATGCCACCAAGGTTTTTCCTTGAACATGACCAAGCTAGTTCTAAAATATATTTGGAAGAAAAAGGTCAAAAACAGCAAACATACCCTGAAGATCAGAGGGTTGTTCATACCAGATAATAGTGCCATAAAAGCAACAGTAATTAATATAGAGATGTCAAACTGACTAAAAGAACAAGTATATAGACCAGAAATATATAGAAATCTGGCAGTGCAGTCTAGAGGGGACAGGATGGGCTGAATTGGTTTTCTTTTTTTTTTTTGA
>VBSM01000725.1:4665433-4678999 GCA_008086735.1 Cheirogaleus medius
GGAGGAGACCAGGCTCTCCTAAGCACACTTAGGACAATACCACTTCCCTGCTACAGGTGCTGGCTTTCTTACCTAAACATTTCCTCCTTTGCACTTCCTTCAATGATGGCATCAGAGAAAGTAATTTTAGCTTGGGCTGGCTGGTAGCCATGGCCCCTTCCCCCACTGCAACAGCAAGACTACACTGAATCAAGAAGCTGCTTCTCAATGGCAGGTGCATGTTCTGGCCAAGCCCCCCACTGAGAGTGGGGCTGCCGCAATTTCTGAGTTTTCTGCCTGGAGGCATTTCATGGGATTGTGCACTGGCAGCTTAGATAGGTGAGCCGGACCAGGTGCCCCCCGGACACAAGAGTGGTGCAGGGAGATGCAGGGGAGAGGTCTCAGTCCCAGATTTGGGTGGTGAGGAAGCCCTTGTGGACATATCCAAATGGGGAAAGAAGAAGTCAAACTATTGCTCTTTGCTGATGATATGATCTTGTACCTAGAAAACCCCAGAGATGCTGCCAGGAGACTCCTGGAATTGATAAATTCAGCAAAGTCTCAGGTTACAAAATCAATGTACACAAATCAGTAGCATTCATATATGCCAACAACAGTCAAACTGAGAACCAAATCAAAGACTCAATATCTTTCACAATAGCAACAAAGAAAATAAAATACTTAGGAATATATTTAACCAAGGAGGGGAAAGACTTCTACAGGGAGAACTATGAAACACTGAGGAAGGAAATAGCAGAGGAAATAAACATATGGAAAACCATACCATGCTCTTGGATCAGCAGAATCAACATTGTTAAAATGCCTATACTACCCAAAGTGATCTACAAATTCAATGCAATCTCTATTAAAATACCAACATCATTTTTCGCAGGTCTAGAAAAAATAATTCTACACTTCCTATGAAACCAGAGAAGACCCTGTATAGCAAAAGCAACCTTAAGCAAAAAGAACAAATTGGGAGGCATCAATTTACCAGACTTCAAGCTATACTACAAAGATATAGTAACCAAAACAGCATGATACTGGCACAAGACCAGAGACCTAGACCAATGGAACAGAACTGAGAATCTAGATATAAAACCATCCTCATATAGCCATCTGATCTTTGACAAAGCAGACAAGAACATACACTGGGGAAAAGAATCCTTATTCAATAAATTGTGCTGGGATAATTGGACAGCCACATGTAGAAGACTGAAACAGAATCCACACCTCTCACCACTCATAAGATTTAATCCATGATGGATAACAGACTTGAACCTAAAGCATGAAACTGTAAGAATCATAGAAGAAGAGGTTAGAAAAACTCTTAGAGATATCAGCCTAGGCAAAGAATTTATGAAGAAGATTCCAAAAGCAATAACAGCAAGGAAAAAAAATAAATGGGACCTGCTTAAGTTAAAAAGCTCCTGCACAGCTAAGGAAACTATCATCAAAATGAATAGACAACCTACAGAATGGGAGAAAATATTCCCAGGCTTCACGTACGATACAGGGCTAATAACTAGAATCTACATAGAACTCAGGAAAATCAACAAGAAAAAATCAAACTACCCCATTAAAATGTGGGCAAAGGACATGAACAGAAACTTTTCAAAAGAAGACAGACTAATGGCCAATAAATATATGAAAAAATGCTCAACACCTCTAATCATCAGGGAAATGCAAATCAAAACCTCAATGAGATATCACATAACACCAGTGAGAATGGCTGTTTATCAAAAAGTCCTAAAACAACAAATGTTGGCATGGATGCCGAGAAATGGGAACACTCTTACACTGCTGGTGGGACTGCAAACTAGTATAACCACTATGGAAATTAATATGGAGATACCTCAAAGAACTCAAAGTAGAACTACCATTTGATCCAGCAATTCCACTACTGCGCATTTACCCAAAGGAAAAAAGACATTCTATAAAAAAGACATCGGTACTCCGATGTTCATAGCAGCACAATTCACAATTGCAAAGATGTGAAAACAACCCCAGTGTTCATCAATACATGAGTGGATTAATAAAATGTGGTATATGTATACCATGGAGTACTACTCAGCCATAAAAGATGGTGAACTGATACTTTTTGTAATAGATGTACTTCTTTATGGTGTGTGACAGCCATTTACAGAATGGGACCATGAAGTAAAGGAAGCGAGCTTGATATTTCCTGGGGTCAGAGAAGAAAATACTAAAATACTTAACCATGTTATTTTTTCTAATATTTTATTATCTTTTTTGGTCTATAACCTACAATATATGTAGAATAATAATAAAATCATTCAGACATGTAGTTATTAAATAATTCTACATATATTAGTGGTTATGCTCAAATATTACTTAATTTGTACTGGATTGTGAACCAACCTTAAAATATGGAGGCCATTGAGCCTGGCGCATCTCTTGAGGGAAACACGGCAGCAGATGCCAACTGAGCAGAGGGTACAGATGTGTGTTTTTGGCAACTATGAGTAGCATAGTTCTGGCAGTTGAGATCAGTAAGTTCTTTTATTAGATTAAGAATTTTGAGGGGTGACGCTGCTGACAGGGCAGGAACACAGAGGCGGCGACTGGGGAGCGGATCTAACCCAGGAGCAGACAGAGAAGCTGCTGCAGTTTCCGGTAGCAGCAAAGACTCCGTGCAGGGAACCCCACGGCAGGATAAGGAGTGGGCCCCTGAGGGAGTGCAGGGCCCTCCTCAGATTGGGCCTGGATCCTTCTAAGACCAGCAGGCCACCCCTCCCCTAGAGACCAGCTGCCTGATTCCCCCGCCCCTGAGCCTCTATTGTCCCCAGCCTCCCAGCCCTCGCTGGGCCTGCCCAGCCTCCTCTGTGCCCCTCTGCCCTCAGCGAGTCAGCCTCCCTGGTTTCCTTCAGCAGCGTCAGTCCCCAACCATCGTTCCCAGCTTGGTGTGATATTCCCCAAGTCACACAGGATTCCACTGCGGACGGTCTGATTTCAAGCTGGAGGGACGAGGGGCGGGAGCTGGGGCTGCAGGGGTCCACTGGGGCTGGAGGGAAAGAGATGGGAGACTTGCAGGGCCCCGGGCCTGGAGTGGAGCTCGTTCTCCCAGAGTGCAGGGCCCCAAGGCAGCCCAGGCCTCCAGCAGGAAGGGCCCATATATGTGGCCTTGGCAGGCCAGCATCTTCCTGGACACCCGCTACCACTGCGAGGGGGCCCTCATTTCCCGAGAGTGGTGATCACAGGCGCCAGCTGCTTTGCCAGGTGGGCACAGGGGATGGAAGGGTGAATCAGAGGGGCTCCATGAGGAAGGCTCCCCTGCCTCGCCCGGCCTTCACTGTCCTCTCTCCACAGCTGGCCTCAGTCCCACTTCTGCATGACCCTGGGTCCAGATCGACTGTGGCTGGATACTTGCAAGATCAAGTCTGGGGTGGAGGAGCTGCTCCTGTCCTCAGGAGGACCCAGGGGCTCTGGGTTTGGTGGCCTGGCCCTGGCATGACTGGCAAGGCCTCCGTCTCTCACCAGTGCTGTGCAGCCTGTAACCTTGGCCACCCGGCCCCAATATTTCATCCTCCCCTGGCAGCTTTGCTGGGCCCAGGGGTTTGAACCCGACTTTGGTAAGGATGGGAGCAGAGGCCCGGAGTGGTTGAGACTGGGATAGGCAGACAGCCAGGTGGGGCTCGGGACCCTGCAGGGGCTCTGGCCAGCTGCTCATCAGCACCAGGGACATGGGCATGCAGTGCAGAGGGTGGCACTGACGCCTGGCTATGCCCGAGTCAGCTTCCAGCCCCACCCCTGCTGGATGGCTGACACTGGGCACCACCTTGCCCACCCTCTCCCTGTCCCCTCCTGGGCCTCAGTGTGAGGGCCCGTGCAGGAGTCCAGCAGAAGATAGAACTGTACTAAGAGTGAGGTGGGAACGAGGCGTGTCTGGGAGGACCAGAAGCCCAGGAAAGTGTCAGGGGGTGGGCAGACATGGCAAAATGTTAACAACCACACAGCCAGATGTAAGCCGGGCTGAGAGTCTGCCCCTACCCCTGTGCAGATCCCTACATCCAGTCCCGAGAGCTGCACAGTGTCCTACTGAAACCACTGCAGGTCAGCACCTGCAGAGATGACTTTCTCCTCCAACCCGACATGCTGACCTGAAGGACAGCCTGCCCAGG
Organism: Cheirogaleus medius; assembly: GCA_008086735.1. Lineage (NCBI taxonomy): Eukaryota > Metazoa > Chordata > Mammalia > Primates > Cheirogaleidae > Cheirogaleus > Cheirogaleus medius. The sequence goes on from VBSM01000725.1 coordinate 4,669,555, forward strand.
GGCTCCCAGTGCACCAGGCCCTCCACCGGCCCACCTGCACTGGTGGTAAGGACTCCGGCAGGCGCTGAGACCCCCCCGCCAAAGTCCCTTCTGATGTCACTAGACTTAGTAAAGTTAGGCCTGGTCACCCTACCACCCTACCCTGGGGTCTCCTATTCCCCACCCAGGGGTTGGGCTTAATTGCATCCCTGAGGGCCACCCCAGAGCTTCCTGCTCCTTAAGGAGACTCCCCCATTGTGTCCTATTTGACTGTGGGGCAGACTGTGACATGGCCAGGTTTTAAACCACTGGGAGCCCCTGATTATTTGATAATTGCAAGCATTTTGCTGAAAACTAACTTTTGTGCAATACTGAACCTCGAAAGCCACAGGGAGGAAAGAATTGGACGAGACTGGTAGAATCTATGGGAGAGAGCATTTTAACTGGAAAGAGATGGTGGCAGGGTGGGGAAGGAACTATGACCAGGTCCCTGGGGAGGGAGATAGCCCTGCACTCAGGCCCCCGAGCCATCTGGCCTCCCCAGCCTCTCCTGTCAGATGTGTGAACCCTACTTGCCACGGCCCCTTTCCCCTGGTAAAGTGTCTTTGCTCCCCTGGGGAGGGAGTTTCAGTGGGCTGGGCTGTGACCACTCCTTCTCTCTCTTGCACAGGTGTCCGATGGGACTGCCCAGCTCTGCTCCCAAGCTGGCAGCTGGGTGCTGGAGGGAGTGATGACCTGGGGTCCCTGCTTCGGGCCTGGCTTCCCTAAAGTCTACACACCTGTGCATCTCTTCATTTCTTGGATCCAACATAGGGTCTTGAATGTCTCCTTTGCCACGTCGGCCAACAGGCACCCATGGGCCTTCCCCAGGACAAGACAGAGGAGGCAGTGAAGGTTGTCAGCCTGTGGAGTCCTGGGTTTGAATCCTGACTCAGCTACTTACCTGCTCCTGTGATTGTGTCCAAGTTACCTCTGCTGTCTGAATCTGTTTCCTCCTCTGTAAAAAGGAGATGTCTTCAATTATTCATCCATTCAACAAGTTAGTAGTTACTGAGTGTTTATTATGTGCCAGGCCATGAGGGTACAAGACTGACATGGTCCCGGAACTCATAAAACTGGCAGTCTAGTGAGGGAGGCAAGCATTAGCCCGGATTATGAAACAACAAACGTGCAAATACAAACCATGGCGAGGGCTCATAGGAATTGGATCCGTGTGTTAACAGCTGTGACTTAGGGCAGCCAGGGAGTAACCATCATTTGAACAGGGCCTTAGCAGCTCTGTGGGTTCTGGCCATTGACTCCCCTTAGTGCTGGCTGACTGCGGGGCCAGGGGCTGTTCTTCCGTGGGCCTCAGTTTCCCCAGCTTCACAATGAGGACCGGTGGATTGGATGTAAGTGTTCTTGAGGTTCTCCAAGTTTGTTTAATAAACTTTTTCTCTGGCTGGGCACCATGGCTCTCGCCTATAATCCTAGCACTCTGGAAGCCTGAGGCAGGACTGCTTGAGCTCTGGAGTTCCAGACTAGCCTGAGCAAGACCCCATCTCTACCAAAAATAGAAAAATTAGTCCGGCCCTGTGGCTCTCGCCTGTGATTTCAGCACTCTGGGAGGCTGGGGCGGGAGGATCACTTGAGATCAGGAGTTCAAGACCAGCCTGAGCAAGAGAAGACCCTATCTCTACTAAAAACAGAAAAATTAGCCCGGTGTAGTGGCATGCACCTGTAGTCCCAGCTACTCCGAAAGCTGAGGCAGGAGGATCACTTAAGCCCAGGAGTTTGAGGTTGCTGTGAGCTATGACACCACCGCACTCTAGCCCAGGTGACAGAGCAAGACTCTTGTCTCAAAAAAAAAAAATAGAACTTTTGCTTAAAAGCCACAGGGAGCATCCCCTCCACCTGATGCAAGCTGCCTGGCCCCAGCTGGGGACCCTCCAATGAGCACCGCGCCTGCCAGCTTTACCCCGGCAGTGTCCTTTCCCGTCCCCACGCCCCCGCAGGGACTCAGCGCCATCTAGTGGCCGAGGGATATTTTAAACACGGCTTCCGGCAGGCTTGAGTCAGGGGCGTGTCTCCCCGTGACCCCGCTCTTTTCGTCTCCGCGCGTCGGGGCCGAGCAGGGTCGAGTCAGAGTGGACACACGCTCCCTGCGCGTGTAACTGGCCGCTTGGTGGGCCGGGCTCTACCCGACCGGTCAAGGCTCCCGCTCTCGGTCTCGTGGAGGGTCCTAGCAGCCCCAGAAAGGGGTGGGGGCGCGGAGCCCCGCCCCCTCCAGGCCCCGCCTCTCATGCAGTTCCGCCCCTCCTGGCGGCGCCCACTGACTGCGCCTGCGCATTGCCACACACGCAGGCAGTGGCTTTCGCGAAGGTGTCGCTGCGGAGAAACGTATTCCGCGCGCCACGCCGTCTGTTTCTAGGGCAACCTTGGCGCCTTAGTAACCGCGCGCTCGGCCTAGGCGGGTCTCTCGAACCCCCAGCCCTGCCATGGCGGCCGGGGGTCCTAGCGTCTTCCTAGTCATGGTCAACGGGCAAGTGGAGAGCGCCCAGGTAAGCGGCCGTGGACCCCGCCGAGGCCCGCCCCCAGCGCCCCCCAGGGGCCTTTCCCGTAATCCCCTGGGCTGTTGCCAGGAGAGCCATGTCATTCCTCCGAGCCTCTGTTAGGCGGGGGAGGGGAGCTAGCGTTTGAGAGGCTTGGCGCGAGGTCGCTGGGAATCCTTAGCCTCGGTGGGCAGGTGTGGAAACAAACCTAGCACGGAGGTCACACTCGGCCAAGCCTGTGGCCCTGGCTGTTATCGCGCCCCCTTGGTTGATTCACGGGCCAGAGCCTCCCGGGTGTAACAGGAGGATCCACGCCGCGTGCCGTGCGCAGGGAGTGCCCCGCGCTCAGAACCCCCAGGGTGAACTTGAATTAGAATCTGGGTGCTTAGGTTAGTCAGATCCAAGAATAGTGTGTGCGTGTCCGACCGAACCTAATCTCCATCCTCCTACACTTTATAAGAACCATTTATTATAAGTAAATATAAACTAGGCAAGGCTTAGGGGCTCTCGCCTGTAATCCCAACACTTTAAGAGGTGGAAGCAGGAGGATCACTTGAGACCAGGAGTTTGAGACCAGCATGGGGAAGGTAGCAGGACACCATCTCTAACAACAACAACAACAAAAAACCCTCAACATTCAACAAGTCCTTGCTATGCACCAAACTCCATGCTAAGCACGGCCTATGCAATCCTTACCACAGCCTTGTGCGGTAGGTATCACTAACATCCACCTTTCACATCTGGGAAGACTTCTCCAAAGGAAGTGGCATAGCTGGGAACTGAACCCGGGTCTGTCTGACCTCAAAGCTTTGTCCTTTCCAGGCTGTTGGAGATGGTGTTTATTATTTATATTATTGTGAGGATTAACTGAGATAGTAAAGGAACAGCTCTGACAGGACCTGATGCTTAGTAGGTGTCTCCTGCTTTCCTGTTTCATCAGGGGTACAGCCCTGTGCTCCCACCCTGTCCTCTGCCGTGGCCTCATGCCTCAGACCGTCTTCCCCTTTTCTCCTGCTCTATACCATTAGGGGCTCTCACCGGGGCTGGGTCACATGCGTCTGTGCTCTCAGCACCGACCCTCACCACCACCCACACACACTGTTCCTTCTCCCTCTGTGCTGGGCCCCTCCCTCTCTCCAGGCCCTCAGCTCCAGCCAAGCATGTCCTGATGGCTTCCCGGGTTCTCAGACCTTTCACTTCAGCACCTTAGACTTTGTCTGTGCCCACCCCTGTGCCAGGCACTGGGGACACAGAAAGGCATCAAACCTGTTCCCTGTTCACAGTCTAGTGGAGTTGACAGACATAGACACAGGCAATCAGTGCTTTGATGGAGGGAAGCACAGGGGCTGAAGGAACCAAGAAGTAGCCCTTAAACCAGCTTGGGAGTTGGGGCAGGCTCTCAGCAGGATATGTTTTGAAGAATGAGCAGGAGTCTTCCAGACGAAGGGCATATCAGACAAGGCTCAGGCCCAGGGGTGGCAGCAGCTTGGGACTCTCCCACATCTGGGTCCCCAGCCTCTCCACTAAACTCCATGTCTACATCCCCAGCTGTGTCTGAGACCCCAGCCCAGGTGCCTCATGTTCAGAATTGCTATCGGCTGCTATTGGCCTCAGCATGAGTACCGGTAAACAGAACAAACGTATGCTTTTCCCACAGTTTCCAGAGTTCGACAACCTCTACTGCAAGTACTGCTTTGTGTATGGCCAGGACTGGGCCCCCACAGCGGTAAGCTGGACTCTTGGGCCTTCATGACTTGTTGGGGTTTCCAAAGGTGTTTATCACACCCTTCCTGTCTGCATTCAGAACCGATTGAGAGGTAGACACCAAGTTCAGAGGACACCCAAACCTCAGTTTGTTCCTGGTAAAGCTAGAGCATAGAGCACAGCCACTGTTGGGCTCCCCAGTCTGTCCCGCAAGACTGCACTCACTCACATACCCGATCCTTTGAACTTGCGTGTGGCAGCAAAGAAGACCACATGGGCAGGGTCTTCCCGGCAGGCGGCTGGGCTGTAGACACTCCCGGCCAGTCCCCTCACTGTTTGGCCTCTCCTCAGTGCTGGAGAGTCAGAAGGCAGAATAGGCACTCTCCTGCTGAGACTTCCCAAGGGGCAGCCTTGGGAAGAAAGGGAAGAAAGTCTCCACAGGAGAGGGACGGTGGTGACCACTTCGGCCAGCACCACACATTACTATTTGCAAAGTGCTTATTTAATCCTCACGTCAGTTTATTTATTTATTTGTTTGTTTATTTTTGAGACAGAGTCTCACTCTGTTGCCCAGGCTAGAGTGCCATGGTGTCAGCCTAGCTCACAGCAACCTCAAACTCCAGAGCTCAAGTGATCCTTCTGCCTCAGCCTCCCAAGTAGCTAGGACTATAGGCACGAGCCACTGTGCCTGGCTAATTTTTTCTACATATTTTTAGTTGGCCAATTAATTTCTTTCTATTTTTTTAGTAGAGACGGGGTCTTGCTCTTGCTCAGGCTGGTTTTGAACTCCTGACCTTGAGTGATCCGCCCGCCTCAGCCTCCCAGAGTGCTAGGATCACAGGCGTGAGCCACGGCACCTGGCCCCTCACATCAGTTTAAGAAACTGAGGCTCAACTTATTTAACCTCCTGAGCCTCAGTTTCCTTACTTGTACAACTGAGATGATAATACTTATTTTCCCTTCACCCATTCGTTGACAGACTGTTGATTGAGAGTCTTCTGGGTGCTGGGGATACAGTGGTGAACAGAGCCAGATAGAAGTCCTGTCTTCCTGTAGTCCACATTCTCTCTTGTAGGGGGGACAGATAATCAATAGCACATATTGTAATATTTAGCTAATAAGAAGTGCTGAGGGGAAATGAAGCTAGGAAGCAAGAGGACTGAAAGGTAAGATGGAGGCTGGACTCAAGGCAGCCAGGGAAGGCCTCACTGAAAATGTGACTTTTGAGCAAAAGCCTGAAGGAAGTGAGGGAACAAGCTATGTTTCCACATAGAACTTTCCAGGCAGAAGGAGCAGAGAGTGCAAAGGCCCTGGGGCAGGGAGGCACAGGGTGGCAGATCTTGTAGGGCTTAGAAGGTCAGAGTAAGGACCGTGACCTTTACTCAAGGGGAGATGGGACCTCATTGGAGAGTTTCGAACATGGAAAAAAGTGACCTGACTGATGTTTTTAAAAGATCCCTCTGGCTTTTATGCTGAGATAAATTGCAGGTACAAGGGCAAGAGCAGACCAGCTGGCTGTGACAGCAGCACATGGGGGAGGGCAGGACGGCAGCAGTGTGTGGTGAGGGGTGGTTGGATTGCAAGTGTACTTTGAAGATTGAGCCAGCAGGTTTTCCTGTTGGACAGATGTGGGGTATGAGAGAAAGAGGGGTTACAAATCACACCAAGGTTTTTAGGCTGAGCACCTGGAAGTAGAGAGCTGCCTTCAGTGAGATGACTATGGATAGAGCAGATTTGGGACAGCTCCCTAGGGCTCAGCCCAGTGTGGGTCACGGTTGAGATGCCCACTAGATATCCAAGTGGAGATGCGAGGTTGGCAGTGGGAGATGGGGCGATGCTGATCTGGAGTTCAGAGGCGAGGACCAGGCTGGAGACATGAATTTGGGAATTGTCAACTTCTAGACCACATTGAAAGCTATGTGATCAGCAAGTACAGGTAGAGGAGCCAGCCAGAGACGCAGCCTCAGGACATGCAACGCTGGGAAGGGACTGGCAAGAGTGACTGAGCAGGAGCCACCCCCTGAGGTAGAAAGACCCAGAAGCAAGGGAAGAAAGTGTATCAAGAAGCAGATCAAATTCCAGAAGTGATCAGCTGTGTCAGATGCTTCTGATGAGTCAAAATGAGGACAGAAATGATTGTGGATATAGCAATGTCAAGGTCATTGGTGTTATTTGAAAAAACCCTTTGGTAGAGTGGGGGAGCCGGTAGACTGGGGGAGCCAGTAGTCTGATTGCAGTGGGTTCATGAAAAAACAGCAGAGGAGGAATTGGAGCTGGTGAGTGTGACAACTCTTTTGAGGGGTTTTGCCATAAAGGGGAGGAAAGAATTGGCAGGCAGGTGGAGGAGGAGGTAGAATCAGGAGAGATCGCTTGTGATTGAGAAAATTGTATGTACGTGTATGCCAAGGGGCATGCCCAGGTGAGAATGGTGGTGTAGGAGGGACAGTGTAAACAATGTCGGTGCCATTGCCTTCAGTGAGGCAAGAGGGGACAGGATCTAGTGCCTGGGAGAGTGGCTGGCCTCCTACGTTGTCACGCTTTGATAAGATAATGCATTAAAGTACCAGACTAAGAGGTGCTCTGTTACTTCTTAGTCCCCTTTTTTTTGGAAGTTAGTGTCTTGGTAGAAGGTAGCTGAGGAAACAGCCCTGGCATCTGCCCACCCAAGGCAAGGGGAAGAGCTATGGCAGCCTGGTGCTCAGACACCAGTTGACTCTGTCATTGTCCCCACAGGGTCTGGAGGAGGGGATCTCACAGATCACATCCAAGAGCCGAGATGCATGCCAAGCGCTGGTGTGGAACTTTCCCATCGACATCACCTTTAAAAGCACCAACCCCTTTGGCTGTGAGTCTGCAGAGGCCCTGGGGGACAGCGGCCCAGAGCTTGCACGCAGCACTCACAGGGCAGCCTCTGCCTCATCCCACCCACCACTGTCCACATTCATGTCATCACTACTGTCACCTGGGCTCTTGCACCAGCCCTTAATGTTCCCTCTCTGGCCACCTACCCTTTTCCTTCTTACTCATCCCTACTCCAACCAACCCAGTTCATCTTCTACATGCTGTGCCGCTGGCCTCATGCAAGTTCAAAGTGGATCAGGTCAGGCCCCAATGGACAGCTTTGCTAGTCACTGTGCCAGTGAAGGGCAGATCCCTGAGCCCAGTGTACAAACTGGGCTGTACATAAAAATATGATAACCAGGTGGCCATCTGGCCTGGAGGTGTGACCCTGTGCCTCTTGACTTCTCATGGCCTGTTGTGCTCCAGCCAGACCCTAACATTCGCTTCTCCTGTGCTAGGCCTCAAGTGCCCTTTTCTGAGCCTTTGTTCATGTTGTTCCGTCTGCCCAGATACACTTCCCACATCCTACCTCCTACCACCTTCCCAAGGACTTCCTTGATTGCAGTGTTCACCTCCTACTTTGGTCATTATTCACCATTCTAATTGTTTACTTTCACTTAATAAGTGCCTACTGTATGCAAACCTTGCGGTGAGGCTCCATGGGGGCTATGAATACTTTATGTGGACTTGTCCAAGCTTCCTAGTCCTATCTGGCAGACAGACTTCTCTCCATTTCTTTTCCCATCTTGGGAAACTGAGACTCAAAACTGGTATCACTTGCCTTCTGCTTTCTAGCCAGTAGCCGAATGTGGATTTGAATTCAGCCCCATCTAATTTCATAGTCCAGGCCTTTCTACTGCATGTGGCCTGGGTCCAGGTTCACCAGTGCGCAGAGGTTCTGGAGCAGGGGCTGCCTGTGGTCCTTCTGGACAGGGACGTCCATCCGGCTTTCATCATCCCTGAGTAAGAGCTTTGGTAGACTTCCTGGAACAATGCACCATTGGTAGGAACAGCCTGCTCCTGTTGAGGGTGTCTAAGAGAAGTGAATAAAATACTAAAAAACAAAAACAAAACACAACTACCTTGAAGGCTTCAGAGAGTTAGCAAAGCAGTGGAGATCTACCCGGTAAGATCCAAGAGAACAGAAATCCAGAGATGTGACCCCAGTTGCGTCTCTCCTGAGAGTGTTTGGTGATTCCAACAGAGGTGACTGAGAGACTGATCAAGACCTTTGACAGCCTGTCTGGGCCTGGGGACAAAAACTGATGTTCAGAACCCTCCAAGCGGTTGGTGGGGCAGAGGGCCTCAGGGAAATCTTTGCAACTTGGGTTGAGGCCTCAAAGAGCTGCCCTAGAAATAAGGAAGAGGTGGGAGTAGAGCAGCCTCATGGGGATGGCAGCCCGGCCTCTTATCATTTCAACCCCCTGATTTTTGGAGTAAGCTCCAAAACTGTTATAGCCAAGCCACCTGGAAAAAGCAAATAGGAAACCTCAAATTATTTCTATATTTTTTCAAATATAATGTCTGGCATATATAATTAGAGGCACATCAAGATAATATGAAGGATAACCAGCAAAAATAAGGCAAGAGACAAACAGGAACTCCAGATGCTAGAATTGTCAGATCCATTCTTACCATGACCAGAAGAGATACAATATTGACAATTATGGCAGAGAACTAGAGTATCTGACATTTTTAAAAGATTCTAATAGAAATTCTAGAACTGAAAAATATGATAACTAAAAGTAGGAGTGCAGCAGATTAGACATAACTGAAGAGATAATGATACACTGAAAGCTCAGTCAAAGGAACATATCTGCAATGAAATACAAGAATAGAAAATATAGACGAGAGAGCAGGAGACAGAATATAGTAATAGTAAGCCTACAGTATGTGATTGGAATCCTAGGAGAGGAGAGAGAACGAGACACAGGCAATATTAGAAGGGATAAATAGCTGCAATTTTTCCCAAAAATGATGAAAGACATTAAGCCACAGATTCAAGAAGACAAACCTCAAGCAGGCTAAATGTAAGAAATCCATGCCTAGATGCATAATAATAAAACAGTTGAAAACCAAAGATGAAAAGAAAATCTTTAAAGCAGCTGGATTTGGGTTACATTGGTGTATGTATTTGTCAAAATCCATTGGATAGTATACTTAAGACTTGTGTGTTTTGTTGTGTGTAAATTTTATCTCAAGAACTATGAAAAAATATTGAGCTCTAGTTAATGATATACATAGTGAAGTATTTTAAAGAAAGTGTACACTGGCTGGGCACGGTGGCTCATTCCTGTAATCCTAGCACTCTGGGAGGCAAAGGTGGGAGGGGATCTCTTGAGGCCAGGAGTTCAAGACCAGCCTGAGCAAGAGCAAGACCCTGTCTCTAC
>VBSM01000725.1:4679189-4695666 GCA_008086735.1 Cheirogaleus medius
AAAAAAAAAAAAAAAAAAGTACGTATGCAACTATTATGTACCCATAAGAATTAAACATTTTTTTAAATTAAAAACTGTTTTAAAGAGAAAGTGTACAGATATCTGCAACTTTGAAATTCCTCATAATAAGTAGGATGGATTGACTGAAGCATGAAAGATATGTGCTAAAGCTAGCATAGTCAGTCGCTATGGTAATCTAGGTAGTGAGTAATCAAGGATTCATTGGGAAACTCACCTTTTCTGGGGGAGTAGAGTATTTTCTTTGGCCATAATGAAATTAAGTTAGGGATCAATAACCAAAAGTTAATGAAAAAATCTTATGTTTAAAAGATAAGAAAATCACGTATAAAAATAACCCATATGTCAAAGAAGAAATAATAATGGAATAATGGAATTTTGAATTGAATTATGGTGAAAATACTTGGTTATTTAAACTTGTAGGGGACAGTTAAAATCCTGGTTACAAGGAAATTTTATAGTTTTAAATGCATATGTTAGAAAAGAAGATAGGTTGGAAAATTAATACTCTAAGCACCATTTTAAGAAATTAGTAAAATAACAGCAAATTAAACCCAAAGAAAGAAGAATGAGAAAGAGCAGAAATTAGCAGAAAGCACATTTACATTAGAGAAGATGAAAAAGACAGGTTACCCTCTCACATCTCAATTCAAAAAAATAAAAAGAAAAAAGTTATATTTTACAATTTAAATGTACAGGTTAAGATGATCAATAAGAGAAGACAGAAATGGCAAGAATGATAAAGGGACATAATCACAGATTTTGCAGACAATGAAAAGATATTAAGAACAGATGTATTTGTATTTGCTAATACATTTGGCAAGTTAGACAAAATGGTCAAATTCCTAGAAAAATATGACTACCAAAACTGACACAGAAAGAGAATATGAGTAGTCCTGTATCTATTAAATTGAATCTGTAATTAATTAGAAATTTTCTCACAAAACTCTATGCCCAAATCTCTTTTTAGTGAATTCCACTAAATATTTAAGGAAGAAATAACACCAGGCTTACACAAAACTCTTAGAACCAAAAAGATTAAACATTCCCTAACTTATTTTTTTATTATTATTTTTATTTTTTGAGACAGAGTCTCACTCTGTTGCCCAGGCTAGAGTGCCATGGCGTCAGCCTAGCTCACAGCAACCTCAAACTCCTGGGCTCAAGCAATCCTTCTGCCTCAGCCTCCTGAGTAGCTGGGACTACAGGCATGTGCCACCATGCCCAGCTAATTTTTTCTATATATATTTTTAGTTGGCCAATTAATTTCTTTCTATTTTTAGTAGAGACAGGGTCTTGCTCTTGCTCAGGTTGGTCTCAAACTCCTGACCTTGAGCCATCCGCCCACCTTGGCCTCCGAGAGTGCTAGGATTACAGGCGTGAGCCACCGCGCCCGGCCCCTAACTTAAATTTTTTAGATCAGCATTATTTTGATTTGAATGCCTATTGAAGACATTAAAAAGAAGGAACTCACTCATGAACAGTTGCAAAAATCTCAAACAAAATATTTACAAACTGAATCTAGCAAGATATAAAAAGGATAATATATCATGAGAAGGGTTTATTTAAAAAAGTACAAACCTTATATGACATCTAAAATCAACCAGTGTGATTCACCACATTAAAAAGAAGAAAAGTTATGATCATCCCCATAAATGAAGAAAACACATGATAAAATTCAACATCCATTCATCAAAAGCTTGGTAAACTAGGAATAGAAGCAAACTTCCTTAATCTATAAAGGTTATCTACAAAAGTTTAGAGCAAATATCACTTTTACTAGTGAAATGTTGAAAGATTTCTTTCTGAGATGAGAATGCTTGTTATCACCACCAACACTGTACAAGTAAATGCTATAAGAATTAGAAAGGAAAAACAAAATAGTCATTATTCACAGATGACATAATCATATAGAATTTCAAAAATAGGCCGGGCGCAGTGGCTCACGCCTGTAATCCTAGCACTCTTGGAGGTTGAGGCGGGTGGATCGCTCAAGGTCAGGAGTTTGAGACCAGCCTGAGCAAGAGTGAGACCCTGTCTCTACTAAAAATAGAAAGAAATTAATTGGCCAACTAAAATATATAGAAAAAATTAGCCGGGCATGGTGGCGCGTGCCTATAGCTCCAGCTACCTGGGAGGCTGAGGCAGGAGGATCGCTTGAGCCCAGGAGTTTAAGGTTGCTGTGAGCTAGGCTAACACCACAGCACTCTAGCCAGGGCAACAGAGTGAGACTCTGTCTCAAAAAATTAATAATAATAATAATAATCTATAGCTAAATTATTAGAATTAATAGAACAGCACGATTGCTGTACAAAAATCAATTGCTTCTTGTGTACCAGCAATAAATAGAAAATATTTTCAAAATACATATGTTCTTTACAATAATATCAAAATATAACTTGTTCTACCAGCTATCAAGGTTCAGTTATTAAGCACAGTAATTAAGACAATGTAGTTTTGGCACAAAGAGATCCATAGAGACCCCCAAGACAGACCTAAGCACGTGTTGATTCATGACAAAGGTAGTAAGCAGAGTAGGTTAGGGAAAGGAGGGTCTTTTTAGTAAATGGTGCTGGGACAACGGGATAAAAAAATGAAGCCTGACTGCACATATACAAGTTGGTTTCTGATGCATATGTAAATCCAAATGTGAAGGGCAAAATGATAAGCATCAGGAAGATAGCGTGGGAACCTATAGCATGATATCAGGGTAAGGGAAGATTTCCTAAGAGGACTCCTTAAAGGAGAAGATAAATGAAGTTGACTGTATTAAAATGAAGGGCTTCTGTTCATCCAGAGATGTCATTAAGAGTGAAAAGACAAGTCACACAACATGTACACATACGTACATACTGAAAAGCAACAAGAAAAGCATCCAGTAGAAAGCCGGGCAAGAGACTTGAGCAGGTTCTTCAAAAAGAGGACATCTAAGTGACCAAGAAACAAGAAGAGGTCTCAACCTTATTTTATTGAGAAAAAAAATTAAGGAATGCAAATTAAAGCTACAGTGAGCTACCACTATTCTCTCATTAGAATAGCTCAAATTTGGCTGGGCGTGGTGGCTCAAGCCCATTATCTCAGCACTGTGGTAGGCTGAGGCGGGAGGGCTGCTTGAGCTCAGGAGTTTGAGACCAGCCTGAGCAAGAGCGAGACCCCATCTCTACTAAAAATAGAAAGAAAAAAATTAGCCAGACAACTAAAAATAGAAAAAATTAGCCAGATGTGGTGACATGTGCCTGTAGTCCCAGCTACTTGGGAGGCTGAGGCAGGAGGATCACTTGAGCCCAGGAGTTTGAGGTTACAGTGAGCTAGGCTGACGCCATGGCACTCTAGCCCGGGCAACTCTGTCTCAAAAAGAATAACTCAAATTTAAAAGATTGATAATGGAGTAGCAGGAACTCAGATGGCACTGCTGGGGAGAATGCAGGGTGGTGTTACTTTTAAGAAGGGAACATAGACATGCCCTGTGCTACGATGCCCTTCTTGGGTGTACACCCACCAGAGAAGTGTGCAAAGTGTGCCAAGAGCCTATGCGACAGAGCTCATCACCTCACTGTGTGCCATAACCCCCAGAGGAGGGACAGACTGCCTGTCCCTCAGCCCTAGAGTAAATGGTTACTGTGGCATATTTTGATGGTAGAATATAATACAGCGTTGAAAATTAGCAAACCCCTGTAGATGAAGCCATTTAAGTGAATCTCACAAACATAATGTTGAATTAAAGAGGCTAAGTACAAAAATATACATACTACATGTTTCCTTTTTTTTTTTTTTTTTTTGAGACAGAGTCGCACTCTGTTGTTGCCCTTGCTGGAGTGCAGTGGTGTCATCAGAGCTCAGACTCATGGGCTCAAGAGATCCTTCTGCCTCTGCCTCCCAAGTAGCTGGGAATACAGTTGTGCGCCACCATGCCCAGCTAATTTTTTTTATTTTTTGTTGAGACAAAGTCTCCCTATGTTGCTCATACTGGTCTCAACCTCCTGGCTTCAAGCAATCCCCCAACTTCAATCTCCCAAAGTGCTGGGATTATAGGCGTGAGCCCCTGCACCCAGCCTATGATTCCTTTTATATAAAGTTACAAAAACATGGGTAAAACTAAAGTACCATGTGTGGGACGCATTCTTTGGCAGTGAAGCCTTAAAGAAAAGTAGAGTTGGTTTCCTGCACTTCAGAAGAGTGGTCACCTTTGGTAGGGGTAGTGAAGGGAGGGCTGCGAACCTGACCCCAGTATTCCGTGAGCACTTACTACGCATAGGCTCTGTGCCAGGTGTTTCAGAGATGAGGAAACTGAGGGGCAGAGAGGTTAGGTAACTTGCCTGAGGTCACTCGGGTGGCAGGATTGGAGCCTGGCAGGCCACCTCTAGGCCCTTCCTGGGCCTCACTGCCTCACCTTTCACCTGGGGCAATGATCTCTCCCCTCCATGTAGAGGACAGAGAAACTAATGAGGTGAAAGCACCTAATGTGACCTGATGTTAGCAGGAAACAGGCGTCAGTGTTAATTTTTAAAGGCAGCTGCCCAGAAGGTCTTTGTTTTCTAACTTCTCTTAGACACCCCCCAACCAAGCCCCTCACCCCAGTCCTGTGAGCCCGTCTGGTGTGTGTTTGACTGTGACCATCTCCATCAGGAAGGAAGCTCCCAGAGAGCAGGCAGGCCCTTCGTCTGCTCTGATCACAGCTAGGGACCAGTGCCTAGCACAGGGCCTGCACTCTGTCAAGTGACAGAGTAGGGACAACATTTTGGCTCTGTCTCCCCAGCTGTGAGAGGGGTGGTGGAAAATGCCTGCCCAGGCATCACTGGAGGCACAGGAGGTACCAGGGTGGGCAGAAGCCCTTGGTGCAATCTGGGCTCCCACATCTGTTCCTGCCTTCCCTCAGCCTGCAGCCCCAGGGCTTTGAGCACCATCCTGTGATTCACCCCATACCCCCTGTTCTCTGCCCTGCACCTTCCCTGTGTTTCCCCACCTGCCAACCCCCTGCCTTGTGCTTCCCAAGGGCCACAGATTGTGCTCAGTGTGTATGGACCAGACGTGTTCGGGAACGATGTGGTCCGCGGCTACGGGGCGGTGCACGTGCCCTTCTCACCTGGCCGGTAGGTCCTCACTCTGACCTAGTCGCTGGGCCTCAGCCTGTCTCTCACTGGGCCATGCTCACCTTGGGACCCAGGTACCCTCAACAGGGCTTGTCCTAGGGACAGGCATCACCTCATCTGTCCCAGGTTCAGGCTGGGAATCCTCTGGGGCCCCCCAGGGGCCTGGGCAGCTCGGCATGGAGGGTGGGGGGTGCAGCCCAGATCTGGGAAGAAACGCACGCGGGTGGATGGGGAGGCTCATGCTGGCAGCTGCACACCAGGGGTGTGGGGAGGGAGTGGGCCCCGAAAAGAAAAAGACCCTCATGGGGTCTGTGTGAGGCTGGGCCCGGGCTGGTGGTCACTGCTGTCTCCCCACGCTCAGCTAGCGCAGGTTAGATTTGTTGGCATTGACCTTGAGTCAGCCACGCTGCGGCTGCACCGGCCTGATCTGTGAGTGTTGCTGCTCGCTACTCGCTGGAGGCTCAGAAAGCTCTGTCACTTACCTGTTGCTCTGCACCTGTCGGCGAAAACGTTTGTTTCAGGCACAAGAGGACCATCCCCATGTTTGTCCCGGAATCTACGTCTAAATTGCAAAAGTTTACAAGGTGAGTTTTCTACCCTAACCCCTCTTTCTGATCTAGAGGAGGAATGGGTGTCACATTCCACCCCTCTTTATGTGCCTGGTCATCTCCTCAGATCTTCGCGTCGCTCCACTGAGTGGGGACAACTAGAAACAGGTCCCACGGGGGTGCTGAAAGTCACTGGGCTCCCTACAGCTGCTGTTCTAGCAGTACTCGTCCATGTAGTTTACTCTGGGCCTTGTTAAAAGTCTTTGTATTGGATGGAGCAGAGGAAACACTCTTGTCTGATGGGAAAATGCTCATGACGTATTGTGACATTATAAGGTAGTAAACAGGATATAGCAGTATGAGCTGAACACCTTAAAACAGTACTAAGATAATGGGGAGCTTTTCTCAGTCAGTCACTAAATGCCTTTACATGTGGGGCCTCTGGGAGGAGCTGACATTTGAGCAGAGACTGAGTGGGAAGATGGGGGTGGGGGGAGAACATGGCGGGCGCAGGGAACAGCATGTTCCAGGCCCTCAGGACAGTGTGCGGCTTGCATGTTAGGGGCAGCCAGGATGTCTGGCTGGTGAGTGATGAGCAAGGGGAGATGTGGGGAGATGCCAGGGGAGGCAGGCAGGGCCAGGACACAAGGGCCTGCGGGGAGGCCCAGGATGTGTGGAGGAAGCCCCAGGGGAGATCCTCTTACCCCTTACCATGTCCATGTGGGGGATGGGTGGGGGAGGGGTGCACAACCGAGCCCTGGCTGGCTGACGGCCCCTGCGGGCCTGCCCACTACCGGGGTGAGACCTGGCCAGAGCCCTGCTGGGCAGAGGATGGCATCAAGCCTCAGCGCTAGGGCCGCCTCACTGAGCTCTGAGGCCTGTGGCGGGGAGGGACAGCAGTGTCTCCATTGGCCTCAGCCCAAGAATTTAGGTTCCCATTGCCCCTAGGAGCCCCTCTGGGAGGCTACCATGTGGGAAGAGACTTCTTTACCAGATGCCCTGGGCCAGTGCCACTTGGAGGTGACAGCACCCACCCCACAGGGGTGTCAGGGACGCAATGGAGCAGTGCACGTCTGTGGGCTTGGGGAAGATTAAGGGGCTTTGAGAGTCTCCATGGCCGTCCTGGCCCATAGAGGCGCGTGGGCCTGCAGGTGGGCGCTCTCTGAGGAGAGGGCTGTGTACCCACAGAGGCCTATGGCTTGCAGAGCAGCGAGGTTTGTGCTGTGCCTGAGGGACAGCAGCCCAGTGCAGGGGGCGTCTCCACCCCTTTTGAGGGTCCCTCAACTGGGCGCAGTGTGTGCTCCCATTTCAAACACCAGGCAGCGTCTGATTAGTGAGCCCGTTTGATTGGCAAACTCTTCCCAGATGGGGTGTCTGTGGAGGCCCCCTGCTCAGGCTAAGCCCTGGTGGCATCTCGACTCCTCTCCCTCCCCTCCCAGCACCCTCCAGGGCCCCCCCATGTCCGTCCTTCCTCAGCCTAAAGGGCCTACCCATAACATTCTCAGCCCTGTTTGTTTCCCATGGCTGCTTCAACAACATGCCACAAACTTGATGGTTTTAAACAACAGAAACGTACTCTCTCACACAGTTCTGGTGAACAGAAACCCAAAAGCAGCTATAACTGGGCCAAAATAAGGCGTGGGCGGGGCCGCACCCCCCACGGGCGCTGGGGAGACTGATCCTTGCCTCTTCCAGCCTCTGGCGGCTGCGGCCGGCCTTGGCTTGCTGCCTCTGCCTCTGCGTGGTCAGCTCTCCCCGGCCTCCCCTCCGTGTAAGGATGCGCGTGACGGCACTCGGGGCCCCCCCTGGACCACCCAGGGCCCTTCCCAGCGCAAGCTCCTCGGCTCCATCACGCCTGCGAAGACCTTTTTTCTAGATAAGGTCACATTCACGGTTTCCAAGGACTGGGACTTGATATCTTTGGGGGCCATTACTCAGCCTACTGTGGCTCCCCCAATCTAGTCTTCACATAGCAACAAAAATGGTGCTCCTGAAACAGCTTAGGCCGTGCCTTTCCCCGCTAGAGCCTGCCCAGCACATGCCGTCGCCTTTAGGATTAGCTTCGCCCCAAGGCTGCACAGCCCTGCTATGGGGTCCTTCCTGCCCCAGGCCCTTGCCTGGAACATTCTCCCACAGCCGGGCAGACCGCCCTAGGGGAGCCCGGGGAGAATGAGAAACGCAGTGAGCATGGTAGCTCTGTGTATTAGCACTTGTGACCCGTCGGGCTCAGTGGGGACTGCTTCCGGTGCCTCAGTCCTCACAGCCACCTGAGGTGGGTGCTGCCAGAGCCCTGCTTTAGGGTGGAGTCACAGAGAGGCTGTGGCCCACCCAGCCTGTCCCCTTCTGGAGTGCGCGTCCTGGTGTTTCACTCCCAGTTCCCTTCCCTGCCCCGGCGGGCGGAGCGGGGGATGGCGCTGCTGCCTGCCTTCAGAGGCGCAAGCCAGGGCCAGACGGTGGCTTGGACAGCCATGCGTTGTCATGGTTACCAGTGGCCCTCCCCTCCCCAGGGCCCCTCCAGCGCTGGGAGCCTGGTGCGGGTGGCGGGTCGGTGTCTCGTCTCCGCGGGAGAGGACGCGGCCGGGCGCAGCGCGGGAGGAGCTGTGGAGCAGAGGGCGCCGGTTGCCCGCGAGTGTGTGCTGGGCGCCCGCCAGGGCGAAGCCCGCGGCTGCCGGACCCACCCGGCCGGGAATAGTGTACCAGCTTCTTTCCGGCTCGAGTGGGTGTGTCGGAGGCGAGGCCTGGACGCCGGGCCCTGGAGCCGGCTCCCGCCGGGAGTCCCAGGCGCTGGAGGCCGAGGGCTGCGGCTGCGCGGTTAGCAGGACTGCCTGTGGAGTCAGATGACAGTATCTGTCACCGCAGAGCATCCCAGGGCCACTGCCTAGGTAGGATGGGTAATGTTTTATCTGGCTGTTGACAGAGTGCCTTCACCCCACTGCCCCATGAAGTAGGTGCCATATGATCCCCATTTTACAGTTGGCAAGACTGAGACTCAGAGATGGGAGGTGACTTGTCCTAGATCCGACGCTACTAAGAAGAAAAGCTGGGGGCCCAGATCTGGCCCTTCTGCCCAACTCACAGACTCTTGAGCCTCCTTCCTGAGGAGGCTGGGGGAGGTCACACTGTCCTCTCCCCTACTAAACTACTTTCACTTTTCTGGGATTTCCACCTAGGTTCAGGCTGCACCCCCACCCAGCCCCAAATCCCTCAGCTTTCAGCCCCCAGTAAGTCAAACCCATGGGAGACTGGGATGGAAAAGCGTGACACTCCAGCCGAGGTGGCGTGGGGCTGCAGAGACGTGAGACCTGGTGGAAGCCCTGCCAGGCCTCCACCGGCTGTGTGACTCAGACGAGAGACGCCGTTAAAATGACGGGCAGAGGGAGGGTGGGCTCGTGAAGACCCTGGGGGAGGTGTTGGGGGAGGGACACAGGTTTCTGAAACAAGGAGAGCCCATAGCTGGTGTCTGAGGCCAGGAATACCCAGGCGGCGGCCCTGCTCACCCATGTTCTCCTGTGTTCCCAGCTGGTTCATGGGACGGCGGCCCGAGTACACAGACCCCAAGGTGGTGGCTCAGGGTGAAGGCCGTGAAGGTAAGGCATGATGCCCCCCGCCACACAGGCAGGTTGGATCCTGGGTGGGACTAGGTGGGCTCAGTGCCTACGGACCTGCCTGGCACCTGGGAGCTGGCCTAGGAACTTCCCCAGATGAGGGCCTGGTAGAAGAACAGAGGGTTTGCCATATCTGTCTGTCCCTGCTTCAGCCCCTTTGCCTTCCAGTGAGGGACACAGGCCAGGCACTGTCATCCTCATTTTA
Organism: Cheirogaleus medius; assembly: GCA_008086735.1. NCBI lineage: Eukaryota > Metazoa > Chordata > Mammalia > Primates > Cheirogaleidae > Cheirogaleus > Cheirogaleus medius. Next base: position 4,688,656 of record VBSM01000725.1, read on the forward strand.
CAGAAGAGAACACTGAGGCAGAGAGATTCCCAAAGCAGCTGGGGTCTGTCTCTGCCCTAGCCCAGCCCAGCCCAGCTGACGCTGACCTTCTGTCCCCAGTGACCCGAGTCCGGTCTCAGGGCTTCGTCACCCTCCTCTTCAACGTGGTGACCAAGGACATGAGGAAGCTGGGCTACAGCAGTCGGCCTGCAGACACACAGAGCGACCCAGGGCCCAGCCTGACCCAGGGCACCCCTGGGTGAAGGCATTGTCCCCCTCGGCCCCCACCCTGAGTCTGGCCGGGCAGCCGAGCAGCTCTCGGATAATGAAGGGCTGTCTCTCCGGAGTCAGCCTAAAGCACAGCCTGTGGTGGGGGTGGGGAGGACAGAATAGTTTTATATAATAAAGTGCCACATTTTCAGAGAGCCCAGGCCTGGGGCTGCCTCTTTCCCCTCAGTACCACCCCCATGAGAGCAGGCCAGTGGGGCCGCAGCCTTTGCTGACCCAGCCTCCAGGGTCCGCCACCGCCCCCTGCACCTGCTGGGCCACTGTGCAGGGTGGAAGCTGTCAGGAGGCCACGCAGCAGGACGGCCAGCCAGGACGTGAGCTCTGACATAACCTGGTTCTCCTGCTCACAGCGGTGTGGCCTTTCTGCACCTCAACACCCGCGTCCCTGAACTAGGCACAGCACCCACCGCCCAGGATTTCAGGGCCTGGCCCCAATCCTGCCAGCCGTGCTCCGTGCCCACCAGCACCCCTCGGCAGGAAGGAGAGAATCCTGTTAGCAGAGCTGGATGGCGAGGTGCCCTGGGGACTCGCAGCCTGGGCAGGGGTGGGAGGCTGCTGGCTGGCTTTCTGGCAGGCCGCACAGCCCAGCAGCCTGGCCTCTGAGCTGCGCCTGGCCCCTCTGGGAGCTGAGCGCTTTCAGCATGACTGCGGGAGGCCCGGGGCTGGACCTCCTCACCTGCTCCATGCAAAGGCCCTGGCACGTCACAAGGTACCTCAGGTGAGCCCTCCCTGCCCTGCCACAGAGCTTTCCTCAGCAGACGTGGTGCACTGGCCTAAACACTGCCCTCGTGGGGTTCAAGGGAAGCCATGGTGTGTCTTGCCTGGTCCCAGGATCCTGGGCTCCTGCCAAGCTCCCACCTCCCAGCCTGGAGACCCTCGGCCTCAACGCTACACGCTGCCCTGGCTGTCACGGAACTTGCCCTGAGACTATCCAAACTGACCCTTTTCTGCCTTTTATCTCACTTTTAGGGCACTCTCATCTCCTGCCCCCAAATCACTGCATTCTGGAACTCCTGTCCTGTCATCAGCAAAATTCCTATGATTCTGACCATCTTCTCTGAATGGTGCCTGGCCCCAGACACCAGCTGCGGGCTCTCCTTGTTTCAGCAACCTGCGTCCCTCCCCCTTCCCTCTACCTCTGGCCTTACCAAAACCCACTCACACCCTTGCAGCGCTTTTTTATTATTTTTTATTTTTTTAGGTGACCAATTAATTTCTTTCTATTTTTTAGTAGAGGCGGGGTCTCGCTCTTGCTCACGCTGGTCTCGAACTCCTGACCTTGAGCGATCCTCCCGCCTCAGCCTCCCAAAGTGCTAGGATTACAGGCGTGAGCCACCACGCCTGGCTCTTGCAGCCCTTTTAAGAGTCTCTTTTTCTTCCCACACTCAGTGTACCGTGGGCTGGGGGGTGTCCTTGCCCCCACTACATTTCCAGAGCCCTTCTCATCCTTCCCGCCAGCCTCCCGAAGCCCAAGCCGTCACATCACACCTCCGCTGTCAACGTCCGCCACAGCCTTGCCTGCCTGCCTTGCTTACTGTCTTGCTCCAGCCATTCTTGGCAACACACTGTCCACAGAAGGGATCCTTCCAACAACGTGGCCTCTTCCTCAACCTCTCACCTGCAGTGATCTTCACCTCTGCCCCTTACAACCACCTACCCCATGCTCTAGCCATTTCTTGTTCCTGGTGGCTGTGCTTCCAAGATCTGGACCCAAGCGTCCCTCCCTCCACTCCCCCCTCCCCAACGCGGCCCTCCCCACTCTGGCCGTGTGCCATGCCACCGGCACCACCAAGCCCCCGCCCAGCCCCTTTGCCAACCACCAGCCCCTTCCCTTGTGTGGAATTCGTGATCGTCGTGTACATGCGCTGGCTGGTGGACGTGCTTGGCGCCTGTGCCCTGCCTGCCTTTACGCTCGCCTGGCACAACCTCAGCGCCCGCCTGCTCTGCTGGGCATCGGGGCCTGTGGACTGGCCCACATTGGATCCATGGCCCAGGTCTCATATGGCCCCCAGCTCTGTCGGGAGTCCAATGCTTCCCTAGACTACTCCCTCCTGCGTTCTCAGCAAACCCTTCCACACCTTGTGTGTCTTCAGACCTCCGCACCCTCCCTGCCCCCTCAGCTGAAGAGCTCCCTGTGGCACGCGGAAGATGCGGCATCCACAGGGGCTTCTCCCCTCTTTCCTCCGCCTTGAGTCCCCTCCACGGGACCACTCTCGTCAGCCTTGGCTGAAAAGCAAAGGCCCTGCACCCCCCGCCACTCCAGTCCTCCCCCGCCCAGGCCACTGGCCTTCCTCCCTGTCCCTGCCCTGAAACCTCAAGCTTCAGGCCACATTTGCCTGGCCTGTCAGCAGCTTGGATGTAGGTGGTTCGCCCTCTTCTTGTTATATTTAATTGGTCAATTTTTCCCAACATTAAGATGCTTAAACATAGAAAAATAATTTTACAGTGTACACCACATACCCACCACCTAGATTCTACCAATGACCACTTTCCTATTTAGTACGTGCATTTTCACATCTACCCCACTGTTTGTCCCTCCTTCAATCCATCCTGTTTTTAGTGCATTTCACAGGAAACCACAGACATCAGGAAACCACCTTCTGTGTTTCAGCACAGTTATTAACTAGAGTTCAATATTTGTCTTTAGTTATCGCTTTCTTTTGGGGGGGCATTTACATACAACAAAATGCATAACTCAAGCACTGTGTGCCGAGTTTTGAGGAATGCACGGAACATCACCGAATGCTCAGGAAGCTCCTCGCCCCTGCTCAGGCAAGGCGAAAGCAGCGAGCGTTGGAGGCCAAAGGCTCATGTGTGACTGGGAAATGGAGAGCAGGGTAGACACGTGGGAACATCCACATGAGGGACAGTCACGGCATATGGCCTCCATGTCCACCCTCACTTGGGGTCTATGCTGTCATCCACTGTGACACGCCAGAAGACTGCACCACCCAGGGCCCTTGTATCTATGCTGGTCCTTGTGAGCAGTTCTGAGCCATTTCCTTCTCTCATGTGCGATCTTCCCCCTCTCGTCCACCACACACTTTGAGGCCAGGTGTCGGAGGTGGCAGCATCGCAAGGGAGAAGGCTGCATCCGAGTCCCATCTTGAAGGAGAGCTGCCAGGAGCATGTCCACTGGGTTTGTGTGAGCGAGAAATACACTGTTACTGTGTTCAGCCGTAGAGAGTCTGGGGTTATTAGTTCCTGCAGAACCTATTCATTCTATTCTGACATGGAAATTGGTACCAGAAGTGGGTTTCTGCTCTAACCACAAAACAGAAACACCACGAATGCCTGTGGCACTGGCTTGGCAGTTGTGTGGCAGGCAGGAGGAATCCACAGCCTGGACAGCACGTCTGTGTTACGCAAGAACAAAACACAAGCTAAGATGCTCTTGTGCTAACTTGGGAGGCAGGTTATGTGCCTGCTGAGCCCACAGCTCTAGGGGAAAGGAACAGACGATAGGATCGCAGTGTGCACTGGCTACTGTTCACTGCATTTTGGAAAGCTTTCGCAGTAAAGAGATGAGCTCAGGAAAGAACTGGCCAGTTTGCAAGCAGGAATGAAAGGGAACAAAGAGAATCTAAAAAATTTGAGCATTAAAAGATTGGAAAAGGAAACTTTCTAGAACTCAAATGGGAAGAGATGAGATTGAAAATTGCTTTGAACAATAAAGGCATAATAAAACTTCTCATGTGAACATAGTAACTCAGGCTTTTGTTAAATATGGGGTTCAGGGGGTGGCCTCCTCCTCCTGATCCCAGATGGCCTCATGGTAGCTACCATGAAGTTGAGAGAAGCACGCGGGTAAGGCAGCACGGAAGTAAGGCGGGCTTATGTCTAGCAAAGGACCTTTCACGTGTGCTTCCATCATCTATTTCTGTGTCACAAACTGCCAAAAAACTCTGTACTTTAAAACCACCATTTATTATCACTCATGATTCTAGGGGTGCCTGGGCTCCGCTGAGCAGTTCTGGCTGGGGCTGACTCCTCAAGATGGCTCATGTGGTTGGCAGTTGTCCGGGAGCTCAGCTGGGGCTACTGACCAGAGCACTCCAGTTGTCCCCCCCAGAGCCTCTCCAAGCGTTTGGACTTCTCACAGCATGGCAGCTGGGCTGCCAGCAGAACACGTGAAGGGGACAAGCCCCATGTGCAGGTGTTCATTGAGCCCCTGCTGGCACCATGCCTGCTGATGTCCTATTGGCCCCATCTAGTCACAGCCATGCCCAGAGTACGCACCGGGGAACACACTGGGAGACAAGGTCCACCCGGGGCCCCCAAAGGAGCACTCGGACCAAAATCATGCGGTTACTGTACATGGAGCTGACTGGAAGCCGTGAGACCAGTGGATGGCCCACGTTTTTGACGCAATTGTGTTTCCACAGGATCCATGAGCCAAGACTAAAGCCTCTGACTCACCTAGAACAAATCTTAGCCTAGAACCATCCACATGCAGCAGCAGGTGAGAAAGCTGAGCCGCCCCAAGGAGCTCATTCTGTCTAGGACTCACCTGGGTGCAGCCAAAGGAACACAAGAAAGGCTGTGCCACCTATAGAGGGCAGAGCCCAGGGCAGGGCACCATCAGGTCCTCTCCCTGCTCGGGCAAGGGGGCCTCACAGTCTGCGCTGCAGGGTTCCAGCAGGGGCCAGGCGCCTTCCACTTGCTCTCCCCAGGGCAGACTGGCCGCGCACCGTGTTCCACTTTTTGTTATTGGCAGGGTGGTGCGGCTAATGGGTCTTTATAGCCTGGGTCTGCCTTGCAGGAAAAGCTCTGCACCCCACAGGGACCCTGAACTTCAAACTGGGTGCAGAGACGAGATGGGACCTTACGGTCTATGTGTGAAGAAGAGTAACTGGTGGCCAGAGGGCCAGCTGTGGCAGTGACTGACAACGTGTTAACACCAAGCCCATTTCCCATTCCCCTGGCCACAAAGGAGTCTGCACTTACCCACTGCCGCGCACCTGGTGGCGTCGGAACGGGTGGCAGCAATGCACTTCCAGGCCTGGCCTGTAAGAAATCTCCCACCCCTGCCCTTCCCAGGCTTCCCTTCCACAGCAACCTTCAGGGTTATGTCAAAGACCGCAGTCTCAGATGACAGGGGTTTGGGTCCCTGGTCACCAACTTTGGAAGAAATAAATTCCTGTTAAGCCACTGAGGCATGGGAGACTTGTTACTGTAGCGTAGCCTAAAGCAGCCCCCACACCCCTCTTCCTCTCCTGTCACCTGCGCTGAACATGGCACCCTCTGCCCCCAGTCCTTGGCCTCTTGAGTCAAGCTTGTCTGCTCATCCCTGGTGGACCCTGGGAGCCAGGCACTCCGTGCAGAGCAGCCGCCACACCTGCTGGCCTCCTCCCAGGCTCATCGCAGGGCTCTCTGCCCTCCTTCCCGTCAGCACCTCCCCAGCCGCCCTGCCTTTGCCTCCGACTGGAACCCCTCTTCCACCTGGAGATGCGTGTCTGTCCTCCAGGATCTGAGGGGATGTGGGCCCTCTGTACCAGCCAGCTGTTGCCACAACGAAGCTGCACAGCAAGCCACCCAAATACCAGTGGCTCCGGCAAGCACCTGCCCTCGGGAATCTGCAGTAGGCTGGGCAGCTCTCTCCACGTGCTCCCTCTGGGGCCCCAGCTGCCAAGGCGGCAGCTCTTCTGTGGCGTGGGTGAGAAGGGAAGTAGAATGGCGAGGCCTCTGGGGACGCGGCCTTAGCACAGAACACTGCCACTTCCACCTCATTCAAAGCAGGAAGGGGTAAAGGACTGTGGCCAGCACGTGCCTGACACACCCACCTGTCGCAGTGCCCACCAAGGGCAACCTCCACCCCTTCCCCTGAGGTTCGGGCACTGGAACGAGGCCGGTATTAACGGTAGGCCAAGCTCCCTCGTCTGCCCACCCTCCCCTGTGGCACAGGATTGATAAAGATGGGGTGGGGGAAAGACACAGCCAGAAACCGCATCATGATACAAATGATAAATTATATTTATACAGTAAATAAGTATCAACAGTCAACACAAGTTCAGAACCAGCTGCCGGCCCCTGGTGGCTTCCTCCCTCACGGTGCCAGTCAGGAGGGAGCACAGTGGCAGTGGCCGGTGGCTTCATGATCAGTGCAGCAGGCAACAGGGACAACGTGCGCTCAGGATGGCCTGTGCCAGGAGCTGGGGTGGGGGCGGTCACGTTGGGGCCTCAAAGTCTCGTCAGCAAGAGCTCTTGTCTGTTTCAAAAGAATCACTGACCCCAAGAAATCGAGTCTGGTCTACTGACCTGTAAGGCTGGTCTGGGCCCGCACCATTTGAGGGAAAGCACCTACCTGGGCAAGCACCCTGTCCTGCGCCCACCCGCGCCGCCCACCCTCCCCTGGGCAGGAAGAGACTAGCCACCAGCCTTCCTGAGTGGCATCCTCTGGTTCTGGTGGAGGAGCGGCTCCTGGGGCCAGAGTGGACAGCTGCGGAACAGCACAGGTGGAGACCCTGCATGTCCTCCTGGCAGCCCAGAGACCATTTTAGATCTTAAACCTCCCCTGTGCCAGTGCGAAGGGTCAGATCTCCTTCAGGGACCAGAGAGGGGCTGGCAGGTGGTCAGCTGCCCTGGGAGCTGGAGGTGGGAAGTCCACACGGTGGAAAACGAGCCAAAAATGCCCGGTAGGCACGCTACCAGGACACAGGATTGGGGGAATGTGTCTTTGCTGGGGAGAAGCAAGTCTTTTCTGGTCTTTAATTTGTGACTTAATACTTTTTTTTTTTAATAGGG
>VBSM01000725.1:4701470-4716684 GCA_008086735.1 Cheirogaleus medius
TCCTGAGCTCAAGCGATCCGCCCGCCTCGGCCTCCCAGAGTGCTAGGATTACAGCCATGAGCCACTGCACCCGGCCTCCAGAATTTCTTGAAAGTAAGAAGAAAGCAAATTATTTTTTAAAATTCGGCCATGCTAGGGTGTGCTGAGATGGCTGGTGGGAGCGGGACTGCTTTGCTGGGTGCAGCATGGCGCAGGGATACTGAAAACAGTCACGTGCTCACCCTGTAGTCCCATTTCTAGGGTCTGGTCTAAGGAAATAATGCAAAACGTGAACAGGCATGAGAGCACAAGGATGTTCACAACAGCATTATTTACTTTAACAAAATCTAAAATCAACCCAAAGTGTCTTCCCCAAAATTAATAAGTAAATTATTGCTGAACCACACAGAGATACCACACAGCTACAAAACACTTCCTAATGAATTTCAATGTCATGAGAAAATGCCTTCAATCTGTTACTCCATAAAAGCTGAGGCAAGGAGTAAGGGGGCAGGACTCAACTGTATCCTACAGGTGAACAGAAAAGACTGCAAAGCAGTGGCCCCCACCCTTTTTGGCACCAGGGACCTTGCATGGAAGACGATTTTTCCATGGCGGGTGGGGGTGGGGGCGGGGGGAGCAGGTGGTGACGCAAGCGATGAGGAGCCGCTGTAAATGCAGAGAAAGCTTCGCTTGCTCGCCCCGCCGCCGCTCACCTCCTGCTGTGTGGAGCACCGGGTTCCTAAGTTTCGTGGAAGACACTTTTTCCAGGGGTCAGGTATGGAGGTGGCAGGGGAGGCAGGGAGGTGTAGATCTGTGGCCCAGTTCCTAACAGGCCGCGGACCGATACTGGTCCACAGCCCGGGGATTGGGAACCTCAGCTGTGAAGGACTCGGTCAGAAGGCCAGGAGTTCGAGACCAGCCTGGGTAACACAGCAAGACCCTATCTCTACAAAAAATAGAAAAATTATCCAAGTGTGGTGGTGTGTGCCTCTAGTACCAGCTACTAAGGAGGCCGAGATGGGAGGATCACTGGAGCCCAAGAATTCTACATTGCAGTGAGCTCTGATCACACCACTGCACTCCAGCCTGGGTGACAGAGCAAGACCCTGTCTCCAAAAAAAAAAAATTAAGGAAAAAATAAAAGCTCAGGAAAAAATACTGGAAAGAGTATAGTGGCTGAATATAGGTGGAAGGATGATGGATAGTGTTCATCTTCTTCCAGAAATTTTTCTAAATTTTCGACAATTCAGAAATTCCAAATTGTACAATTCCAAATTTCTTATACAGTGGGAATACCTCTATAATTGGGAATAAATATTTAAAAAGTCAACACATAACAATGGCCAAGCTGCCTTCTCACAAAGGAACAGAGGGCGGGCAAGACAGGTTAGGTTGTACTTTGGTCTGCAGAGGAGACACGTGGAATCTTGTTTATTTAATGCAGCAAAAGAAACACCCTGAGGACCAGCACGTTGTCAAAGCTTCCTTGGTCTCCTGGCTAGGAGCCCAAGCTGACGGGGGTGGAGGCGGTGGTCCACACAGGAGCATGTAAAGAACACATCCCAGGCCTCCTCCCTCTGCCCATCCAGGCCCACCTCAGCCCCAGGTCCCATCTCTCTGGGCCCACGGGACATCCTCCCAGGCCAAAGGCACACAGGGGAGGAAGCCAGGTCTGGGGACTGAACTATGGGTCCAGGAGCTATCACCTGGTCACCTGGGGTGATGGTGTGGGGCAGAGACTGACCCATCCATGCCCAAAGGCAGGGCTGTCTAGGAAAAGGAAGCGCCTCTGGGAGTGGGAAGTTGGTGGGAGGAAGGTGAATGGAAATGCTACATCAGGCTGGGAGTGGGGTTCACCCTGGGCTGGGGAGGCCAAGGTGGTGGCATCTGTAGGCAGCAACGGGGGCTTCCTGACCCGGAGACACAGCCCGGGGGAGAGCAGGCAGACGCAGAGGTGATGACACATGGGGCTCAACATGAGGAAAAGGTGAAAGAAAAACTCAACCTCATGACTTTTCACTGTCAATGTGTGAATTTCTAGAATTAGAAGCTTTAGGGTCCCAGGATCAAAATAAGAAAATGCATGAAGCTGGAGGCTTTTGAAAGCTGATTATTTCTACTACAGCTGAGTTAGTCAAATGCACAGAATATTACAGAAACCACCACCACCTTTACATACCTGTTTTTTTTGAAGTTCGGAGGTTGTCAAATTCAGAGAAGTCGTCTTTAATTGTACCATTCAGATTACTGAAGAGCTCAAAGGACCCTGGGTGGACACAGATGCCAGTGACTGCAGGCACAGGGCACACACAACTTCTTGGCAACCCAGCTGCCCAGTGCACACCCTGGGAGTGGGCTGGCAACGGGGTCTTCCCCTCCTTCCACACCTCATGGGGGAGAACTCGGAGAGCCAAAGCAGGCAGGACAAGCTCAGGTTACCCAGTGCACAGTGTGGGGTGCTCGCCTGCCACTGCACCCACCGCGCCCACCCCAAGCGGAAGGTGGTGATGGTGAAGATCCGTGGTGCTGGGTCTGGATGCGAGGATGAGGGGCTCTGTGCATCACCCAAATGAGTGCCTGGGGGCCAGCCTGCCCGGGGCCACCAGGGTGAGGACAGGACCCCTGGGCTTGGGCCCAAAGCAGCCTCCTCTCTCAACATCGACTCAGGAGGCCCCTGGGGAAGGAGATGCCTAGGATCTGGGGACCTTGGGATCTGGGACAAAGGATAAGCGGGCAGGGGAGCAAATGCAAGCAGAGCGACAGGCCCGATGCCAATGAGCCAGGAGACAGGAATGGCTGTGAGGGCCAGGGGCTCTCAGAGCCCAGGCAGGAAAGTGAGTGAGGGTCTCACCAGAGGCAGATACTGGCTTGGTGGTTGAGACTGCACCCCAGGTGTCAGAAGTTGTTTTCCCAGCACTGGGGGCAGGCTGCTGTGAAGTGGCCCAGGGATCTGAGCTCTTAGGGACAGAGTGTGTGCTGGCTCCAGTAGGCACTCCCCAAGGGTCGACAGAGGCAGCTGGCTTGGCACCTGTAGGAAGGTGGGATTAGGACTCAGAAATGCCCTCAGAAGGTCTGGGCAGCTGGGGTGAGAAGGGAAAGGATGCTGTGGTCCACACCATGGTCTGTGCCCTGTGCCAGGCGAGGCAGCCACCCGAAGGGTACCGTCCAATGCCTGCAAAGCTGGCCAGAGCGGGAGCCCAGGACAACCACCCTGGGAAGGGAGAGTGCGGGGCTAGGCCCGCCTAGGACAGCACCCCCATCAGGGAGCAGAGAGGAAACAGCCAAGAGCAGCCTTCTCCAAGCTCCCGCTGCACAAGGACTCGCAAGGGGCTCCCTGAGCTAAGCCCGTCTTCGGTGGCTGACACGAAGCAAGGCTGTCTCCCACCGAGCCCGGCCCAGCATCCTCTCCCCACTTGCTTTGAGTGGTTTCTGCTTTCTGCCAGAAGTGTGAATAATATGGACGAGGCCCGTATAAAAGCAGAATAAGAAAACAAACAGTTACGTACTTATTACCCAGCTTAAGCAATAAAATATTTTTCAAACTGTGACAAAATCAATTTAGTAGGTCGTAACTGTTTTAAGTACACAATAGAAAATATTTAAATGGATTTCTGGTGTAGAAAGGTGGAATGAGGAGCTTGCTCCATCCACTCCACACGCGGACCTGGCATTGCAGTACTTCCGGGAACGGTGCACAGTAAAAGAAAAGAAAGAAAGAAAATTCTTGAGTGTACCCAATGTTAAGTTCAACCCTGCTATATTCATATTTCCGGCATGTGTAGATACGACGTACCTGTGTATATATGCGTACATATAAAACACGCATCTCCTTTCCTCCGGTGGAACACCACTGCCGCCTCTCAGGGATCAGAAAGTGCCTCCCAATGTCCCCACCTCCACTGTGAGTTGTGTACCAGCCATTCTCCTGCCTTTCCCTCTAGTTTGCCATGAAGGGATGTCTTTAAACAACATACTGGTTAGTTGTACCTATTTTCTGAACATTATATACATAGAAATATACTGTACACATTCTTTTGTGACTGGCTTTGTTCACTCCAAATTTTATTTGAGAGATTCATCTGTGTCGAGGTATAGCTTTAGTTTCATTTTTCTGTATAGTATTCCATTCTATGGGGAAAAAAGTCACCATTACTCAGTTGAAGGACACTGGTTTGGTTTTGCTGCTTGTGTGAACGTTCCCTCGTTCACACACATACATGAGAATTTTTTGGTCACAGGTACCTTCACCTTCACCGAGTAACGCCAAAACCATTTTTGGAACGGTTCTGCCAGTTGTAGACTCCCTCCAGCAGGGGAGGCAAGTCCTGTTGCCCCGGGAGTTGCCCGACAACCTTTCTGATGCTTAGTGTCATCTTACTTTCCCATTAGTGCCAACCTTTTGGGTGTGAAAAGTTATCTTTTTGTGGTTTGGTTTGCATTTCCTTGTTCCTTAATAACGCTGTGCATCTTTCCTTACATTCATGGGCCATTCACGATTCCCCTCCAGTCAGGTGCCTCTTCAAGTCTTTTATTCACCTTCCTTTAAGGTTCCCCTTTCCTCACCGACCCCCACCCCGCGGTGTGGCCGAGAACCCGTCTCCCACTGCACTGTGCGCAGTGTCGGTCTTTGCTGGTTCCCTGCCAGGCTCCCTACTCGCTGCGCTCACCCACTTACCTATTTGCTTATCCTCACAGACACCATGCTAACCCTTGACCCCTGGTGCTGCACACCCCAACCTTGTTTTGGCTACTTTTGGCCCTCCGCTCTTCCACGGTCATCTTAAAATCATCTTGCCATGTTAAAAAAATAATAATAAAAAAAAAGAAAAGTAAAAACTTATTGGGATTTTGACCAGAATTACATTGAATCCCAGATCAATTCGTGGAGAAGTGTTATCATAATAGCAAGTTTTCCAAACCAAAACCCCATATCTCTGCATTTACCCAAGTCTTCTTTAATATCTCTCAGTGAAATTTAATCTTTTTTATTTTATCCTTTATCTACATAAGGAATTTGTATAACTTTTGTAAAATTTACTCCTAGAGACTGTTATCTTTTAAAATTTTCATTATCTATTTATTTACTGTTACCCAGAAAAACAATTTAATTTTGTATACTGTTTTTTTTTAATTTATTTTTTTATTTCAGCATATGACGGGGGTACAAATATTACGGTTATGTACATTGCCCATGTCCCCCCTCCCCCCTCGAGGCAGAGCCTCAAGCATGACCATCCCCAGCAATCTTGCTAAACTTTTATTTTTTTATTCTCAGAGCTGAAGAACAAAATGCATACTCATTCATTCATTCATTCATTCATTTATTTATTTATTTATTTGAGACAGAGTCTCACTCTGTTGCCCGGGCTACAGTGCCGTGGCATCAGCCTAGCTCACAGCAACCTCAAACTCCTGGGTTCAAGCGATCCTCCTGCCTCAGCCTCCCAAGTAGCTGGAACTACAGTCATGTGCCACCATGCCTGGCTAATTTTTTCTATATATTTTTAGTTGTCCAGATAATCTCTTTGTATTTTATTAGAGACGGGGTCTTGCTCTTGCTCAGGCTGGTTTCGAACTCCTGACCTTGAACGATCCTCCCACCTCGGCCTCCCAGAGTGCTAGGATTACAGGCCTGAGCCACCACGCCTGGCCCAAAATGCATACTCTTAATTCTAATAATTGCAAGTCATTCTAATTATTGATTCTAATAATAATTCTAAGAACTTTTTTTTAAGACAGAGTCTCGCTCTGTCACCTGGGCTAGAGTGCCGTGGCATCAGTCTGGCTCACAGCAACCTCAAACTCCTAGGCTCAAGCGATCCTCCAGCCTCAGCCTCCCGAGTAGCTGGGAACTACAGGCGCTTTGTTCTATTTTTAGTAGAGACGGGGTCTCGCTCTTGCTCAGGCTGGTCTTGAATTCCTGACCTCAAGAGATCCCACCTCAGTCTCCTCTAATAATTCTTAATTCTAATAATTTATCTGTAGAAATTTTTTTATATTCTATATACATGATCATCACCTACAAACGATGACTGTTTAGTTTCTTCTTTCTAGTCCTTTATACTTTCTCTTTTTCCTGTCTTACTCCACTGGCTAGGACTGCCCACTACAACAGTGTGAACTAAACTAAAATTTTAAGTGGCCAAAGGAATATCCTACAACTAAATTGCCTGCCAGGAGGAGGGAGGTCAGACATGCCTCACCATGCCCCACTCCCTTCTTGGGGCATCCTTTGTAACCCATTAACAGGCCTATGGGTATGCAAGACAAACCTGCAGGTCCTCAATGTACACAACAAATCTATGTCTGGTGGCTTATCTCTGATAGCAGTTCCTTATGTTGAAACATTCCAAGTCTCTAGACAAAGCTTCATGTCTTTAACCAATTACAAGTCAAAGAACTTTTGAACCCACCTATAACCTGTAAGCTCCCACTTGGAGATGGCCCACTTTTTCAGGCCAAGCCAATGCATGCCTCCCATGTAATGATTGATGACTTTACCTGTAACCCCTGTCTCCCTGAAATGTATAAAACCAAACTGTAACCCAGCCACAGCAAGTCCACTTGCTCAAGGCTTCTTGGGAGTGGCTCCGGGTCATGGTCCTCAAATTTGGCTCAGAGTAAATCTCTTTAAAATTATTTTTGAGAGTTTGGCTTTTTTTCCATTGACAACAGAAAGCAGGAGTGCTGCTAAGTCAGCATCCTTGTCTTACTCACCATCCTCTAGGATCAATCTTCAACATTTCACCATTAAGTACAGTATTAGCCACAGGCTATTTTCCTTTCAGAAGCCCTTCATCAGGTTATAGAAGTTCTCCAATATTCCAAGTTTGCTAGGAATTTTGCAATGAATGGCTAATGAACTTTATCAAACTGTTTCTGCCTCTATTAAGATGATCACATGATTTTTCTCTTTTAACATGTTAATATGGTACATTAATAAATTTTCTAATGGCTTGGTCTTTACAAACAAAGTTTCTCATGATGTACTACATCTTTTTTTATATTTTCCTGGTTTTGCAATTGTTTCTTTCCTTAAATTTTTGTATTTCTAGTCACAGGTGAGACTGGCCTGTTTGTTCTCACACTGTACTGTCTTTGTCAGATATTTGTGTTAAGGTTATGCTAGTCTCATGCATCTAAGTTTCTGGATTTGTAAGCACTGAGTTGACCAAATAGCTTCTCATTCAACATTAAATCTTGGCAGTGCCTGCAGCTGTGTTGTTTCATTACTATTTGTGCCTTTCCTCCTTGTGTTTTTAAAATTAATCATGCCACAGAGTTGTCTATTTTATTACTCTTTTCAATGACTGACTCTTGTCTTGGTGGATATAATTATGTATTTATGTTCTATTTCATTAATTCCTAATTTTTATCCTTATTCTTTCTTTCCCTCTACTTTATGTGGGTGTAATGCTATTCTAAGCTTATTAATTCTCTGCCTTTTTTCTTTACTAATGTGAATACTTAAAGCTATAAATTTCTCTTACTATTGCTTCAATTTTCCCATAAATGGTGATATGAAAATATTTACATTACTTGGTCCTAAATATTTCTAATTTTTATTGTAATTTTTTGACTCAAGAATTTAGAAATGTTTTAAAATTTCAAATGTATGAGATTTTCTACTTATTTTTCGTTACTGATTTTTAACTTAAGTATATTGTGATCAGAAAATGTGTTCTATGTGAACATTTTTGAAATTTATTGACTAGCTTTTTTGTCTAGTACATGGTCGGTTTTTTACAAGCATTCTACATGCGACTGCAAAGAATGTGTATTCTCCAACTGCTGGGAACAACTAATTCACAAGCTTATGAACTGTGCTGCTCAAATCTTCTTACGTTCTTACCACTTTTTAAATATTCTCCCACATTATTCCATTTCTTTCACATTACAGGACAATGCCTATTTCTAGGTTTTCTACTGTTTCCAATGATCTTCATCCTGTTCTGAAGATCTGAGTTTTTTCCAACTGGTTTTCTCTCCCATGTGCCTGAAGAATTTCTCTTAACATTTCTGTCGTCCAGACGTGCTGGCAACACATTCTCTTAGTGCTCAGTGACTAGGAGACGCCCAGCATTTCACATTCACGCTTCAAGAATACCTTCACTGGATACAGAATTGTGGAGGTTGCCAGGTTTTGGTGTTGATGTTTCCAAATTTAAAATACCTTTTTTTCATCTTCATTCTTGGAAAAAAGATGAATTTGCTAGGAACGGATTTCTAGGTTGCCAGTGTTTTCCTTCAGTGCATTTAAGAAGTGATTCCACTGTCCCCTGCATCTACTGCTGTTGTTAAGTCAGCTATCAGTTTAACTGCCACTCTGCTGTAATGGATGGCCTGTTCTCTGTAGGTTTATTTAAGATATCCTCTTTCTGTGGTGTTCTGCAGTTCCTGATGATGTGTCTAGGTGGGGATTTCTTTTATTTATCTTGCTTATGATTCACTAGGCCTCCTGGATGTGAGAAGCAGCATCTTCCCACAATTCTTGAAAGCCCTCAGTCACTATCTTTTCAAATATTAACTCCTCTAGAACTCCAAACAGACACATGTTAGATGTCCTGACTCTGCTTCCATGCTCACCCCGGGCACACCGACTCCCTAGTGCTCCCCAAACACACCAGGGCAGCTCCACAGCCTGCACTCTGGGCTCCCAGCCCTCCATCTTTTACCTTCTTTTCTCGCCTTCTCCAACCCTTCTGGAACCCTCCACGCAGCTTTCTTTCAGGCTGCTCATCATATAGCACCATAACTACCGTTTAGCTCTGAGTCTGCCCTGGACTGTGAGCTGGGGTGAGGGATGTCTCTAGCCCCAGCACCAGACATGACAGTGGCACCCAGCAAGCCTGTGACACCCTGGCTGAGTTCTGGGGCTCAGAGAGGGGCAGAGGGAGGTGGCAGAAACCCACCAATCTTAGAAGAGACCAGGGAGTGCTCCCTCGAGCCTCCCCACAACCCACTCCCACATCGCCCTCTTTACAGCCCGAGCTCCACTGCGCAAGGCCAGACACGTGGGTAGGCGACTCCTTGGCTTCCATAAAGATGGACTCACATGGTAGAACTTCGTCATTCTACCATGTGGCTTTATGCCTTCTAGTCTCTCAAATGCTGCATATCTTTAGCACAGGCCTATTAAGTCCCACCTCCACTATGTTCACAGCCTTTTTGGCCTCTGTAACTTTGGCAGGGCTCAGCTGCTGGCTCCCTGGCAGCACGGGGCAGGGGAGGAGAGCGCTGCCTCTGCTCCCGCCAGGTTTGCCCCGGCAACTAAACCGCGAGCTGTGCAACCGGCCAGGCCAGGTCGGACACTGATCGGCAAACTTCATTCCCAACAGCCTATGGACAGTCATACCTTTTGATTACTTGTGGCCTGTCCACCTGTGTTTGGGCTTAGGGATTCTACTGCTGCTGCCCCAGAACCCAAAACCTTCCAGAGGCTCTAGAAACACGCATCTCCATCCCGAAGCTCCTGACCTCTACACCTCGTCTTCAGGCACAGCATGCAGAACACCATACCCCGGGGCTGAAACTGCTCTTCCCAGGCCCACTCTCCCCTGACATGACAAAGGGCACATCAGGAAACTGAACCTGCCCCTCACTGGAATCCCACCATGCTCTGCCCCCACAACAGGGTGCCTTGTGGGGTGTCTAGGCTGTCCAGCCCTACTGGAGGGAAGTGACGTGGGGGACACTGTGCATCAGGAAGAGAGCAAGACTGCAAGTCACACAAGCCGTGATGTGTCTTCAGGGCTGCCCAGAAACAGAGAGGATGTGGGATGACCTGGGACCTTCCTTGCCTCCCACTGACCAGCAGCACCTGTGAGAACAAGCTCACCTGAGAGGGAGCGCCTACTATGGGGCCACATCCTCTTAGCTCAGCTGTACCTGGAGGACACGGGCTAGGGAGCCTCGCCTCAGCTTCCCCCACAGCCCTGACCACAGTGGGCATCTTCCCCTGGGCAGACTGCTACTGTCCTTTCCTTCTTGCCTCTGTCAGGGGACATGCCCTGGTTACTTCCCTGCCCCCTACCCAACCCCACACCCCACCCTACCTCACCCAAAGAATACCCTGATTCTCCTTGGGAGAATTCTCAGCTGCTCCCAGTCATGGCCTGAGGGGGACAGGACCTGTCCTGGCAACAGTGGAGGCTTCTCACTGGCTAAAGTCAATCTGCAAAGTCCCCCCAACCCCAATCCTCCACTCCCAAATCCCAGAAGTAAGTGGCACAGGAGCTGCAGAGAAATCCTGTCTATCGCCTGGGCTGTATAGACAGGGACCATGAGGTTAGGCACCCAAGGTAGCCACCGTGCTTGCAGGAAGCAGAGCGTTGAGCTTCTGAGGCAAGGTTGGGGGGCACCGGCTGGACTGCAAAGCAAAGGAGATCCGAGTCTTGGTGATCACCACTGGATCAAGCTAAAGGCACAGCTAAATGTCTCTACCAAAGCTGCCTGCAATGCCACGTCCTGACCACACCGCCTCCTGACACTCTGTGCATGGGGGCCTGCTGGGAAGGCGCAGCCCCCAGCCTGCAGCCTCCATGCCAGCTCATCACACAGGCCCCACCCAAAAGCCCCACGGGTGCTTACATGAGACTGTTCTCCCCTTGAGAGCATGCGCTCCAAGAAGACAGGGGCTGGGCCTGCTCTGTGCACCCTGGGACTGAACCCGATGCACAGAGGGGCTCCGTCACTCACTCAGGACTGAGGGAGGAGAGGAGGGATCCAGGGCACCCAGGGCTACAGGAGATGTTGCAGTCCACCTGCTCTGACCCCTTCAGAGTCCAGGGTTCAGGGACCACCTCTTCCAGCAGGTCGCAGGTACATGCCTGGCCCAGGTGCTGGCCACCCATGCAGAGGAGAGCTGTCACTCATCTCCGTCCTGACAGACTGAGCGAGATGGACTCACATGTGTTCAAGGGCCAGTGGTTCTCAACCATGGGTGTCCTTGCGAAACTCTCGGGGATTTAATTAATAGTAAAATCCTGACACCCACCTCTCCCCTGAATCTTGGGGTGGGGGCTGAGCACTTGGATGTTTAGAAACTCCTCAGGTGACTTGAATGGGCAGCCCAAGATGTGTGCGAACCACTGGGCTCAGGTGCACTCGGGCCCTCACCACGCACTCCTCACAAGCGAGGGCCCATCTGATGGCCCAGCTCAGACACACAGGCCTGAGTGGGCAGATGCCTGGTGGGGACAAGCCCTGACCTCCCACGGAGTCATCTTGTCCTACTCAAGCAAGATTTGGTCAGTGGCTCCCAGGTTCGGCCTCAAGAGGGTCCCTGCCTGAGAGAGAGAGAAGCCACAGCACCCGGGGAGCCAACCACACACAGCCAACCATGGCAGGGATGGGCAGGAGGCCTGCCCGAAGACAGGTGGCCACATCTCCCTGAGAAGGGACATTTGAGCCATGTTTTCAAGAATAAATAGGAGTTTGCCAGGCAGACAATGAGACACAACATAAAGATGAGGCATTTAAGGGAATCTAGGCTGCCCAAGCCCCTGTGCCAGCCACAGAGGGCCCTGGACTCTCCTCACCAGTCCCTGCCAGCCCAGGCCCCTCCTGGCCTCAGCCACTGTACACACATTGTGTGTGTGCACAAGTAGAATTTGTTTTCTCACCTACACATACTCTCAGACAACGAGGTTCTAAGTGCAGTTTTCCCCAACATTGATAGGTTTACATCTTTAGAGTTAAAACAAAGTATCTTAACATTTCTGGAAGAATTCCTTCTACCAGAACTCCATGACACATGCAGCCTTATGCGCCACGTGGCCCTAAAGTTCTCTCCATGAGCCAGCACCACACTGAGCCCCGTCACCTGGGCTGATGGGTGAGGCTTCCACATAAGAGCCTCACACACGGTGCCATGCAATCCACCCTGAGATTATTCTAAAGCCTGTTTTGTGGACACCTCCAGTTATTTCCCATGGGCACTTCTTTCCCTTTAGAATCTGCTGAAATAATAAAACAACAGCATGGCCAAGAATTTTAAAAATCAGCAGCCTGTACCATGCACAATGTTGGTATCAACAAGCTCTGGCACGTAAGGGACCTGTTACTCCCATAGCCTGCATGGACAAAGCTGGTGGATGTGGAGTGAAGTATATGCTTGGTTCAAACCCTGGTCGCCCCCAAATCATCCAGGTAACCATGGACAAGCTGCTTAGCATTGGTGAGCTCTGTCTGGTTTCCATTCCACAAGTGACACTGATGACCTGTGTGTGTCCAGGACACGCTGCAAGCTGCTAGCCTCAATTTTGATTATGCAAATGGGCAAAGCCTCACAGACACAGGTAAACAGTCAAGAATAAATGGGAGTGTGCCAGGTAGACAATGAGACACAACATAAAGAGGAGGCATTTAAAGGGAATGGCCAGTGTGACTTTCTTCTTCGCTGTGTGCTTGGAAGTCATTGGAGGCCACAGGCTGTGGCACCTTGCTTTCTTCAAATGTGACTTGGGGACAAATAGTGTTCCTTCCTCCTCCTTCGAGAAGGGGGCTAGCACAGGGGCTAGGGCACAGCTGGCCCTCAGGGAACACTTGCTGGCGTGCCCTCTCCATCAATGGACAGTAGATGCATTGCAAGGCTTCTCTGTGCTCTCACCCTCCACATCCTCAGCAGGGGCCTGGCCATGCCACACACCCAATAAATAAATGACTGTTGAAAGCTCGAGTGAATGAGAGGAAAGAGGATGGAACCAAGGTTGGAAAGATCAAGCAGCTTCCGGCCTCATCCTCTGTGGGCCCATTCACAGAGAGCATGTGTCCTGGTTGCCTCTCACCCCCCAGCCTGGTTCGTCCCGAGCCTCATGGATGAATATTTATGTGCACAGGAAGGCAGTCAAAATTCAGGGGTCACAGAAGAACTAAGCTGTGCAGGGGTTACCAAGAAGCCAGCAGCACCACCTGCTGCTGCTGGGGCAGAAGATGGCTCTGTCCCAGCCCAGGCAGTGGATGAGTAAGCCAGCCAAGACCTTCTGAATGACCAGGCTGTGAGCCCTCCTCAGACCAGGTGGCTGCTTTGTGTGTCTGCAACAGAGGAGGAAGTGCCCCGCTGACCTGGCAGGCTCCAGCCTCCCTCCTTTCAGCCCTGAGCATTTCCTCCCAAGGCCACTTGGCCAAGCTGCCCCCAGTGCTGTTTGGAAAGAACTGGTAATGATAGGGCTCACTACAAATGGTGGCTTTCAAAACAGTGTTTCTTTCATCCAGAGAGTACAGCTAACAGTCCCATGGGAAGAGACTCCAATCTTTCTAATTTATGAACACGTCTCAGTGCAGAGGGGTGGCCCTAAAAATGTCCACTATTGGATTTACTAGAGGCTAAACAGTAAATCTGACACCACACTCTTGCTACAGGGCTATGTCAACAGAACCTGGAAGAAAGGGTCTGTTAACACGCTTCAGGGAACTCGGGAGCTAGCGTAGGGCCATTCTCCTGCAGAGTTGGTTAACACCACCACTGAGAATTCTTACGAGGACACTGTGATCTTAATGTCTTTTTCTATCGAATGCAAAGTGCTGGAACTGCAAAACCACCTCTGTGTACAATGCGGGTTGCTGAGTAAATGATGGTACAGCTATGTATGATTCCAGTAGAGCCATGTTATTTAGAGTTTCTAATAATGCCTGTAAATGCCCATGACATAATACAAATTGAAATATATATATATATATATATATACATACGTAAAATTGTATGTACAATACAGCCTCATTATGTAAAAACATAATGCCCGGAAGAAACCAGGAAGCAAACAAGCTAACATTTCAAAGATGGCTATTTCTCAATATTGCAATTTATGGTAACTTTTCCAGGATGTGCCATGGCCACAGAACAACTTTTCAGCAGTCCAAGAGGTATGACAAGTCCAAGATGTGGTGTCATAAGCACTGAGACTGCCCCTAACTTGCTATGTGACCCCAGAGGAATTAACAGTCTGCCTGGGCTTTGGTGGCCTGTCTCCTCCTCAAGTCCCTGGTAAAATCACCAAGTGCATCAGAACCAAGGGGAAGGCCCAGGGTTGGGTGAGTGGCAAGAGATGGCAAATTGGCAGTCCACAAGTCCCATGTGGCCACCCTCAGAGAGATTTTAATTAGCCCCAATCATGTTCTTAATTTTTTAAATGTAGTGTCAACATTTAAACATTAACAGATTTCAAAAATTCAGGTTTCGATTTTCTCTTTAAAACAACTGGATTCATAATAGTCAAAACGTGGAAAAACCCAAATGTCCATAAACTGCTGAATGGATAAACAAAATGTGGTACATCCATACAATGGAGTATTAGTCAGCCATTGAAAGGAAGGAAGGACACATGCCACAACATGGATGAACCTTGAAAACAGGATGCTAAGTAAAAGAAGCCAATCACAAAAGCTCATATATTGTATGATTCCACTCACACGAAATGACCAGAATAGACAAACACAAACCCTGAGAGAGAGAAAACAGACCAGTGGTTACCTGGGGCTGGGTACAGGCTTTCTTTCTGGGGTGGTAGAAATGTTCTGGAACTAGACAGCAGTGATAGCTGTACAACATTGTGAATATGCTGACAACTACTCAACTGTCCTCTTTAAAATGGTTAAAATGGTGAATTTTATCTCAATGTTTTAAAATTTGTAAGAGCAGACTGCGTGGGTGGCACCCCTCTCCCGAAGGCCCTCCTCTCTGTGTCCTCCCATGAAGACAACAAGCCCTGCGCGTGGCTCTGCTCCGACCCACCACGGAGACTCCCCAGCTCCACCTAGAGGGCCGGGTCCAAAGCACAGCCTTGTCCACTAGCCAAAGGAAGGGCTGGGCATTAACTTGGTCATTTAAAGAAACTAGATATTTTGTCTCTCCTAACCAGGAAAAACTCACTCCTGGTAAATATTAGACAAACAGTATAAAAAGGTAAAGAGTGAAAACAAAGTCTTCCTCCTACAACCCTAACTCCCACCAAGCGCTTCTCCAGAATCAACTGCTGACTCAGTAGAACTGAATCACATTAAACTCACCTGGCTCCTGGTATGACCACTTTCTTTTCTGGGCACTGAGAAACCTACTCATCAGTTTAATGACCCATTAGACAACTTTGAAAGAGATCGAACAGTCTTTCCTAAAGAACATTCTATCCATAACTTAAGGTGGTCATTACTTTACAGAAGAATCATTTTTCAGATTTAAAAATAAAGCCAGGCCGGGCGCGGTGGCTCACGCCTGTAATCCTAGCACTCTGGGAGG
>VBSM01000725.1:4717171-4732017 GCA_008086735.1 Cheirogaleus medius
TATAAAAAAATAAAGCCAAAGCCACTATCTGGAAGGCTTGCTGTCCCCAGGGTACCCCCGTCTCTGTGAGCGCTCAGGAAGACTGTAACACCACAGGCTCCCTGGGGAGCCTCCCTGGGGCACAGCACACAGGCGATGGACTGTGTAAACCAACCCCCTGAGCAGCCCTGGAACTGGTCTTCAGTGAGGGAAAATCATGGGAAATTTTGCCTGGGGTTTGCCCCAAGGCCCAGAGGGCTCCTGCTAAAGCAGGCATGGGGCTGTGCCCGGGTCACAGAGGCCAACAGCAGCATCACAGGGCACCTGGGGCTGATGCTGTCTTCCAGACCAAGTCTAAGCACTTGGCAAGGCTGTGACCTGGGCCCCCACCCTTCTCCTCTGTGGCCTGGTTTACACCAGGCAGGTCCCTGCACCTGCACCCACTCCACCATTCCGCACCCTCCTGCCTTCGCACACGCTAAGACTCCTGCAGGGAACCCCCTGCCTCTCTGTGCCTGGCCACCTGCTGTTCCCTGGAGACTCAACAGAAGCAGCCCTCCTCTAAGATGCTACCTCATACCCTCTGGACTCCTGAGCTAAGTCTTGCCCAGGATGCTTTCACATGACCTCCACTGAGGCCTGGACTGCACAGCACTGCTGTTCCACTGTGTTCCTGTCCTGTCCGCACAGGGCCTTGAAGGCACGGGCCATTACCTGTTCGTTTCAGGGCTTCTGCACAGCAGGACAGGGCCTGGCATCTGGTACACTGCAGCAAACACCCAGGGATCCAAGCTGAATACGAAAGAAGGTTCTAGTGGGGGAAACAGAGACTCCAAGAGGCACAGGCAAGAAGCCACAAAATACACTATTCAAAGTTCCTAGACACAGAGCCTGTGGGTCAGTCTGGCAGGCAGGATTCAAAGCAGGGCTGCCAGGCTGGAAGCCCTCACAAAGCCTGGTAGGCCAAGCTCCCACTCAGCAATTAAGAAACTCATGGGCCCAAGATCATTATCCAGATCAAACCTGTTGTATCATGCTCATGTTTTGAATTTCCACAAATTCTCTTACATTTTACACTAAGCAAAACTTTAAAATATTCATTTAGCCTATTAAAAACTGATTTTCTATTACTTTAACAAGTAACAAGAATTATAGCAAATGTATCCTCTGTTCATTAGCAGTGGTGGTAAGCACATCATAATTTCCAGCTAATTACAGCAACTTGATTTGGATGTTTCATGCTGTGTACTACAGTTTCTTAAGTTGGGGTGCTGGGCGCAATTCTGAGGCTGAGAGAGTTGAAATGTGTCCAGAGAAGGGACGATTCACTTCTGATACATGTGGTGTGAGACAGAGAGGAAGTCAACTTTCCCTCTACCGAAGCACAAAACCATTCAAAACAGAAAGAGAGAGAATGCTGTGCCACCATCCTCAGAGAGGAGGGCAGGGCCTGTAGGATTCCCATTGAGGACTGCAGGAGCCTGGACACCCACTGCAGTCGACCAGACCTGACCAGGTGAGAGACAGCAAAAAGCACTGCACGCCCCCTCCCTCACCCACCCAGCATGCAAGCATGGGAGACCAAGGACGGGGCCTTTACCGAACGATGGCCAGGGATCCGAAGTGCTCTCAGGAGTCGCTGAACTGCCCCAGGGGTTGGTCTGATTAGCCGAGGCTGATGGGCCCCAGGGCTCTGCTTTCTGGGAGGCAGGGCCTGAGCTGGGGAGAGCATCCATTAAATCCAACAGAGTGGTCTGCTGTGGGTGGGAGCCATGCTTTAAGACAAAGAGAAAGGGACAGGTTTTACTTGGCTACAGTTACCACAAATACCCAGGCACTAGTCCTAAATATTACCCACGCCTCTCCCCATACTGAGGCCCCTAGGAAGGGCCAAGAGTAACTTGGAAACTGAGCCCCACAGGGTCCTGCCCCACCCTGCCGGCTTCCCCAACATTCCAGCCTCCCAGGACGGCCCAGGCTCCAGCCGCACCAAGCTATTTACTGTTTGCCAAATGCCCCGCTGGCTTTCACACTGCCCTTGGGATCTGCAAACACCTCCAGCCTAACGTGGGCTTTTGCTGAGGCTGGAGCCACCCTCCAGAACCCACCCAGGCCAGGCCCTCCAGGAACCATCCAGGTGAGCTGGATGGCCCTCTCTTATGGGGGCTGTCCCACCCTCTCCGCATCCCCCCCCAGTGTGATGGGGGCCTGTCTCCTGACTGGACTGTAACGTAATAAGCTTGTTGGGAGTGCCTGGCTGCCTCTGTGTAAAAGCAGGAAGCTGTGCCCAGAGTATGGAGATGACAGCGATGCAGACCAGGAAAGGTGTGCCTTTCCAGGGACGTGCTCCAAAGCACTTGCATTCAGCTTATTTACCAGCCGCCTGAGCCGTGGGGCCAGGCACTATCATCGCCTTTCCAGATGAGGGGATGCCTTTACAGATGAGGCCGGCTCGGGTGTGTTTCCAGACAAGATCAGGCGCGTTCAGGGTGCTATGGCCCAGAGTCAGGTGTGTTTTCAATTGCGGCCTCACCCTGCTGTTGCTCACCTCGGGCGGGCATGTCACTTGGGGAGGTTGGGGGACTCACCGTGCATCCCCCCAAGAGGCAGGTTAGGTGGGGGATGTGTTAGCAACAACTAAGGTACAGCGTCAAACAAGCTCTTACCTCTTTCTTTTTTGGAACTTTAACTGTGTCCCTTCGGCTTTCCTCCAGGGCCATCTGCAATCTGAGGTCATCACCCCGCCTGAGGCGTTCTTCCTGCACAGGGACAATGCGAGCTTGAAGCTGATGGTAACTGCAGTAACATCACTGCACAGAACAAGTCCCGCTGGCCAGCAACAGGAAATGCACATTGCATCGTGCGTTATTTCAAACGAAGATTTAAAAACAACTTGTAAACACAATGACTTTCCCATCCCGAACGTGTGGAGTCAGAAGGCTCCCTGCTCACTGCACCTCTTGTGACCTCAACCCTCTTGGGGTCGCACCAGGGAGACTATGCTTCATCTAAAATATTTTTTTCTCAAAATGAAAATGGCTTTACAACTCTTTCTACTTATAGAAACAATATATCTCTTCATAAAACACAAATCTGACAATCCAGAAAGGAATTAGAAAGAGGGTGAAAACCACATATCATCCCGCCTCCCGCTATGCTTCCGGAAAATGGCTACATAGTTCTATGATTCCTAACAGAAGTGATTCATTATATTTATTTAATAAATAAATATAATGCAAAGTCACCATATGCAAAAGACAGGGTTGTACTAGCTTTTATATAATATAATGAATATAAATAAATATATTCCTTATATTTTATTATAAATATTAACTAAAATGATCTCAAACCATCCATTCTTCTGTGTGTGCTCAGTGCACACTCCCGTGCGCCTTATTCCTAGGTGTTGGCCCCACAGCCACGAGGACAGAGTTACTGTGCCAGTTTCCCACCGCAGGGACAGAGAGGTCATGAATGAAGCTGTTCATTGTTACTGAGCTTTAGGATATTGCCAGTTACAGACACACAGACTTTCAATATTCAGAGCTAACTATCCCTAATATTTCTCTCTGAAAACCAGCTTCTAAATGGGAGGAATCCAAGCCTGGATCCCTATACCCTTTTTAATTCAAGGTCAATGGAGACAAATCTGACAAATGCAACCAAAGGGATATTTTTACAGCCACTTTGATCACTCCTTTCTCTCCTCCCCCATTTTAAAGTAACACATACTTAATAAAGAAAAATGGGAACTGAAAAAAATTAAAAGTACACATACTTCTGTCATCGAAACACAAGCACTTTTGTTTCCTCCCAGCCTTTGCGGTTCTGCGCGCCTCCTGCTGCAGCCTACCCAAGTGCCTCGGCGGGTGTCGGGCCACTCCTGCCCCATGGCCGCACCCCAGTGCCCTCCCACGTACCACCCTTCTAGAGGCATATGCGCTCAGCCCACTCGGGGAGAGCCCAGACGCTGACTGGGTCTGCACAAGTATTTCTGAGATGCAGTTTTGACTGGTTTCCTCCCCTGGCAACAACTTCCCGAAAATCTTTCTTAAACGTAACTTTGCATGGGACCCCTCCCTGACTGGGGGCAGTGTGTGACAAGAATACATTTGTGGCAACACAAAGTGCTATCTTGGCAAGCACATCCAAAACATTTTGAAGACAGGGCTGGGTGTGCCATCATCCTCCCTGGGAACCACCCCCAGCCCCCTGACGGGCGGTCGCTGTGGTGCAGACCTGCCCAGGGCGCTGACCTGCTCGGCCACTTCTCTGCTCATGGCAAGTGCTAGCTGCAGCTGAAGCTCCTCTTCTCCGCTAGTCTGGGGCCGGGCTTGCTCCAGCTCAGAGGACACTCTCGGGGAGGTGGCTGTAGGAGAAGGCAAAGTTACCATATGCAAAAGACAGGGTAGTTCCAGCTCACACCCAGCAGTTCACTGGTCAGATCACACCCCACTCCCATCTCAAACCCACAAGTCTGGCAGTAGCCCACCAATGCAGGCAGAGGATAGGAAAGGTATATTAATATTTCAAGGCTAAAATCAAGTAACAGTCAAATGTGGCTTCACAACTACATAGGCCACATGATGCCGACCGAGAGAAGATGCCTTTGGGTATGCAGCCCTCACCAGGATCAGAACCTCAGTCTTCACCTCAGATCTGCACTGCTCCAAAGAGAGGAACTAACTCAAAGACCCAAAGTACAGTTCTTGACAAGCCGAACCAAAGAGCATCCTTCACACAAGTGCAGGGACCCTGGGGACCAAGGACTCCATCAGGACGCAACTACATTTAAGAGTTGCACATTGCTCTCGCAGTGTTAAGGATTCTGGAAAACAAAGCCCACTCATTTGCAGTGGCCCTGAACACTTCTGTTTTGTAAGTCACATTGTATACTGACTAGAAACAAATGCAGACAAAAAGGCAGACATGCAGACATGCAGACATGCAGACATACATGCAGACATTTTTGCTCTAAGTGCTCAGCTAGTTTAAATACCTATAAGCAGCTCCTGGAAAGACAGTTTTTTGTTTTTTGGTTTTTTTGAAGGGATGAGATGTGAATTCCTAGCTAATGTAACAAACCCCAAATGAAGGAGTCTTTACAATCACACCATAATCCAGGCTGGGCCTCTCCCCATGGGAAAATGCTGGGGCTTACACAGCCATTAGGAAGTTTTATGGATCAGGGAATCTAGATGCCTTCAGAAATTAGATGTAGAGTTTTGGGAACATGTGCTAAGTGTGTGTCCACCTCTGCCCCATCCCAAGAGAATGTCCACAGCTTCTCTAAAATTCTCAGAGCAGGGCCTGCCCTCTGAAGAGGTTTGGAGCCACTGCCTTGGATGGTTCCTCCCTCTGGGCCTTTGTGCATACTGTTCCCTCAGCTCACTCATCCCTTCCTCCTCAGTTTTCAGAGCTCGGCTTTCCCCACCTGGTCCTCCAGGACAGCCCTCCACCCTGAGGCTGGGTCAGACTCTGGACCTCCCCCTTGAAGCATTCACCCCTGGCCAGCAAGTCCCTGTGGGTGGATACTTGCATGCACAGACAGATGCAGGCAAGGATGGATGGATGGATGGATGATGGACACATGGAGAATCCAACTGTGTGGCTAATGGGTAGTTGTTTTAAAATGTTCTAATTGTGTACTGGTGTACTTCTCTCGTTACATCCATTCTAGCAAACCTAATATCAGGATTCACTTAGCTAAATGTTGCTTATACCTAAATCTCCAATCTAAATCTGTTTCTTAAGGGTTGCCTCTTTGGGAGAAAGTAAAAGACTGGGAATGATTCCTGACAAAGGAGGTTTCCAGATGGCTAGGCCCTGGCTACAGCAAATAAAACAGGAGAAGAGGCCTAAACACACATCAGGCCACAAAAGTAACCCACAGAAGAATCAGGGAGGCGGAAAGTAGCTGCTTCTGCGCACAGGGCTGAGTTGGGGCGGGGCAGGGGACTGGGACCTTCTCTACACTGAGACGTTGCCAAAGCAGAGGCATTTTTAAAATTTTTAAATGAGATTTTAAAATTTTAAAATGAGATTTTTAAAAACACACAAAACATATACCAATAAAGTTTCATTTGGAACAATCCTGTGGCATGAAGCACAGTGTGTTTGCTGTGATTTATTGTCGTCCAAAGAACCATCAAAAAAAAAAAAAAGCCAGCAACCAATTGCCTCATGAGTCTCTGCCAATCTGCATGGATAGGTCAAAGCCCAAAAACAGTGCTGCGGTTATTTTACTAAATAAAATCAAGTCAAATCCCATCCTCGTACATCATCCCAATTATATTTTCCAAAGCATTTCTTTAGAAATAAAGCTAGATGGCAATGAAAGTCCTCAAATCCATCTTAACAATTTGATTTCTTAATAATTCACCAAAACAAAAAAGTATTTTCTTGCTGTTGGTTTTGTTCCCAAACCTCACCTACGCCAATCAGAATACTCAGTTTGGGCTTTCTTGTGCTCAAGAAGCAAAGATGTCGCCATCCACATTGAAGGGAACAAAGGAAGCCAGGCAGTCTGGGGGACTCTCCCTTCCAAAGCATTAACCACTACTCCAGCCAGCTGTTCCCAGCCTCTTTCCTGATAAAGAATCTCTGAGGCTTGGTTCCCAAGGCCCTCAGTTTGTAACAAATACAGCATCTCTGACTGACATCCTCCATTTACTACCAAAGGGAAATCCGGAATGAAGTAGAAGGCCCTAATATCCTACCCCATCCCATAAAAAGTGCTCTGGAAAATGAGTCCCATCCCGGCAGGGAAGCTGCTACCAGCTTCATTGCCACAGTGCCTGACCCAGCCGGGCTAGGAGGGGACGGCACAGGGCTCTGTACAGGGCCTGCCTGGGAAGGGGGCCTCCAGCTGCCAGCCAGACCGGCTTCAAATGCAAACGTACGCGTTTGTGTCTACCACACCTGATGCTGTTAGAACAGCGAGCAGCCGACACAGTGGAAATAGCTCACCACATCAATGCGGAAACCAAAGACAAAGGGTATTCCCCTGAACGCTGTGGTTTTTATAAACGGATGTACAGCTCTCAGTTCCGCAGATGGCAGAATTCACAGCCACCACCCCTGAACATCAGCTGAGAGCTACACACAGCTGGTCTGAGATTCGAGGCAGGGTTCCAACACAGACATTCTTGCCTCAGTGACAGCAACTCAGGCCACAAAGGGCCTCTTGTGCTCACGCACATGACAGTGAACACAGATGTTGTTGTGAGATGAGCCTGAATGGACCCTTCAGACCACCTGAGCCTGGCCCTGGCCCTGCTCTGAGGATATGAGGGTTCACAGCTCACAGGGACCAGGGGAAAAGCAAGTGCCCCAGGGATGTGCCACTCTCTCCCAGCCACTCTCTGGAGGGAAGAACAGCAATTGTTAGCTCAGGCTCATCACTAAGTAGCATCAAATGCACACGGGATTCTCCCGCCACTAAGGTACCTTCTGTATTATGAAGCCCACTGGAAGAGCTCCAAGTCTTCACTGCTGTGGACAAGAACTCTAACCATGGTGGGCCTCATCTCCCCCTTTCCAGTCAGTCTGTTACACTGGCTGAGAGGAAAGCCTCGGGAGAGGCTGAGCAAGGCGGCTAGAAAAGCCCAACATTTCCTTCAAAATACCGCCCAACAGGAAGACCAAGAAATTCCTTCCGGCTCAGACAGACGAAGGTCTCCCCCGTTCAACTCCGCACTGCCTGCTCCAGGGGCTACCCTGTGCTGGAGGAGGGACCCTCTTTCCCAAACATGCTCCTAAAACAAAGACCAGAAGATTTTCTAATAAAGATGCTTCAGCAGGCCGATTTCAGGTAATCTAACGCAAGGCAATCAAGTTGGTAGAAAAACAGGAAATCGCTTATTATCAGCTACATTGTGTAATTTTCCTAGAAAGTACTGAAGCAACATCTGCCAATCACATCACGATGATGAAAGGGACCAGATACAGTACACGGGACATGACTTTATCATCAAATGGCTCTGTGCAGAGACCAGCATGATTCTGGTATGTGAGCCTTACACAGACCCCATGGAGGAGGCGGCCAGGGGCCTGGTCTGGTGATGCTGAGCACACAGGAAGGTCTGGCAACTCAGCGAGAATGCAAGGTTGCAGGGCCTGGGGACCTGAGAAGACCCCACGTGGGCCCAAGCACTGCTGCCACCACGTATGCCTCGTGTGTGTCAGCTAAGGGGAGAACAGGTGGTGCAGAGAACACTGAATGGAGAAATCCTGTCTTCATCACTGACCAGCAGTGGGACATCTGACAGCTTTACCTCTGTGAGCACCTGCTGCCACATCTGTGAAATGGAGACAGCGGGGCCTGTGGGAGGAGGTAACAAGCTGACCTATAAAAGGGGTCAGGAGTGCAGGGACACAGCTGGCTGTCCCCCACAGATTCCAGCCCTGCCCCCAGTCGGTCACCCTGTCCTCCATCGGTGACACCAGACCACCTGGAGCTGGAGCTGTCAGGCACCCCCACCTTCCACCTCACACACAGAAAACCTGGCCCCTCCTGGGCCTCTGAGGTACAGGCCCCCCACCCTAACAGGTGGGGGCTGGGCTCTGTCTGCCAAGTCGCTGTCCTTCGGGGAAGGGGCTGGAGAGCACCGAGCCCAGGCTTGCTGAGGGCCAGCTCTCGACATCCAGTGACACGTTCTCCTGTCCAGCCAAGTGCCATCCTCACTACCGAATGGCAACAAAGCACATATTGGTCTTCCTCAGTGTGGTGACATCTTTCTGTGGTTCCCTGGGCCACTTCCTGAATCCGTGATGACCTCAGCCTCTAAGGACACTCCTGCCCAGTAGCTGTGGCCTGAGCTGGGCCGAGGCTTCTGAGCACAGGAGATCTTCTAGGGCCCTCACTTCTGGGCCCACGAGGAGGAGCAGAAAAGACTGCTTTTAGTCGAATGAGGTAAATTATGAGAAAATAAGCTCAGATTATCTGAGGTAACGCTAAAAAAAAAAAAAGGAATATAAATATACGGTGAAAAGGCCAAAAGGGTGCACAATCACAGCCAGATCACTGTCCAGCTGCAAGGTAGATGTGACTTTACAACAGAGGGACCTCAAAGCCACCTTGTGGTGTAGCCAGCACTGGCACCACCATGGTGGGACAGGCTGCCCGTCAGGGTGACACCATGCCACCATCCATGACTGTCCCAGCAAAACACTGACGTGCATGGAATCCAGGCTCTAGGTGTGATTCCTGGTTCACAGGAAGTTCAGGCCAAGGATCAGGGTGAGCACGCCAAGAGGTGGCAGACGGACAGCCCCAGGATGCTCTGCAGGATGACTGGCCCGGTCCCCTTAGTACATTAGGGCCCTGAGGAAAAGGGAAAACGTGGCACTGAGACAGACCACAAGGGCAGGATGACCAGACACAGCCCCCTGGTCCTAGGGTGCTCTTGCCTTAGACCGGCGTAGAAACATTTTCAGGACAGCTGGCACAATCTGACCAGGGCCTGAGTATTGTCTTATTGGTACTGATAATCACTGATTTTGTGAGGTATGGCAGTGTGATCTCCAGGAAGAGATGTACACTGAAGTATTTAGGGGTGGAATGGAATGATGCCCACAGTTTATTCTTAGATATTTCAGTACAAAAGGGAGCAAGAGCCACTCCTCTCACCCGCCCCAGTGCCCTGCCCAAAGGAAACAGCTGTTCACATTTTCTTGTGCTCCCGTGTGTGGGTGCAGTGACACACCTCCCCCGGCATGTCCCTCAGGAGCCCCTGACGTTCTTCTACTACATGGGCCTCCCCCAGGCTGGGTGGTGGTGGCCTGAGAAAGGCAGCCCCATGTGGCAGGTGAGAGCGCAAGCCCTGTAGTCCCCACGCCTGGGCTTAAATTCCAGGCTCTTATTGTGTGACCTTGGTCCAGGTGATTAAGTCCTCAGTGCCGTTTTCTCACCTGTAGAGTGGAGAGGAAATAGCTGCCTCCTCGGGTTGCCATGTGAAAACCACATGGCACCTGCACGACTTTCACCTGTCTCTCAACAAGCCCCCATCTGTGAGGGTAACTGCCCCTCTACAGCCCAGGGCTGGGGCCACCTAGACAGGGAGAGGTGAGTCTGACCCTGAAGGTCTTGCTCTTCATGATCAACTCTCTCCACAGATGAGGGAACCAGGCTCCGAGAGGGTAAACGGTTTGCTGCTCAGAGCTGCCCCATGGCAGGATAAGAACTCGGAGCCAGGACCCAGGACCCAAATCCCACACTTGCTCACTTTAGTCCCTTAATCGGCTACACACGTGCACACAATCCCATGCCAGGCCTCCTCTAGGCATGAGGAAAGTCTCTGTTCTCACGAGTTTGTGCTCTAGTAAGGAGAGACCACAAAAAAATGTAAAAGGCAGGGACTGGCAGGAAGCGTCAGGGTAAGGAGAGCTTGCTGAGCCATGTTTGGGCAGGGACAGGAGATGCTGGAGCCCTGGGGAGTCGGGGAGCGTGGGGGTGCTTCTGCTCTAGCAGAGGGTGCCCAGGGTGCATAATGGAAGTGCTGAGGGGGCTCGCAGCCTCGCTCAGGGAAGGTTTAAGCGGAACAGTGATGATGCCATCTGACTGGGCCAGAACAGTAGCTTTAAAGGAGATGAGAAGCAGCCAGAGTCTGAACACATTTACTGCAGATCCTGTTACACCTGGAGATGCTTCTGAACCACCTGGCCCGGCTCACAGGTCCCGCACAGCAGGGTGTGGCGCCGTGGGGGGTGCAGACGCACCACCTGCGGTGCTCCCTTCTGACTGGGTGTTGTGGGCAGAACTGGTCCCCCCGAAATATGCTGAAGTCCTGACCCACCTCACAACATGACCTTATTTGTAAATAGATGTAATAAGTCAGGAAGAGGTCATACCAAAGCAGAGTGGGCCCTGAATCCAATACAACTGGTGTCCTTGTAAGGGGAGAAGGGACTCAGGGGCACAGACACAGGCAGGGAGAACACGAGGGACCATGGAGGCAGACACTAGACAGAGACTGCAGTGACACAGCTGCCAGCCAAGTAACCCCGGACCCTGCTCGCCCTGCCATCCCCCGGGCACCTGCCAGGCCGCGCACCAGGCTCTTTCCTGCCTTGGGCCTTCACCTGCCTGTGCTGCTCCCTCGCCTGTGCACTCTCCCTGTGGCCCTCACCTGGGAAAGAGAAACGCATTCTCATCCCCAAGTGTCAGCTCAATGCCACCCTCTCAAACATGCTCTCCCTGCCATGCAGTCAGGCCGGTCTCTGACCAGAGTAGGGGCTCCACAGGGCAGGGGACTCATGGCCCCTGGCTTGCTGGCACTTTAGCAGGCCTGGCACACAGCGAGCGCTCGGTGGGGCAGCTGGGTGGGCCTGGCCTACAGCCTTCGTCATCTGGAACTACATGTTGACACTGCTCTTCTGCGTACAGCCTCTGCTTCCCACACGGCTGTAAGTGCTAGGAAGGCAGGGACCATATCAGCTTTGCTCCAGGCACAGAGGGGGCCCTCTAACATCTACTGGCTAGTGTGCAAGTTTAGTTTCTGGCTGTAATTTCCTCATCACCACTCTGTGATCTGGGTACTGCTGACTCAGTTTACAGACAAGGAAGCCGAAACCCACGGAGAAGAAGGCAGAGCCCCAACAGTGTGGCCACAGTTAAACCCCAACACAGAGCTGGGGATGGGGATGGGGGAGGGTAAAGCAGAGACCAAAGGCAGTCCTTACACTTGTCTGCATGATTCAAACCCATCATCAGTCAGAAATAAAAATGCAAGTTTGTGCTGTTCTCTCTGGGCTACAGATTAAACTCTCTTCATTGTCAGAGCACCAGCTTGTTGGGGAGGAAAGAGACAGCTTGACCAAAACATTAAGCAGCTTTTTTTTCCACCGCCACTTCCCCAGGGTCCTCTGGTTCATGATGCTTCTGTCCACGGTGACAGTAACAAAGCTACAGTCCTGTCCTGCTCTGGGTGCAGCACTGGGGCCCAGGCCCACCTACAGCCTCCCCTGGAGCCACCCCCAACTCTCCAGGCAGGAACAAGAGAGGAAGGAGGGGGTGCTGATGCCCACGCAGTGCCAGTGGAGGGCAGCGAGCACAAAGTGAGGTGGGAGCTTCAACAAAGACAACATTTATCTCTTTTTAATCCAATCAAAAACTCAAAATAAAAGTATTTAAATGCCTATAGCAGTTTCTTAGAATAATACTACAAACAAGAAACTCATTTTTAAAATGAGTATTTTGATAGTAATTTCCACCTATAAAATTGGCAATAATTGTTTTAAAATGGCAGTACCCACTATGGGTGCAGGGCTACCAACTGAGCACCCTCGCCCACCTCTGGAGGCACGGTCTGTTTGGAAAGTATCTCAATGCTTCAAGGACGGAATGGCATCCATACACTTTTCCCATTAATCTCACTTCTGGGAATTCTACATTGAAGAAATAATCCAAAGAATCCTTAAAAAAAAAAAAGCTTTCTGCACAAAGAAGTCTGCCAGAGCGTTGTTCACAGCGGCGAGAGGCTGAGAACTGACGGTGGAGCGGGAACGGCGCTGCGCGCTCAAGGTGCACGTCACACGTGTGAGCCACACCATGACACGGAGAGAACACCAGGGCTGTGCCCCTCTTACAGATTAAAGGACTTAAACTTGGAGAAGTTAAGTAACCTGCCAGAGTTTAATCTTCAAAATTCAGTTTAACTTTGTAGCAATATGGAAATGCATATAGACAGGCAGATTTAAAAAAAAAAAAAAAAGAGTGGGTAGCTGTCTCTCTCTCATAGGAATGCAGTGGTGAGCAGTCGGCCTCCAGGCGCCCTCTGTGGCCAAGGGCACAGGAGCCACTGCTCCTGCCTCACAGCCTGGTCCTGCGCTCGCACTCCGCTCCGCAAAGCCTGCCCCGCCGCCCCACCCAGGCCCGCACGGGGCACACTGTCCCTGTGTCCACCTCTCCTGAATGGCGCCCGCCAAGGACAAGGTCTATCAACAGGCTCCTCAAAGCTTAGGGGCTAGCCCTGACACACATGAGCACACAAATGAACAGATAAACAAATGAATGTTTCCGAAAATATGCTTTGAAAATGTCACATGGTTAGTAATCACATGTCCATAATGTGCTGTTATATTTTCTGTATAACATAAGACGTTAGATCTGCTGTGTTTTCATGGGACACTGTTCAGACCTGTGATTCAGACTGGTCTGCACAGCTGCCTTTTGGGCAAGTAGGTCTTGCTGGAGCCTCCAATTCCTCTCCAGATTAAGAACCTGCTTGCTTTGCTCACAGGACCGCCAGGACAGAACTGCACAACCGCCTGTGGTCACAGTCTGGACAGCCAGGACCCCGTCACCAAAAACTGCTGGGCTGTTCAGTATGAACACAAGGAGTAACTGGCAGTCCAGCATCAGGGCAAGGATGAGTTAGTAATCTTCACCCAGCGAAATGCCATGTGTAGCCATTAAAATGTTTACAAGGTTGTACAGGGACCATAGAAAATGCTTCTGACACAATGTCACCAGACAGAAAGCAGGGATGGAAAGTTATGTTTACAGTGTGAAAAAGAAAGCACTTAGGAAAAAAGCCCAGAATGAAACATACTACACTAAAGTGAACAACAGTTGTCTCGTGTAATAAGATTACAAGATACTTTTTTCTTTTTTTTGCATTTTCTAAACTATCATGAATGGAAACACATTACTTTTATAATGAAAAAACAGCAGAAGTACTGATTTCATGCCCACACCACACTCACCAGAGTTGGAGGAGTGAGCAGGTCACTGAACAGACTCGTTGCAAGGGCGCTGGCTGTCCCCTTGAGAGCTGGGTCAAGCTTCCTGTTAGCAGTCAGCAGGAGGAGACTAATTCAATTTACAATTTCCAAGCCACTGAAAGTAGGAGTGTCCCCGCTGCCTGTAACTTTGTACAAGAGCACTGCTACTGGCCATCAGTTGAAGGGAGAGGAGAAGAATCCTTCAACTGAGTTAAGGCTTGACCTGGTACCTCCAGCCGCCAGCACACTGCAGTCACCACCCCTGTGCTGCCCAGGGCCACCCCAGAGGTTTCAATTTGAGAGGTGTGGGCAAGGGTGTGGCTCAGGCTTTGGGACATTTAAAAGCTCCTAGACAGCCAGCTCAAGAGTCAGTGGCTTGGGGAAAAGAGAAAAGGCAACTAGTGGCCAGGCACGGTGGCTCATGCTGTAATCCTAGCACTCTGGGAGGCCGAGGCAGGAGGATTGCTCAAGGTCAGGTGTTTGAAACCACCCTGAGCAAGAGTGAGACCCCGTCTCTACTAAAAATAGAAAGAAATTAATTGGCCAACTAAAAATATATAGAAAAAATTAGCCAGGCATGGTGGCGCGTGCCTGTAGTCCCAGCTACTCGGGAAGCTGAGGCAGAAGGATCACTCGAGCCCAGGAGTTTGAGGTTGCTGTGAGCTAGGCTGACACCACGGCACTCTAGTCCAGGCAACAAAGCCAGAAACTGTCTCAAAAAAAAAGAAAGAAAGAAAAGGCAACTAGCAAAATAAGGAGCAGTATTTTATTACTAAACAAAACAACTATGAATCATAGTGTTGCTAAACACACTTTAAAGCATCTAGAACCACACAAATATATTAAATGTTCCTATATTTCTGGAAAAGCCCTCAAAATGTATTTTCAAAAGACTAACGCTCATGCATGGGGCAGATACCAACAGAGATGAGCACATGACATGAAAATACCACCACACGGCCGGGCGTGGTGGCTCGTGCCTGTAATCCTAGCACTCTGGGATGCCAAGGCGGGAGGATCACTTGAGGTCAGGAGTTCGAGACCAGCAAGAGACCCTGTCTCTACTAAAAATATTAAAAACATTTTCTGATCTTGAACATAGATCAATCAATAAATAAAAATTTTAAAAAGACAAAAAAAAA
>VBSM01000725.1:4732260-4753637 GCA_008086735.1 Cheirogaleus medius
CTCTGCTGGTTCCACACAGTGCTAAGGACACCAGGGACACAGCACTGGGCGTGGACAGGGTTCCTGCTCTAATAGTTTGTTTTAGGGCAGGGAGACAGAAAACAAAGTAAACAAGATAATTTCAGATAGTGAAAAGTACTCTGAAGACAATAAAATGGGATAACATGATATACAGAGAGATTATATTTAAATTATTAATATATAATCTATTTTTCCATACAAAGAGAAATCTATCTTTATACCTTCTCTCCTATTTTTATTCATGTAATTTTTAAATGCCTCCTGAAGTTGGCTATTTGGAGCTGAAAAGTGCTGTCCTGAGCATCCATGAATTAAAGACACTGTCGGCAGCTGTGACTATGTTATCTAACACCTCCTTTCCCTACTACACTTGTTGACAATTTATGAACAATAATTTGTTTCCCTACACTACAAAAGATGATTTAAAGACACCGGCACAGTGATGCTGATGCCTTCTGGCTGTCCCCGACAGCAGCTCGGCCATCCAACAGCTTTAAGGAGACACACTGAAATCCTACTTAAGACCCAAGCCTTGGGGCAAGAATGAGCATCTTTTATATTTGACACTTGGATAGATGTGTTAGTAAAACTGTCACCTTCTTGGATGTGTTCACATTACTGATCCGGTATCCTCCATGATTCCATTTTCCACTTGAAGGGATTAACTCTCTCTAGGGTATGGTAATGTTCTGCCCTACCTCTGCCCCAGGACTGACTGCCCACCAAAGACAAAGGGCTCCTGTGACTTACAAAACACATTTGTTCCAGCAAAATATGCCAAATGAGTCTCATCTCCCACCAAATTCCTGGTCTATCCCCAGAGCCAAGTGGAAGGCTCCTGAGGGCTGGACACATTCCTCTTCAGTTGGCTGTCCCTGGCCTTTCCTGATGCCAGGAAATACCTGGCTGGAAGGCACCAACCACCTCTCGGCCCCTGGCATGCCCCGCTGCCCCCTGACAGTGTCACTCAGCTCTGCACCTCACAGCTTTGCTACCTGCCACGACCTCAGGAGACCTCCACTAGCCCAGGCTCCTTCCAAGGTCCAAGTCCTTCCAAGTGCTTCTGAGGGATATGCTACCTGGGTTTTTCTTTTCAACAATTAATGTACTTTCCCATATCCTTGAGTTTTCAAAAATAGACCAGGGTAGGACTCCCTTTTTTAGATTCCTACTTCTTATCAGAACGTTCTCTTTCATGTGTACACACGTTTCTGCGTGTACATGTGTCCTGTGAGTGTTCCAGCTCTACTCCCAGAGTCAGGCCAGCAGGGCTGGGGCCACGGCGGTGCTGGTTTACCCCTGAGGTTCCCTTGCTGTGGAGACAGCTTCCCTGGACAGTCCTCGGAGAGCCACTGTCCCTGGGCACTCACGTGAGTAAACAGTGCACAAGGAAGCTTCCAAATTCTCCAGAGTTGCTACTGAGTTCAAGAATGGCTGCTCACCGTGGAGGAACCATGATGGCCATGCCACCTCTCCACTCTCCAAGAGATCCCCTTGGATTCCTTCCAGGCCACTAGAAAGTGGAGGCACAGCCTAAAGGACTCTAGGTTCAGGCGTGGCCGGAGGACAGCGGCTGCAGGTTGGGAGGTGGAGGGCAGGCTGCTCTCAGGCCCTGCCCCTCCCACCTACACAGCACAAAGCCAAATTTGGATCCATCTCTAGCAACTATGCAAGATACGAGCCTGGCTTTATTTTATTTTCTCACCCTTATTTTCCTTTTGCCCCAATTTCTTCTGGTATCTATTTAATCCTGTGGTATTGCATGTGTTTTGTAAGCCAACTCAAATCCTTTCTAGAGCAAAGCAGGGCAAATAAATTAAATGGTCATAATCTCTAGTAATCACTTGGTAAACCATTGCTGGCTGGTGTGTGAGGGGAGCAACTTTGGCATGGGGGCTCCCAGACCACAGGAACAGTGGCCTGAAGGAACCCCTGCCATTCCCTGGGAGCAGACCTGAACCACTCCACAGCCAACCGCTCTGTACCAGCTGGAGTGCCAAAGGCATCACCAAGGGGGGAGCCAGGGGGAGCCCAGCAGAACAGTCCTGGAAGCCCTGGTGGCAGGTGCCTGCACATACCTGGGCACCTGAGAGGTGCCATCATCACCTGGGGTGAGGGTGACTGTGGGGGCAGCAGGCTGAAGGGGCAAAGCCCACCACTCACTTTGGCTCCAGGACTTCAGGCTGGTTCTGGTTCATGTGAGCAAATTACAGGGCAAAGAAGATTTCTAGTATCTGCCTGCCTGCCTTTTTCTTTTCTTTTCTTTTCTTTTCTTTATTTTTTAAGAACAGGAATGCTGGCTAACAAACTCCCACTGAGAAATTCAAGGCCGCAGGCCACAGGGGACCTGTTCATCAGGACGGCTGTAGCTCTGGCTCCGGAGACGGGCTCAGGAGCCCAGCGAAGGGGGCTGAGAACACCAGGCTGGGCACTCCCTCCTTCTCTTGCCAGCCCTCAATGGAAGAGAGACAGGCAGACGCAGGAGAACTGGCCCCTGAGCTTAGAGTATCCACAGCCCGAGGACAGCAGCAATCCAATTTTTTTCCAGGCCTCCACCTTGACTCATAGAATAATTTCCCATGCTCATCAGCCACCTATGACGTAGGTTCCCAACATCCCAAGAACTTCTGCAATTTCTCCACAGCCTGTTGAACATCGTGGCTTGGCCAGTCCTACAGAACAGGAGATGGTGGGAAGAGCCTTGGTGAGGTAACAGGTGGGCTGCTCACCTTCAGGCTACAGTGCAGGCTGGCTGCCACCTCTGTGTGATCTTGGGCAAATTCCTCACCCTCCAAGCCTGCAAGGTCTCCTCCAGGCTGCACAGCTTCCACCCACACAACAGTCCCAAGCACCAACTACATGCCAGGACCATGTGAGGACAGCCAACATGGGTTAGCCTCAAGGGGCCCCAGCCTTGGGTGGTGCCGGGGATTATAAAACCATGAAGTAAACACGAGCGCCAGGTGAGGCCATAAGCACCGTCCATGCCCCGACTACTGCAGCATACATCCCCAGCCCAGAACTCTGCCCTTCAAACTCTAGATTCTGGGACCTTCTTGACACCTCCAGAGCATGTCTGGCAGATACCTGACACTCAACCTCCTTCAGCCTGCTGCATCCACAGTCACCCTCGCCCCAGGTGATGGCAGCTCCACCTCACTGCAGAGCTAGCCTCAACTCCTCTCTCATCCGTCCAGACTTCTAGCAAATCCTGCTGGGTCTTCTTAGTACGTAACCTGGCCACTTCCCAGACCTCCGCAGCCCCGTCTGGGTCCAGGCCCGTCATCCACCCCCTGGATCAGGACAGTGGCCTCCTAACTGGTCTCCCTGCCCTTGCCCTGTCCCACACACAGCCACAGGGACCCTCGTATCTCTCATCTCTCCTCCTCATCCTAACTCAGTCAAGTCCCCCCTTGGTTCAAAACCCTCCTGGTTTTCCTAACTAGCTCTGAGTGAGTCAGTGGGACTTTTGATGCAGATCCAGAAGGCCTGACGACACCAGTCTACTAAGCATGTAGTCTGTCCATGGCAAGTACAGACCGTGAGGGAAACTACTTAGAACATTTACAGCAATTTGACGGTATTACAACATTCAAACACGGGCACAAAAGGCATCCCTCTGGATGGACTAGGAATTCAAGGCATGCTCCCAGCCAGAGGTGGTCTGAGAGGCCCTGCCCCACGCTTCCACCAGGCCCACCTCTGCCACACCCCACCCTGCCACACCTGCCACACTCCCTCACTCAGCGCCAGCCGGGCCGGCAGCCTTTCCAGTCCTCAAAAGCCCCGAGCACATCCCACCTGGGGCCTGTGCACGGCCACTCCTCTGCCCAGAGCTTCTTCTCGACCTCCACACAACTCACTCCTCCTTCAGTCCTGGCTCCATCAGCACCACAAACCACCAGCCTGACACCCCACAAAAACACTCAGCAGGGCTGTTTTTGTTTTGCTGTTTCCCAGAGCACTCATCACAGAGTGTATAATTTATTTGTATTGTGTTCTCCTGCCCCATTACCACGGAAGCTCCACGAGGGCAGGGGCTCTGCCCTGTGCTTAGCACACAGTGCCTGGTGCGCTGGAGCCCAGCAAATTCTTAGTGAAGGGAACGTGGAAGCCCAGAGCTGGCCCTGCAGACAGACATCAGTAGGCCTGACCATGTCCAGAATGTGCTTCCACAGGACAGAGGGACCCCGAGGACTGGGGCGCAGAGCTGGAGGAGGGCGCCTGAGGTCCACCAGGGAAGGCTTTGTCTGCCACGTCACCGGCTCTGGGATGGACCCGCAGGGGACCCTGGCATCTAACAGGGCTTTCTGAGACCCAGGATCAGAGCATCCTTTGTAAACATACAGGGGACAGCCTGGGAGCGGCTGACAGCACGGACAGCAGTCAGAGGGCTATGCTGGATTCAGGCCATGGAATGAGATGAAGGACAGAATTTGAAGCTTTCTGAGGCCGGATTTACAGATGCACGCAGGAGGTGAGGTAGAGGGAGAAGGCACAGGGAGGGGTAAATGAGATATGGCACGTGAAAGAAAGCTCCTCTAACAACTCGTGACCACTGGTGACCAGGACACCAGCCAAAGTCACGAGAGGCCTTCCCGGCGGTGGCTGCTCTCGTTTGAAGGGGGTTTCTCAGTGCCTGCCTCCCCTGCCCTGTGGGGTCTGGGGTGCTAAGTTCATCTCTCACAAACCTCTCTCCGGAATCACAGCCTGCATGTCACCAGACCGTTTTCTGAATGGCCGGGCATCGTTCTGACTCCTCTACTGCCGTGTGTCAAGCAGGTGTGCTCCAAGCAAGTCCACCAGTGTATGTATGTTAAGCCTCACCCTTATATTCAACACTCTGTGAGGCACCAAGAAAGAACAGAAAAGAAACATGGGGCAGGGCCCCACTGCCAACAGTCCCCTACCCTGTGATGGGGAGGGTATAAGATGTGGAGAGGAATGCACACACCAAACATTTAAGGGAGGAATGCAACTCCACATAACACTTGTTTGCTCCAGACTCTTCTAGGGCATGGGAAACTGTCAAAGAAAAAAAACCACTTATTTTTATCGTTAACTCATACCAGAGCTGAAGGGGAGGAGAAAGCCACACAGGCTGTGTACCCTGAGCAACTTGCCAGACTGTGGGGGCAAGGGGCAGTGAGGACCTAGGCAGAGGGAAAGGCAGGCACAGGCAACGGGGCAGAGACAGGCCCTGGACTGGCCACAGTGGAGGAGCCGGCCAGGCCCGGGAGAGCCAGCCTGCCAAAAGGAGAGCTGCAGGGCCAGGTGAACACAAAATTAACCTAAAAACAGACATTGCAGTTACTGAATGGGTAGCACACTGAGAAAACAAAGGGGGAGCCCTGTGGAGTTCTACGGGAACCTGCCAGCACAGCCCCTGATTATTGGGGGAAAGAAACTGGCATGCCACTCTAGAGCCTTTGGGTTACCCTTCTGAACATGCTGTGATCAGTTACATTCTTTACAGGGCAAAGCTGGTCAGTGGAGAAGTCAAAATCCTGCATAAACTGTTAGGGGAAGACAGGGGCATGAAGGGAAATATCCCAGAGCTAAATATAGTGATCACACAAATACCCAAGTTAAACAAGCTGTAATATTAATGAGACATGCATGAACAGTAACTGTTTCCAGGGCTATGTAAAGGTGAGCCACCTTATCAGGGAAGTGGCACAAAAGCTGTCTGTTGGTGCCCCTTCTAGTACGAGTAGAAGAGAACAGACAGCTTTCTTCTCTGCAGCAGGGACCCCACTTGGGACCAAAGGTAGATTAGACTGAAAGCATTTTCTTGCGGTCAACAGTGAAAATCTGTTTCCAGTTTAACCTGTAA
Source organism: Cheirogaleus medius (assembly GCA_008086735.1). Lineage (NCBI taxonomy): Eukaryota > Metazoa > Chordata > Mammalia > Primates > Cheirogaleidae > Cheirogaleus > Cheirogaleus medius. The sequence continues at coordinate 4,738,118 of VBSM01000725.1, forward strand.
CAGTTGTAGGCTCTAACCAGGATACATTATTAATTAGTCAAAAGAGAAGCCCCATTTTTAGTTACCCATTGAATTACTTATCTTCAAACACTGTGACCTAAAATTGACAGTACAGCTAACTCTCTGTTTACCATGGTAATTGGGATTTTAGGAAGGACAGCAGTTAATTGGGAAGCAAAAACAATCCCGCTTTATGCTTGGCAAGGCATGTAACACTGCATTAAGGATGATGCTTCCAATCACCACCCACCAAGGATCTCGTATCTGCCCGGCATTGTGAGACTTAAATCACACATTTCCAGTTCAACTAGCCAAGTGGTCTGACCCACCACACGGTGGACCGGCAGGCAGCAGAGCCCCTCCTGTTTGTCAGTTTGGGGGCACGGGGGATGCACAGGCCATCATCCCATGCCTCACCCAAATAGAAGCTCCCTGTTAAACCTTCAGAGAACTTCTAGCAAGTGACGTGTGATCACGTGAGGGGAGCACAGCCAGGACACAGCTCCTGGGAGAGAGGAAGAAAGAGCTCCTGGTCCACTGGAAGCTGGACCGCTAGGCCCAGAGGAGAAGGGAGAGAGTTGGCTGTACTGGCACAGCAAGCATGACCCCAGCAAGCTGCCCAGCATTTCTAGGAAGGAGAAAAGCAAACCGCCGTCCCACCTCGGGCTGCGCGGTCACAAGTGAGGCAGGGCTGGGACCAGTCACCATTTGGGCGGGAGGCCAGCCCCAGGTGCGGCAGGAAGGGGTGGCGCTGGCTCAGTGGCTGCAGCTCCTCACTCTGACCCAGCGGGGCCCCTGTGCGGTGCTGGGGACACAGCGAGGCCTCGGGCGCTGTCGGGCAGGGATACACACACACATACACACAGAGAGAGACACGCCATTAGAGGATACACAGCAGCCCCTGCAGGAGTCACAGGCCAAGGCCGCCCAGGGGCCTGCCTCACCCCTGGGCCCTCTGTGCTTAGAAGCTGTGAAAAGCCTGCTGACCACAATCTGGCCCTGAACATGCAGCTCAAGCTCCAAGTCTGAAGGAACCAGAAAATTTCAGAGCTGGGACCATGGCAGCATCCTTCAGGACCTGTGGCTGGAGACCACAGGCTTGCGGTGAGGATGAAAGGCCCAATCAAACAACCAGGCTCCTGCACCCCTCCTGTCCCACTCCTGCACCAGGAAGGTTCCACAGACCACGTGTGGAATGGGATGCTGTTTCAGCTCCACGCTCTGTATCCTCTGGTTTCTTGAGAATTAACGACTGTGGAAGGTTCGTAAAGAGAAGAGCAGGTCCCCTCGGCTGTGCATCAACCACGGCCACACGTGACGGAGGAAGCCAAGGCAGGTTAGGACCAACTCAATCCAAGGGGAGCCATTCTGGGGGATGGTGAGAGGGTCCTTGAAAGAAATAAAACAATTTCACTTCTTAAAAGGCAATCTTCATTTTTTGGTGCAACGTAACCCTGAGGGGAGACCTCCAGAGACTAAGGTTAAATTGTTTTAAAGTGGCTTCACCAAAGTCACAACCTTGGCTTAAGCAGAGCAGTTCAAACTAAAGGGGGAAATTATGATAACTAGAAATGGGACAAGAAAATGCTAACCTGCTCCAAGCCTGGTAATAATTTAGAATTCCTAGAGGCAGGAAGTCTGACTTTAATCTGCAAATCTCCCATTTGACATATTTCTCAAAATGCTGGTGGTGGCGGTACAATGTCAAATTGAAACCTGCAAAAGCAGGAAACATTAGAAGTGGTCTGGTAACAGAACTACTGACTAAGCAAGGGTTGACAGGCTACAGACAACTTCCTTTAGAAAAAAAGTTTTCTGTTATGCTGACACTCTGTTACTGATTCCAAAAAGAATGGGTGTGAGGATCTGTACTTTTGTTTTTGTACCCAGAAGATATAATTTCTGCCACCCCCATCCCCATCCCCACCCTGCCCCCTAAGGGCCACCAGGGCTTCCTGTCCAAGTGTAGGGTCCACTCCGTGGCTGGGCAAAACACTGTGGAGATGGAGGGACCCCTTCCAATGAATGGCCAGGATGCCAGCGTGGCTCACAGAGAAATCTCTTCTAAACATAGGGCAAAACCCCCAAATCATCCAACACGCAAAACCAGAACACAGACCAGCCCCACCCAATGCAGACCCACCCAAACAACCAAATCACTGAGAACTCCCATTTGCATATTTGAAAAGGAGGTCTTGGCTCATGCTAACAACCTGTAGAGGTTTGGTTTTGTTTTTTGCATTTTTCCCCTCTTTAAGTGAGAGAGACATCCAATCTCCACCCTTTGTGATGCTAAAGTAGAAAAATACACTGAGCCATTCAAGAGACCTGCAGCTCAGTCAGCTGAAAAACATTTAATGCAAGATTAAAGAAACCAGATTATCAAGAAAGAGCATTTATTTCCTCCCAGCTACCAGAGTCCGCTCCCCATTGTACATGCGGCAGGACAGTCCCTTTGCTACCAGACCTTCTCTAAGGAGGAAGCAGGTGAGACCTGCCTCTGTGCCCACCTTCTCCTAAGGACTCAGGGAGTCACGAGAACCAGCCCTGCCCAGAGGCACAGAATGAGACCCACAGAGCAGTAAAGGACTTCAGAGACCCCCAAGCCAGAGCAAACATGGGACCAAAAGTCACTTTGCAACCAGAACTCAAGCCAGACTAAGGGCTATGTTCTCTGGGCTGCCAAAGGCTAAGAACTGAGGACAGAGTCAAGCTCTGTGGTGGCGCCACTCCCTAAGCTGAGGGCACCCCCCCCAGCTGCCCTCCACTGCTGCTGCACTGGCAAGGGGCAGGGAGCACTTTGATTACTCACAGCCATGGTAGGAGGCCGGTGATCCCCCAGCCTTGCCGTACTCCTGCTCCGAGTAGCTGGTGGAGAGGTTGGGCTGGCTGGAGCCACGCCCGAAGGTGATCTGGTTGCTGCCCATACCAGTGGCAACCTGGGCCATGCGCTCTTTGGTCTTGAGAGCCTGGGCCCTCTCAGCCTTCAGCCGCTCCTCATCCTTGAGAAGGGCCACCAGTTGCTTTGACTTCTCACGCACGTTGATGCCCTGGTCCTTGCCGTCACGGTCAATGTATTGGAAGTCCTTCAGGGTCTGGATGGCAAAGATATTCTCTCGGCACTGCTGGGCCACACGCTCAGACCCCGTCTTGATGAGATAGTCCAGCAGCGTCAGTGCCTTGTACACGTGCCGCCAGTTCTTGCCATGGTCGTTGAGCCGCTTCCACACCATGCTCATGATCTCCGAGAAGGCTACCACATTGTAGGTCAGGTCAGCGATCTCGGTCATCAGAGAGCTGGACGGGCCCCATGGGTCATTGGAAGTGGCTTCCCGGACTTTGATTTCAGCCTCTGAGTAATTGTTGACGATGTTTTTCATCTGCCGTCTGATAGAAGAAGTCGTCATCTTTTTTCTTTGTTACAAACTTAAAGCCCTTCAAAGAGAGAAACTTCCCTGACCTCGTTAAGTCTGCACCCTATGAAGGTTCAGTTTCTGTAATCAATCTAGAGCAAGATCCCTGAACGGTCATTTCCTCCTCTGGAGCCCGAGATCCGAGAAGCTGGAAGCCATGACCTAGAGAAAGACAGAAAACCCACTCCATTGTGATGTGAGTGCCTGGGACATGGGAAACTCCAGCCTGGACACTTTTGTGAACGGCAGGTATTAGGTGTAACTGGGAGGGTATGAGTAGACATACCCCAGCCTCCTTAGGATGAAACATAAGATCAATATCATCATTTAAATAAGGAATAAAATTTAAACTCAATTTTAAACCTTTACAAGAAAAGAAGTAAACATTATGACCGTTATCCTGTTTTCAAGACAGCACCACTGGAATGGCTATTACGCAGGTTGTATTTTCATTGTCTGGTAAAAGCCAGCTGTGGAAGAATCAGAATGTGGGGGGAAGCTGACCCTTGCAGACTTAAAATTACACGTTGGGGCAAAAAACACCTCCTTTCAGGTCTATCTTAACCCCCAAATGCCTGCCTATATCCTTGAAATTGTTGAACATCTGGCTTGGTCCACCTTGCTTCTGACAGCCCAGGAAATTCTCCTTGAGAACAACTTTTCCCCTAACCTCCCCTGCTCAAAAATTTATAAAGGTTCCTGCCTGCTCCTACAGAGCAAGGTGAAAGACCTCTGCTCAGTATTGTAAACTAAAAATAAAACCCTAAGCCCCCTGCCAACTGAACAGACACCGCTCTTGGCCAATGGACCCCAGAAAACCTTAAAACTGAGTTCCCAAGCCAGGAGGGAAAGGGAGGTCATGCCTCATTATACCCACTCCCTTTTGTAGTTTAAACACAATTGACTAGCATTAATGATGAAACAGAAATCTTTATGACAATAAGATACTAAGTTATTAACAGGACCTAAGGCCATATTAAAGGCCTAGGCAAAGGCTAAATCACATCTGCTCAAGCCATCAGTCTGCTTAACAGATTGCTTGAGTAGGTATATTGTGGCTTGTCTCTGTTAACAGACTCCCTTAACTTAAAACATTGCAAGCTCTCAGACAGAGCTTGCTCGCTCTGTTGCCCAGGCTCCATCACAGGCCACAGCAACCTCAAACGATCCTCCCGCCTCCCAGACCTGTATGAGCCACTGAGCCCAGCTGAAACTTATTTCTGGAACCAATTACAAATCAAAGAATCTTTGAACCCACCTATAAGCTATAAGCCACTCCCCTTCAAGATGTCCCACCTTTTTTGGTCAAACCAATGTATTGATTTATGATTTTACCCATAATTACTGTCTCCGTAAAATGTATAAAACCAAACTGTAACCCAACGGCCTGCAGACCACTTACTCAAGGCTTCTTGGGTATGGCTCCCCAGGCTGTCAGTCACTCGTGCTCAGCTCAGAATAAACCTCTTTAAATTATTTTATAGAATTTGGATTTTTGTTTTTTCCCATTAGCAGCTTTCAGAAGCCTCTAGAATCTGGCCCAAGCTAATACAGACTTAAAACTAATCTGGTTATAGCCCAACTCCCCCATTTCATGGAGCAGAAAATTGAGGCCCAGGGCTACACATTAACTAGTTCCAAATACATCATCTATCCCCTCTTTTCCTTCAGATAAGACACACTCACCAGGCTAGAGTGAGGTCCACGTCTGTGACACTGGGCTCTGGTCCACACGGTTGGTGACCTCCATCTGTCTCATCACCAGTAAGCAGCCAGCACCTAGCACTGTGCCCAGCTTGGAAATAAATACTGTTGAATAAATGGATGTTACAGATTAAAAACAGTGTCCCTGTCCTCAAGAAGGCCACAGTCTGGCAGGAGATGGAGGTTTCTCTTCTATAAAATGAGAAAACTGAGGCCCAGAAGCCCCCAGGGACTACCCCAAATACAGCAGCACAGCTGGCACCTGGACAGAAATCAAAGGGCTCCACCCACCTCCACTGTCACCTGCTTGGCTCCTTTGGGTCCCTCAGTAAGGGCTGATTATTCTTCTTGGTAAGGATTATTCTTCTTCCCAGGTCACGAGGTCAGCTAAGGTCATCTAGCCAGGACTCAATTCCAGTACCCTTGTGCCAACCCTCTCCCTGCAGCCTAAGACCTGCCACCCTGCTCCTTCTGTGTGGTTCTTTGGATGGTCCCACCTTCCACATCTAAAGTCTCAGGCAGGCAGTGGGCACATCAAAAAGATAAGTAAACAAAAGGTGTCAGGAAGAGGTAAAAGCCACAGGAAATTGAATGATCACTCATCACATAAAGCCATACAAATAAGAAGGGTGTGATACTGTGAAATATATATTTGGTCTTCATCCCTATTTCCTGGCATACAACTCCCTAAAATCCTTGGAATCCCCAAAGCAGTCTTTTTGGGTGCTACTGATTGACTGGTGGCTGGCAGCCCCTAGGCAGCTTCAGGATGGGGGCTGGTCACCAGAAAGACCAAGGCAGGATTAGAGGATTGGGACTCTCAGCCTCAACCGCCAACCTAAGCAGTGGGGAGGAGGGGCTGAAGGTTATCATCACCAATGGCCACCAATGGTTTAATCAGTCATGCCGACAGAATGAAGCCTCAAAAAAACCCCAAAGGACGGGGTTCTGGGAGCTTCCAGATGGCTGAACGTGTGGAGGTCTGGCCAGTGGTGCACTGGGGAGAAACCTCTCTGCCCCTTCTCCATACCTCACCCTATGCATCTCTTCATCTGTATCCTTTTGTAACATCCTTTATAATGAACCAGTAAACTTAAGTGTTTCCTGAGTTCTGTGAGCCACTCTAGCAAATTAATCAAACTCAAAGAGGAGGTCATGGGAACCCCAACTTGAAGCTGGTCAGTCAGATGTTCCAGAGGCCCAGACATGTGAGGGGTGGGAGCAGGGTGGTCTTGTAGGGCTGAGCCCTCAGCCTGTGGGGTCTGAAGCTATCTCTAGGTAGACAGTGTCAGAACTGAACTGGAGGACGCTCAGCAGGCATGCGCTGCACAGCCGATTGCTTGCTTGGTAAATGGGGAGAAATCCCCACACCTTTGGTCACAGAAGTCTTCTGTGTTGACTGCTGCTGTTGAGTGCCAAGTGAGAAAACAGGAAAAAGCACTTTAAGTTTGTGTTTTTCCACACAAAAAGTTCACCTTGGTGACATTCCATACATCTGCTTCAGCCAAGGAAGACTTCTCTCCACCCTCGAATATGCCAAGGATTCTGTCTCTATCTGAAGCCAAAGAACTGGGCGTCAGCGGAAGGCAAGCATATTCTGCTTCTGCACTGATCTGCCACAAATCCTCTGAAGCCTATCAAAGGACCAGGGATAAAAACTTTTTCACGGTGACACGCACATTTAATTTAATTAGGAAGAGATAGGATGGGCCCCCAAAAGAAAAAAAAGACTGATTTTTAATAGTATTTCCCAGCTCAAAATGCAAATACCTGTCAAAATCAGTAGTAATATTCAGGTACTTAGTGTCCAGGGCCCTACAACTTGCCAGGGACCACCAGGCACTTCCATTTGTCAGTCCATTTGGTACTCGGCAGGTATAACTGTCCAGCTTCTCAGAGAAGTGGGTAGAGCTGGCATTCACCACTAAAGAGGCCCTGGGCCACCTCCCTCCAGGTCATGAAGCAACTGAGATTAAGCAAGAGAGCAAAGGGGCCTGGTCAAAAGGTCTCAAATGGCTGAGAATACTTTAAGGAAAAAAGAACACTTTCCTAAGGGAGAAACAATGCCCTGGGCTCTGCTGCCCTCCTCTATCTAGCCACCTGGGAGGCAGAGGGGTTGGGTTACCTCCAGCTAGGCCGGTGTCCTCCCTGGGAGGCTGGGGAGAGTCTGTGAGGCCCAGTCATGGCTCCCACTGAGCCCCCTAGGCCCGTGGCAGCAAAGAAAAGGCAGTGATTCCTATGAGCTAGGGCCGGGGTGCCTCTGCCCTCCCAGACACAGGCTCGGAAAGGAACCCCAACAATTTAGAAACCCAGGTTGTTGAACAAGGCAGGGGCTTTCTCTAATAGGCTCAACTTGCAAAGACATCTGTCAGTGGTATATTTGAAATACTTAGGCTTCAGAAAGAAGGAAAAAGTTAATAAAATATTTATTATAGTCCAAAGAAATAAAATAAAGTCTATATAATTTGCATAGCTGTCTGCTACTTCCTTAAAGCTTATAGACATGAGCAGCTTTCAGGACCTGTGGCTGGTGAGAAGGGAGAGAGATCTGGAGATAGGAAATCTCCACTAGGAGAAAGGACACTAGAAGTGCCTCCAAGAAACTGTTTTCCAGGCCAACGAGGCTACACACCTCACCTGAGTGAGACTTTGCAGACCAAAACTTCTGACTCCAACCATGAGAGAACCCACGACGCACAGGCCAGGCAGCAGGACCTCGGCACTGCCAGCAGGCACAAAGCTCTGGGCTGCTCTAGCTGAACACCTGAACCTCCATGGCTCTGTTGCACTTGGCCGCGTACACCTCAGACCCCGGCATTTCCCATTCAGAACTTCTCCCGCTCGACCTCAGACTGTCTCCTCTCCCAGCAAACACCTGCCAGGGCTCCCTCCCACGAGCAAGCCCCAAACACATACCACCCTCAACAACAGATCCTGTTATTTCTAGAACCTGAGTTTTGTTCTCACTCTTTTCGGAATAGTTTGCATGCTCTACTTTCCAAACTTTCCTTCTCAATTTGACAATTTTTAAGTGAGAGAGCTTGCTGAGGCTGAACTAATGCACGTGCAAATGCAACTGAAACAGATCATTTGTTACCTTCTGGGCTCCTCACTCCAACCTGAGGAAGTGTGGTCAGTTCACAATCATTTCTTACAGACCTCCAGGCCAGATATGGGTGTGTCGGGGCAGGGTGGGGATGGGAGAATTGTCAAAATAAGAAGGAAAAACAAACTTTCTTCAAGGTTTAGACCAAAGATAACAACCAGAAAAAGTGGAAAAACTTAATTTTCATAAATTACATACTGACAACTGAAGAGACCACTGCCATGAGAACATCACTAACCAGAAATACCTTTAGAAATCCAGTTCTCCCAGCAGGTATTACTTCGAACTGTTTTATGCTAAGTGGTAAACGAATACCTGAATTTGTACAATTTTGTTACAACCTTCAATATTTTTGAATGCAGACAGCAAAGTGTGAAGTAAAGTGGGATTTATTATTCAAGCACACAAATCTTTCTGCGCCTACCAAAAGAACTGTTACAAGGGCGAGGCTGGCCCACAGACAGCCATTTTATTTTCTGGAAGAGCAGACAGGCCGAAGTTCCCAGCCACCGCCCGCCACCATACCTCCCCACTCCAGCTCCAGCCCTAAAGAGCCTATGTTCTGAAATTATACTAATTAATAAATCATTTTATTAACAGTCAGGGTTGCTGATCCACATGAGATAACTACTAACCACGCTGAGTAGATAAAATTCCAACCAACAGCAAAGAAACCGAACACACAGCTGGGCTGGGGAAGCGGCACCATGGGCAATGCAGAACTGCAGAGTTTGTCAGGCCTTGTGAAAGTCCTTAGGAGCTTCAGAGACAAAAGCCACAATGTATTAAGTAAAAAGAGAACACTCATTTTTCTACAGCTCATTTCCAGAACTAGGGAAGGTTCTTTAAACCAAATAATACTTTATTTCCATCCTGGAAATGGAATGTGTTGGTTGTGCCTGTGCAACAAATATATCCCCTTAGAATGAGCATCTAGACACGCAACTCAGGCCAGGCCAATCAGCACTACAGCCCCCGCCATTACAGTGGCTAGATCAGAGACATGGGCCACCTGGAGATCTCTCTGGATGGTCTCTGAAACTTCTGGGAAACCAGTAAGGTTTGTTAAGCTGCTGGAAGACACCACAGGGCTAGGTCCAGAGTTTACCTAAGACTGAAGCAGACACAGAAGCAAGGAGCCCAGGAGAAGAGAAGGAACAAGACACAACATCACATGTCTTGAGCCTCTGGGTCCACCTGTGCCTGAAGCCATTTATCTCCTGGACGTCTCAGTTATATGAGAAGTCATCCATAATCTACAGCAATGTGTGCTTTTGAAACTTGCATCGACAAGTCCTGGGCAGGAAGTACTTGAGAAGACCAGAGAAGGAAAGGCAGCAATAGCCAAACAGCAAAAGGACAGTACGTGCCCCATCCCTGTCCCCGCAAAGAGGCCTTAAGTAGAACTGCAGAGACATCAACCAGGCTCTCCTCAGCCGCAGCTGACTTTCATCCCAGGACTGAGCAAGAGGGGCTGCCAACTTCCCAGGCAGGCTCCGTACTTTCCAGGAACGCAGCATTCCCAACCAAAGCCCAGGATCATCTACTCTTTTGCGAGGGTGACTTATGATAGGGACCATAAAGTAACACCTTGATCCCCCCCACGTGGCAGGGCACAAGTTGGGGGAAAAAAATCTGGCATACTTGAAAATACAATCAGAATTCAAATGACAGTGGAGACTGGAAAGAGACTAAATAAAACAGCAAACAGAACAAAACTGGAAAAAAAATTCCAAGGCTAGGGTGATGACCCTGGAGGCAAGAAAAATTCCATAAAAATGTGCTCCAAGGGCTTCCGGAGCTGGGTGGGGAAATTCTTTCCAAATCTAGAGTTCCCAACCATGGGAGACAGAGAGGCTGTTCCTGGTTCCCAGCAGCCCAGGTGGGCCCACGGTGTCTCTCCGCCTCGTGCGTCTGGGGCGCTGCTGGCCTCATGCTACGCAGATGCTCACCCATTAGTTGGGGACTACACCAAACCCCTCAGGAGATTTTGGGTAGTGACTTTTCAGCTGCAGTCATAGAGAATCAAGACCAGCTGTGAGGGAATTGTCTCTCAACCTTCCTCACCTAACCTAACAGTCACAGGTCAGTGAGCACTGACTGTGACAATCCAGTCCCAATCTATAAATACTGAATGAACCGATCTGTACATCTTCACCTCGGAGGGCAGCTCTAACTATGTACCTCTGGCAGCCTCCTATGACTCTATACATACTTCATTTTTCTAAAAGCAGATGTCAGAGAGCTTGGGAAGGGGGCACACCCCACAGTGTCACACCAGCACAATCTACTGACCAGATACATCAGAACCTCCTAGAAGCCTGTTCAAAAATTCAGAAACATCCAAATCCAGATACTAGCTAAAAGTAAAAAAAAGTAAACAAAAAAAAAGTAGTAAAAAAAAGAAGAAAAAAGAAAAATAAATAAAAAATTTCAGAAACACAGTGACTAGGGGCAGAGCTGAGAGGGCGCCACACTCTTAACAAGCACCCACAGTGACTCTGCTGTATGCTAAAGTGAGTGCCACGGCACCCACTGTGTGACACACAGCGCAATAAAGCATGTGTGCGGTACTCTGTGACCCTCGATTACCTGGTTCATCTTTCCCGTGTGTGCAGTCCTTGAGGAAACATCTCCTCCCTCCTCTTGGGGAAGAGGGTACAACAATCACTACAAGGAGGCCAGTCAGCGGGAAGCTGCGACCACAGCTCACATGACCGGGCCACACAGGCTCTCCAGAAGACAACGGGCCAGTGAGGACAATATGGACAGTGCCACATTCTTTTCAACAGTCATCATTTCAGCTGAAAGAGAAAGGACTATTATGACTCTGCGCCAGCCAAGCTACCAGTAACTTAAAGCCTAGTAATTACTGCTCATGCAGAGGGGGAGAAATCCCTTATTTCCCTCACACCAGAAAAGCAGATTCAGACAAAAGAGAAATGTCTTCACTAACTGAACATGGGCATCTATATTCCAATGACTTCCTGTTGATTAGTGAAATCAGACTTTGTATCAGTATCCAAAAAGTGGGCTAAAAAAATTACATTCATATACTTAAAGAATTTTGAGGGAAAACAAACATGTAAGACTTGTCTTCTAAATCACAGAGCAGGTAAAGTTAAACTGCTCATGCGCCTTCCTCTCTCCCCTGGGACTTTCTTCTAAGGAAAGAACCCCATGGTTGTCAGTTAACCTAACCTGTTACCAGCAGGAGACCTGCAGGGGTGACTGTGCAGGGACAGCAACCCCCAAGCGAGTCCACACCACCCTTCAGGCGAGGAGGTCCTCCCACAAGGAGCCACCTGGGCAGCTTCTCCTAGGATCCAACAGCCATTGGAACAGGCACAGGAGAGCTCAAATTGGATGTCGGACAGCCTCCTAGGACTTTAACTGTCCTTAATTTTTCTAAAAGCAGAAATCAAGTACCCAAAACATACACAAGGAGTTTCAATTTTCTTTACCAACATGTCCCTACCGTTCAGTCTCTCTGGGAAGAGCAGCCCGTGGGGCAGATTATAAGGTGGATGGTAAAGTCATTTTTAAAAACTGTGTGAAGCAAGGATAGGGTCAGGAGACCTGATTCTGGCTGTTGCTGCCGATGCAGGAAACAGGGGTGTGAGGAGCTGCACTTCCCTGCCAGGGCGGAGGATCAAACGACCTGACCACTGTGCAAACGGGATGCGGCAACATGCCATAAAGGCAGAAGAACATTCTTTAATACTCCCCCACCTCTCTTCTCCTCAAAGCAGTTTTGCAAATAACCAAATCATGGACAACATTCTTCAAAACTCACACCAAAAAGCAAACAACGTGGTTTCCTGTGGGGCTCTGTGGTGGGCTAAAATATAGGGCTTCCCTTTGGTCTCTGGAAGTGAGAAGAGCAGCCCTCAGAATCCTTCCCTCCTCCAAGGAAGGCAGCTTGTGACCCCTGTGCAGAGATTTTCTGTTTCTAACATGCTGTGACTCTGCTAGTGGAAACAACCACTGACACCCACACCCAGGGATGGCCACCTCGGAATGGGGGCCTTTGATGGCTTCACTCACCCCCACCCCACAGGATAGGCCAGGCTATTACCATTTGATCAGTACAAATTTTCCAGCTTGAGACATCCGAAAAAAATGTAGAACTGCATGGGAAAATCTACATTCCCATGATGTCGTGCTTAAATTAGACCTAGCTGGTGGCTTTGGTGGCCCTAGGTGCTGGGCTCTTGCCATCTCCCAAGGAGCTGGCAAGTGTGTGGAAGTAAAGGAGGGACCCGGAATCCCTCAGCCAAGTCCCCAGAGACTTTTGGTCTCAGGCACAGCAGTGACATGACACGTTTCTCAAAGGGAGCTCCAGATGCTGGCCAAGGAACAGGTATTTTCACACTGTGCACGTGCAAGACCACAGTCATGAGAAAAGTAAGTGGTTTGCCCGCCTCTGCCCTCCAGCCAGCGCTCCTGGGAGTCATGTCTGACTCTTCCCTCAGCAGCTGCGGAGGAACCAGGCAGATTTCTGTGGGTGGCGAGGGAGTGACTTCCACAGATTTCTGGCAGTGACGGCTGATGCTGCTGAGCCTCGCCAGCTGGCCATGACCCCACCCCACCCTGGGCAACACGGGGGTGTGGAGTGAGCCATGTTCCCAGAGACCAGAGGACAGGCTCACTTCAGGACAGGTTCAAACAATGAGGCAGGGCATCCTCAATGTGAGCCCTGGGGGCACCCTGGGAAGGACACGCCCTCAGGGTGGGCTCTTCACGTGCCACCAAATACTGCACTCTCTTTTCCAGTCACTGTCCTGCCTGCGTTCCTCCCACCTGCCATCTCCTCCACCCAGAGTCCCTCCTGTACCTGTCACTGGACAGGTTCCTTGTCACTCAGGTCTCAGTTTAAACACAGTCTCCTCAGAAACCACCAGGCCACTCTCTATCCCGTCACCAGCTGTCATCGCGAGCAGAGCCCCTCCTCTGCCCGACCTTTTCTCTGTGCCTGTTCCAGCTGTTTCTCTCCTGCGCTCGCTCGCACCACGCCCCTGCCAGTGGGGCCCGCCCGTCTCCTCGCCACCTCCTCGCCACCGTCTGCCTAGAGCGCACCTGGCACGCAGTGAGCCTTCAATAAACACCTGCTGTGTGAATGGCACAAAGGCGGAAAAGAAGAAAATTTACAGATCTTCATCATCCCATCTCCTCAGACCGCCAGCGTTAACACTTTGCGGCTATTCTCCCTGTTCCTGTGTCTCTTTTGGTCACTATCCCTTGAGTGAAAAACAGCTGCTGCACTGTCTGCCCAATAATAAACTGCCTGGGAACAGCAACAGTCACACCTGGTGATTAATAAATGCTCACTACACAAACAAACCGCCGCTGAGGCCTGGGCCCCGGGGGGCTGCAGTGCCAAGGCAGCAGGGCAGCGCCTGAGAACCCACCCAACACCCCTTACAGCTGGCCGGGGCAGCGTCCAAGGGCCCAACTGGGCAGTGCTCACTCCAACCACACGCATCCACACCCGGCCTTTCCCGCTGCGTGGCCTCAGGCAAGTCGCTGAGCTTTTCTGCACCTCTATTTCTACCGATACCAAATGGAGGTAACAACAGCTGCTGCTCAGGGATGCTGTGAGGGTTGCCAAGAGCAGGACTGGCAAGTAATAGGCGTCCAGATACCTGCCTCCTCAACCCTGCCCCGCCAAGCTGCATATGTCTATCGGGATGTTTCTCAGCAGGTCCCTGAGGACAACTCGGCAGGATATGACAGCCACGGAGGCATCTCCATGAGAACGTGCTAGGTGGAAATCGCCCACCAGTGTGGTGGGTGGCATTGTCCACAAGCATCTCTCTCCAGACCACACACACAACCTGTTAAACACCATCACCAATCCTGCCTGCTCTTCTCTACAGCTGGCATTTCCAAAAAAAGTCTCAGCTGTGCTCACTCTTTGGCACCAGTAACAGAATATAACTAGAAGAGTAACAGAAAACAGGGCTCTCTAAGTAGAAGCTCAGGACACTAACTGAGCCCTTCCTACAGGCCAGGCACTGCTCTGAACACTTCACATGCCTACGCACTGAATCTTCCTAGTGGTTCCACGGGGGAGTTACTCTTCTCATCTCCATCTTACAGACGAGGAAACTGAGGCATGGAGCAGTTAAGTAACTGGTCTAAGCCTGCACTGCCAGCAAGTGGGAGGACCAGGATTTGATTCCAGATTCTAGTTTCTGGTCCCATCCTCTTAATCCCTATTCTTATTCCTTCTGGCTTTACACAAATCCAGTGCTTAAATTCAAAAGAACAGAATTTTTCCTTGCTGAGTCTGCAGACCTAGAAAGGCCCCTTATCTAGATGTTTGATGCTAGAAGATGGCGGAGAAGCAACTGTTTTCCCACCCCGTTTCAGTGGGCCACCACAGGAGACCATGCCCCAGCCACCCACCAAGGCAAGTGAGCAGGAGAAAAGACACCAGAGGTAGAAGGGTCTCAGAACCCCCGGGGTGCAGGTGCCGGGTCCCAGAGCCATTCAGTGCTGTGCCAGAATCAGAGCCTGGCGCTCCCCGTGCCTTCCAGTGCAGCCAGAAAAAGGAAAGGATTTAACGCTCTTCAAAGAAACTTCCACCTTGAAATGTGAAAGGTTCTACAGAACTGGCAATACGATGGAATCAGTCAGGATGGAAACGTGAAACACCACCACAGACACTCAACACCATTCCTAAGGTTCTCCAGAACTCACAGCCTTAAGAAATGACGCCTTTTGGCTGTAACAGTGTCTTCTAAATCAGTCACATTGACTTTAACACCCTGAGAAGTGTGCACTGCTCCTCTGAAATAGCTGCTGTCATCTGAAATACCACTCAGAAAAAACTGCGTCTCTTAATGCTGAAAGGTAAACTTCCTTTTTTGGTGCAGCATAAAAATATTACTTCCCTCTTTCCTCTTCTGCTTGAGACATTCCCAGTGTTTTATTTACTCTGCAAGCAACACTGATTGGATACACTGGGAGGAAATGTTCCTTCCTAACCTTAAATGTCAGAGTCTGCCCCAGAAAAGGCATGAGCCAGCCCTAATAATGTTTTCTTGTTTCTTCTCTGTTTTTATAAATGTTTTATTATGTACTATTGGGTATATATAAAGAGAATATGTGCAAACCACATTTGAGGCACAAAATGAACCCCCAAGACCCCCTCTCGAGGCCTGGAACATGACGAAAATGGGGTCCTTTTCCCTCCCAACCTCCTCTACCATGGGGACAAACAGCCCAGGTTCTGGGTTTTCAGTCCCCTTTTTTTTTTGAGACAGAGTCTCACTCTGTTGCCCGGGCTAGA
>VBSM01000725.1:4794597-4811224 GCA_008086735.1 Cheirogaleus medius
CGGCCTCCCAGAGTGCTAGGATTACAGGCGTGAGCCACCGCGCCCGGCCCTAGGGGCTTCTTTTTCAAAGCACTGATCACCTTGGGCCATAACTGATTGGGTCTGAATCTGCCTCCCCCATCAGACCTGTGCTTCTCATAAACAGGGCCATGTCTGTATCCTTTCTCAGGGCCTGGCACACAGTAGGTTTTCAATAGACTTTATAAAATAAAAACAATTTCCTTCACACTCTCCTTGTTTTACACATTTAGCTGATTCATCATTTCTTTGTCTCACTTGTTGTTTCATTTACTTGCCTTTAAATTCATTAATTTACTTTCTCGTCTGTTAATTGATTTCCTCATCCGTTCACTCATTCACTCAATAAGTCTTTTCTGAGCACAGCACAGGTTGATCCTAGTAGGTGTGGAAGGAATTCATGAGTGAGTAAGGCAAGATGCCGTGTGAAAGGCTCAAAGCCAGGAAGGCCTCAGGTTGGAGGTGATGTTGGAGCAGGACCTGGAAGGAGGAGAGATGGGGAGAGAATTGTGCCAGGAACACACAGCAATGGGAAGAGGGCCCCAGGGGCAGCTCAACAGCCTGTTAAGCCTGAGCCCGGATCTAGCCGCTCCCAGCATGTGTGTAGCTTATCTTCTTTCTCTGTTTGCCTTGGCTATCAGGAAACTCCAGCTCAGCTTGGTGCACAATAGTAGCAACTGCTGTTTGCCTGGGATTTGGTAGTTATCTCTGTTTTGTGATTCAAAATCTTGGACCCTTACACTATCTATGTCTCCTATAGAAAACCCAAAACAGATGGAATAAAATTAATAATAATTGTAATGATAAAGATCTGACTCACAGTAAGTGATGGCTTCAGGTCTCAAAGTCGTTGTAGAGTGATGTAAAGCTTATATCAGCCAGCTATCACTGCAGTCACGCCATGGAACTGACAAACCACCCCAAAACTGAGCAGCTTAAAACAACAATCCTTTACTTC
Organism: Cheirogaleus medius; assembly: GCA_008086735.1. NCBI lineage: Eukaryota > Metazoa > Chordata > Mammalia > Primates > Cheirogaleidae > Cheirogaleus > Cheirogaleus medius. The sequence continues at coordinate 4,795,574 of VBSM01000725.1, forward strand.
TCACCGAGGCATCTGCAGCTGGCCGAGGGTCAGCCAGTCTTGGTGGGGCGGCTCTGCCTTGGGCTAGGTCTCTGGCTCAGGCTCTGGCTGCTCCACACGTCTCATGTAAGGCTAGGCTGAAGGGCAGGGGTGATCTTCCCACATCAGAAGCACAAGAAGCCAGCCCTGCCCTGTAGGCACATCACAAGGCTTTGGTCTTATCATATCTGCTGCCACTCCATTGACCAAGGCAAGTCACATAGCTGAGCCCAGAGTCAAGTGGGTGGGAGTGTGCTGTGCCCACCTGAGGTCGTGGCCAGGGTGAGGGACCAGTGTCCAACACCAACGCCATTTGCATCATCCAGCCTGATCCTCCACTCCCATTTCTTAGATGAGTACCCTGGGCCAAGGGAGACTTGGCACGGGGTGGGTCAGAGCTGGGACCAGGCAGGGCACCCTGATTTCCCACCCTCTTTGCCACAGCCCCTGCTGACTCTCCCAAGCCTGGCTGGTTGCTGTAGGTGGAACCAGTTCTGGAACCTGGGCTGTGGAATCACAAAGACCTGTGTTCTCTCCAGGGTCCCCCATGGCCAGCAGTGGGTCCTTGAGCATCTGCCTCCCCATCTCTGAGCCTCAGCTTCCTCCTTCATAGACCAACAAGAGGGTTCGATAGCATTGGTTTATGGTGTCACCCAGTCTTGGAGACCAGCTTTATTGGCACATAGTAAGTGCTCTATCAGAAGTGGCATTAATATTCTCATTAACATTGCCGTATTATCTCATTTGAGCCTCACACTGTGAAGGAAGCAGGGGAGGGGTTATCACCCTCATTTGACAGATGAGGAAACAGAGGTTCATGAGGGGACACAGGTACCTTCATGGCCTCAGGCTGTGAAACCAAACCCTGCAGAGGTGGGTGAGCTCACTGCCCCTGCCCCTGAAAGGGAGATGATGGTATCCTGGGAACTCATCCCGGCCAGACAGGCTGAATGGAGGACAAACCACTACAGGGACTTGCAGCCTTGCAGGTGCCAAAGAAGGAGTTGCCAATGGTGGGCTTCCAGGTGCTGGGACATGATGACAAGAGGACTTACGCCGAGGCAGAGAGATGCCCCAAATTTCTTGGCCTCCAAGTGGGTGCTAGGCTGGCCTCACCCTGGCCACTGGCATCAGGTGGAGGTGGAGGACCCCATCCGAGCCTTGGAGATGTGTGACCGCAGGGAGCCGCAGGGAGCCGCACGGAGGGCCTCAGTTGCTACCACATGTTGCCCCTGTGGGAGGTGCGTGTCCAGGCCTGGGAGAGACGGGGGTACCTAAGCAGAGCCCACGGACCCACAGCAGCCAAGTGCTTTACCTGTCTCGTCTTATCTAATCCTCACAACAGTCTGCTAAAGGACTGCTGTTATCACCCCCAGTCCACAGAAGGGAAAACCAAGGCACAGAGCAGCTAGGTCACTTGCCTTGAACCACCCAGCACAGAGTGGTACAGCTGGCATTGTAACGCACACCTGCCACTCCAGCGCCCGCACCCAGGCAGCTGGAACCATCCCCAAACCCAGGCTGAGCCCACACCCAGCTGAGCTCCCAGGCTGGGCAGTCCCCAGGCTGAAAGGAGCCCCCTCCTTGGGTGCTCCAGCTCTTTCTGCCTGGGGGTGACATCTGAGCCACACAGGTCTCTGTGCTCAGAGCAGGGCCAAGGTCTTGGGTCTCTTTACCCCTGCTGTGGAGCTGGGATACTAAGGTGACCTCAGGAACCCAGAGACTCAGGAGCCAGGCTACTCTTTCCCAGCTGCATGGCTCTGGGCAAGTCACCTCCCCTCCCTGAGTCTCAGTTTCTGCATCTGTGAAAGGGGTTAGCAAATGCTCTCACTCATGGGGTTGTGGGGGAGTGAATGATTTAATAAATATATGAATCATTTGGGAAAGCTCCCGGAATATAGAAACCACAAGAAGAGGAAGAGGAGAAGAAAGGGGGGAGGGGAGAAAGCTACCATTACCATTATTGAAAATATTATCCTTGGAAGCTCTTGCAGCAGGAAGCAGAAGGGACAATTTGCTGGGAAGGGAGACCCCAGAATCTAGTCCTTCCCACTGACCTGGGCCCCAACACATTGCAGCTGGGAGGGCCTCAGACCAGTCCCTGAAACCCTGTTCTACAGGCGTTGACACAGGTCTGTGAGAGGCCACTCCCGGGTCCAGGTCACTGAGGGGAGCAGTCCAGCCTGCCTGGCCCGCGCCATCCCCCCCGCTCCCTGCCCACCTCCCCTTCACCCCAGTCCCCACCCACATCCACCTGGCCCCGGTCTCCATCTCTCGGAGTGACCAGAGGCCCCTTGCAAGTGCAGGCAGCCTCCCACTGGCTGACCTCTAACCTTCAGGGACTCCAGTCTATAACAGTGCCAGCAATTCTGCCACCATTGCCCCCCAGTGGGGTGTGGGGACAGGGCTCTGCGTGGGCCCCAGGGAAGCTCCCTGGGAGTGGGTGAACCCATGGTTCAGGGCCCTCTGCTCCCATGGGCTCAGAGCAGGGTGGAGGCACACGCAGGGGTGAGGGCAGGCAGGCTCCCCTGTGGGAGGCACCAACGTCCCACACAGTGTCCCGTTGTGAGGTGGGAAGTCTCTTGACCTACCTCTCCTTCTCCGGGGAGCCCTTCCAGCTCTGTGCAAGGACTCAAGCCCTGGCCCGCAGTGAGGAGACTCTGGCCGGCCTCCACCCCTTCTGGGCCTCATGCCCCTCCGCAAGGCAGGACAGGCGGCAGCAGCGCAGGGGAGAGGCTAAATGCGAGTGCTGCACAGGCGCAGTGGCGGGACAGGGCTGCGGGAGCCCGCACGGCCCCTCCCGCGCCGTCTTAGTCTGTGCGTGTTGCTGTCACGGACACCTGAGACGGGGAATTGACAAAGGAAAGAGGTTATTTAGCTCACAGCTCTGCAGGCTGGGGCAGCGGCTCGACCCTAGTGCGGGCTTTCGCTCTGCGTCACAAGGTGACGGGAGGTTAAAGGGAAGCAGACCCGTGTGAGGAAAGAGGAATCTGGCTTTTTAACAGCCAGCTCTTGCAGGAGCTGATTCACTCCCCCAGCACAGCAGCCACTCACGAGGAATCCGCAGGGACCAAAACACCACCCACTGGGCCCCCTGCCGTCACCCGCCAGCTCGGGATGGAATGTCAGCATGAGTTTGGGTGGGGACAAACTCCAGCACCCTCCTGACCTTCACCTTTGCCTGGATGCCCACCAGGCGGCCACTGCGCAGCTCCGGGGAACCACGCATGCAGTCCTGATCAGGTTATGGCCCCGTGACCGAGTTGTGCACTTACACCGTCCCGCAGACCTGCTCTGGGCCTTTGCACGTGCTGTTCCCTCCACCAGGAACACCCTTCCCCTTCTCAAAAGCCACCTCACTTATTTTTCAGGATACAAAATCAAAACATAAAAAATCAAGGCCTGAGAAGCATGCTGGAAAGGTCCTCCTGCGGGCTCCCACAGCCTCGCTCTGGCCTCAGTCTCCCCATCCTACCCCGGCCCGGTGCAGACCTGCCGCTCCAATTTCCCCCGCGGGTTCAGCGGCACCGGCCGCTCTTTGGGCGCGGACGCGCGCGGACAGCGCCCTCTGTTGGCGACTCCCAGATGGCAGCGCAGCCTCCGCCCGTCTGGGACCCAGCTCTGCCTGGGCTTGGGTCGGGTGGAGGGGGAGAGGGGGAGCTGGGTCGGGGGATCTGGGTCTAGAGGTCCAAACGAGGCAGGAATCCCAGGCAAAGCATCATCCCAAGAGCCTTGGAGCCCCAGACCTTGCCGAATTCCTGTCCTGCCTACTCTTTCATGTGACCTCTGGCAAATCACCTTCCCTCTCTGAGCCTCAGTTTCCCCTCTGCAAAATGTATCCATTTATTCCACAACTATTTCCTGAGTACCTACTATGTGCTAGCTACTGAGCTGGACACTGGGGACATTGCAGGACAAGGACGAGCAAAGTCACTGCCTCAGGAAACTGGCATAGAAGGGCCAGGCAATAAACAATGACAGAGTGTCGTGTCAGTTGTGTGGCACAGCGGAGTGCCACAAAGGAATAAACCAGGGAGGGGACACAGCATGCTGGAGGATGCTAGAGGAGGCCTCATGGGGAAGTGAGGACATCGGTGGGGATGACAATGACATGAATGCACAACACCCTTCCTCACAGCGGTCTCTCCCCTCAGCCACCTTCTCCCAGGCTTCTGGCAGCTCCTACCCCTTCCTGCTGGCTCCTTCTCCTCCGCCTCTCTGACCTATTAATGTCAGGGTGTCCCCAAGTGCATTCTGGGGGTGCTTTTCTATCTGCACTAACCCTGCCGGTGGCTTCAGCCAATCTTGAGGCTCTAAACACCTTTACAACTCCTAAAATACCATCCTCAGACTTGCCCTCAACTCCAGGCTCATGCATCCACTATCCCCACATCTAAAAACTAGCTCCTTGTCTTCTCCCCAAACCCATTTCCACTGTATTTATCTCTGTAAAACCCCACCCCGCCAATTGCTCAGAGCAAGAGATCTCCCTTTCTCTCCTGCCCTGTACTGGGGTCGCTAGCAAGTCCTGTTGGTTACTTCTGGAAGGTTACCGGCCTCGGACCCCATTTCCCCCACTGCTCCGAGCCCTGATCCCATTCATCTGGACCGGTGCAGCTGCCTCCTCACCAGCCTCCTTCCCCCATGCTGGTCCCCAACTCTGTTCCCCACACAACACAGAGGGTGGAGGATCCTTTGCAACCCTGACTCAGTCTCACCCACCTGTGCTCGGAACCCTCCCAGCTCACTCAGAGTCAGAGTTAAGGCCTCACCATGGGCTACAAGGCCATGCTTTCAGAGGCAAATCTAGCTTTTGTGGGGCCTGAAGCTTCTCTGCTGTAAGAGGGCCTTTTTAGGAAAAAGAATACAGCCTTGCAGAAACCAAATGAGGGGGTCTGGGATAAAGGTGAAGTCAGAATGGAAGATGGAGTGGAAGACAGAGGTCTTCACCAGTTGCCACTAAAATAGCTTGCTCGTCCTCTACATCACTTTGGAAAATGACTTGGCAGTGTCTATAAAGTAGAACGCGTGACAACCCTCAGAGCCAGCAGTTTCACTCGCCAACTCCCAACGGAAAAGTGTAAGTTTGCGTACCAAGAGACACGCACTGGAAGGTTCACGGCACTGTTCATAGTAGCCCCACGCTGGGGACAGCCTGGACGCAGGAGAATGAAGAATGAGAGGTCTCTTCACAGCAGACTGCTCGACAGCAACAAGGACACAAGCACACTCCAATTCCACTCGCATGAAGTCTAGAATCAGGCTCAATGAGTGTGTGTGGGCAAAGTGAGGCTAAGTGGTCCCCCCACTGGGGGTGCTGATGAGGAGGGACGACGAGGGCCATTTGGGAGCTGGTCCTCTTGTTACTTGCTCTGGTGCTGGTCCCCTGGGCCTGTTTGCTGTGGGGACATTCGCTGAGCCATGAGCCGATGTTGTGTGCCTTCTTCTGCATTGATATTATACTTCAGAAGAAATGTGCCTGAGAATTCCTGGGCTGGGTGTGAGGAGGCTTTCTGGAGTAGGCAGAGCAGACTGACCTGAGAGTCGGAAAGCAGAAATTACAGCTGGGCCTGGTGGCTCATGCCTGTAACTCCAGCACTTTGGGAGGTGGAGTCGGAGGATCACTTGAGGCCAGGCTTTCAAGGCTGCAGTGAGCTATGATGACCCCACTGCACTTTAGGCTGGCACTGTCTCCAAAAAAAAAAAAAAAAAAAGCAGGAATGATGAGGAGGAAGGGTGTTCCAGCAGAAGGAACAGTGATGGAGAAGAGAGAGCGTGCAAGCAGCAGGGATGACCTGGTCAGGGACCAGGTCAGGGAAGGCCTTGAGGACCACGCCAACGGCTTGGATTTCATTCTGGGGCTTAGAGAGTCATTCCAGTCCAGTGTGAACATGTGGTCCCTGAGCCCACTTCCTGAGTGTGAATCCTTCTGTTGCTTGACAGTTGAGATGTTAAGTCACTTGACCTCTCCATGCCTCAGCTTCCCCATGTGTTAAATGGACATAATGATACTTCAGAGGGTTGCTGGCGAGAAGTGAATTAATACATCTGGAGCATGTGTCCAGGAAGTGCTCCATAAATGTTAGCTGTGGGTTATTCCATTCAGGTTCACTTTCCTCCACAGTGAGAGGAAATGTGAGTGAATAATTAGAGTAACTATTATCGTTATAGTTAACCTTTACTGAACTCTTACTGTTCCAATTTGTGTTCTCCTAAAAAGATCCTGAGACAAGAGTTTGGGTACAAGGAGTTTCTTTGGGAGGTGACCCTAGGAGGCATCAGCAGGGACATGGGGAAGTGAGATGAGGGGGCAAAAGCAAAGAAGGGGCAGGTCAGTGCTGCGGGCAGCTGAGGCTCTGAGCCACTGGGCCCTCAGGAAACTGGGAGAGCACACTCAGAAGTGTCCTGCTGAGGACTGGAGAAGGTGGTATTGTCCTCATGTTCCTCTGCCCTCTACCTGGGCTGAGCATTCATTTGCATACAAGAAGCCCTCAGGGTTGCCGAATATAGCAAATAAAAATACAGGACTCCCAGTTAAATTAAAAAATAATGAATGATTTTTAAAATTAATTGTTTATCTGAAAATCAATTTTAACTGGGCATCTTGTGTTTCTGAGATAGGAAGCCACAGGCGTGGGTAGGAAGTATGTGGCTGGCAGTTGGCACTGACTGCTAGCTGGAAACTCCACTGGGGCTGTTAGCTAGGGGCCTCAGCTCTCCACATGGGTCTTTCCACGTTGCTTCTTGGGCTTCCTCACAGCATGGTGGCGCATTTCAAGAAGGAGCATTCAAAACAGTAGGAATTAGACAGTACCAGTCCTCTTGCAGTCTTAACTCAGAAGACCCAGAACCTTACTTCTGGTGCAGTCTATTGGTCAAAGCAGCCAGGGCCAGCCCAGATTCAAGGGGTGTTAGGATTACAGGCATGAGCCACCACGCCCAGCCCAGGCTTCACTTCTTGATAAGGGAATGGCATGTATGTACAGGGAGGGGAGAAACTGATGGCAGCCATTCTGGAAGAAATTACAGTGGGAAAGCAATTCCCTTCTTAATTCTCTTTTAATCTGTTGATTACGTCCAGGTAATCCATGATTTGGGGCAGGGCTTTAAATTTCAAACACAGTTTTTCCAATTATGGGGTGTCACCGCTTAGTGAGCTGTAAAATCAATATACTGGATCCAAACCAGATTTTTTAAAGAATTCTTTTTAATTTGCAAATTAAATCCGAACATGCCAAAAGTGGAAAGTATGAACCCCATGTACCATCACCCAGCCTTGACGCCCCACCACCATTTTTATATTAATAGTACCTGCATCTACCCACCTTTGAGTATTTTTTAAAAATAAAATGAAATAGGGGCCAGGCGTGGTAGCTCATGCCTGTAATCCTAGCACTCTGAGAAGCCGAAGTGAGAGGATCGCTCAAGGTGAGGAGTTCAAGACCAGCCTGAGCAAGAATGAGATCTGGTCTCTACTAAAAATAGAAAGAAATTAGCTGGACAACTAAAAACATAAACATAAATAAATAAAATGTAATAGATTGAATAAAATAAAATAGAAAATGTCAGAAAAGTAAAGGTATTAGTTTGTGGAAATGTTTGTCTACTAAGTTGGAATATGAAGTGTCAACGGACAAAAAAAGCCAAACTCTGTAAAATAATTTTAAAGAGATTTACTCTGAGCCAAATTTGAGGATCATGACCTGGAGCCATGCCCAAGAATCCTTGAGCAAGTGGACTGGCTGTGGCTGGGTTACAGTTTGGTGTTATATATTTCAGGGAGACAGGGGTTACAGCTAAAATCATAAATCAATATGTGGGAGGCATACACTGGTTTGGCCCGAAAAGGTGGGCCATCTGGAGTGGGGCTTACAGGTTAGGGGTTTAAAGATTCTTTCACTTGTAATTGGTTAAAGACAAGAAGCTTTGTGTAAAGGCTTGGAGTGTTTTAACATAAGGAGCTGTTATCAGAGATAACCCAGAGATAAGCCCCAGACATAGATTTGTTGTGTAAATTGAGGACCTGCAGTTCTGTCTTGCCTACCCTTAGGCCTGTTATGGGTTACAAAGGGTATCCCCAAGAAGGGAGGGGGCATGATGAGGCATGTCTGACCTCCCTCCTCGCGGTGGGCCATTTAGTTTTAGGACAGGGGTCCTCAAACTACGGCCCACGGGCCACATGCGGCCGGCCGAGGACATTTATCCTGCCCACTGGGTGTTTTTGCCGCCACTGCCTGTCCTGCTTAGCAGCCGACTAGTCCCGGGCCCACAGTGCGCATGTGTGGAATGTGCGCCGCACTCTCCAATGGCCTCCAACGGTCTGAGGGACAGTGAACTGGCCCCTGTTTAAAAAGTTTGAGGACCCCTGTTTTAGGATATTCCTTTGGCCACAAGGGGGTCCATTTAGTCAGCAGGTGTGGGGGTGAGCCTTAAGATTTCATTTTAGTTCACACGAGGGTGCTCGGGAAACCATCCTGATACTTCTCGGCTCTCCCTTTTGGACAGAGAACCAGTCCTGCGGCCTTGGTGGAAAGTGCCCAACAGCATTGAATAACATTGTTTTGTTTTTATCGTATTTATTTTCATTGTTACTGTCTATGAAAGCCACACAGATTTTCCACTTTAATGTAGCGATAGAAAAGATCCCCCTTTAAGTACGTTTATTGACATTTTAGAAGCCATTCTTTTTTAGAAAAGTCATCTGCAAGTTTTATTAAGTAGTTATAGTCCAGGGAGGGTGTGGTGAGCATCCGAGAGCGCAGACAGTGAGATGGGAGCGCCGCGGATCCCGGTCTCGGAGCCGCTGTCGTTCCGGGTCCCCACCGGCCCCTGGCGGCCCCGTAGCCCCTGCCGAGGCCTCGCGCGCGGGAACCGGCAGTGGGCGGGGTCAGGTGCGCTCGCGTTCTGCGCCTGCGCGACCGGCCCGCACCCAGGGCAGAGCCTCCTGCGGGCGGCCCGCGGCGCAGCCGCGCTGCCCCTCCCTTCCGCGGCAGGAAGGAGACCTGTAGTTCCGGCAGGTGCCGCAAGAGGGCAGAGGCGGCCGGACGAGGGGCTGCCTGCTGGAGCTGTCCTGGGACGCCGACAGCGACGCCGCGCAGCCGCGGGAGGAGCCGCGCGTCCCGGCGCCGACTCTGCGGGTTCGAACCCAGGGCCTCCATTTCCCCGGCCAAGGCTCTTAATCCCGCCCCCAGTAAAGTGGGTTACTGTAAGGATTAAACAGTGTGAATATAAGGTACCGGTTTAATTTATTTTTCCCAAATTTAGGCTGGACAATCGTGCACCTCCCACAAGGGCTGAGGCCATTTAATGAGCTAGAGAGAATTTAAGGAATATTTATTTACCTAGTGCCTGGTATGGAGAGGGACAGCAGTGAGCAAGGGAATAACATGATTAGAAAATACAAAAAAACGGTTTGTATCCGAGTCACGGCACCGAAAATAAATAAATAAATGTTTAAAAATTTTATATATATAAAAAATAGAAAATACAAATAAAAAAAAAAGAATAAAATGCACTTTAAAAAACCAGAGTAGGTTTACTTGCCCATAAACTGAGAAATGCAGGAAATGAGAAATGTCACATTACTTCATTAAATTTTTAAAATTTTAAATGACTTGTTTTTATAAAAATAATATATGTTCAACAGAAAAAAATCCAAGCAACCTAGAAAGTACATGGGAAGAAAACAATAAATCACCCACTATATGTTATGTGTGGGCTTTTATATTTCATGACTATCATTGAAGAATGCTCTCCACACAGCCTCGATCTTTCTCTACTGGATGAACAGATGCATGGACAGATTTTTAAGACTGGGATCATAATCCATGTTATTTTTTTTCTGTGTACAGCCAATGACCGTATGTGTGTGTGTGTGTGTGTGTGTGTGTTTTAAAAAATAATTAATAGACTTTTGGGGGAGCAGTTTTAGGTTTACAGAAAAATTGAGCAGAAAGTACAGAGGATTCCCATATATCCTCTCTGTCACACCTACACCAACACCTGTTTCCCTATTATGGACATTTTGCATTATAGTGTGATACATTTGTTACAACTGATGAACCAATATTCATATGTAATTATTAAATGAAGCCCGCAGTTTACATTAGGGTTCACTTATGGTATTGCACGTTGGACAGATCATCATGACATGTATCCACCATTGTAGTGTCATACAGAGTATTTTTGCTGCCCTAACTGCCGCCCTGCTCCCCCCGACACCCCTACCTCCTGCTCTGCCTAGTCATCCCTCCCTCCTCTCCTAACCCTTGGCAACCACAGATCTTTTTTTAATGTCTTGTTTTCTTTATTTTTTTTTTCTTGAGACAGAGTCTCACTCTGTTGCCTGGGCTAGGGTGCCGTGGCATCAGCCTAGCTCACAGCAACCTCAAACTCCTGGGCTCAAGCTATCCTTCTGCCTCAGCCTCCCAAGTAGCTGGGACTACAGGCATGTGCCACCATGCCTGGCTAATTTTTTCTATATAATTTTAGTTGGCCAATTAATTTCTTTCTATTTTTAGTAGAGATGGGGTTCTCGCTCTTGCTCAGGCTGGTTTCGAACTCCTGACCTTAGTGATCCACCCACCTCAGCCTCCCAGAGTGCTAGGATTATAGGCGTGAGCCACCGTGCCTGGCCTTAATGTTTTTTAAAGGCATAATATAGTTATGCCTTTCCCAGAATGTCTCATAATTAGAATCATATAGTATGTAGCCTTTTCAGATTGGCTTCTTATACTTAACAGTATGTATTTAAAGTTCCTCCAGGTCTTTTCATGGCTTGATAGCTCATTTCTTTTTAGCACTGAATAATATTCCATTGTCAGGATGGACCACAGTTTATTTATCCATTTCAGCTACTGAAGAACATCTTGATTGTTTCCAAGTTTGGCAACTATGGATAAAGCTGCTATAAACATCCATGTGCAGATTTTTGTGTGGATGTACATTTTTAACTCATTTGGGTAGATACCAAGAGGGACTATTGCTGGATCATATGGTAAGAGTATGTTTAGTTGTATAAGAAACTTCCTGTCTTTGCTTGGGATTCCGTAACAAACTACCACAGACTGATTGGCTTAAAGAACAGAAACTTATCTCTCACGGCTCTGGAAATCTGGAAATCTGAGTCCAAGTCAAGGTGCTAGAAAGGTAGGTTTCATTCTGAGGCTTTACTCTTGCTGTCTGTTCTTACAAAATTCTATTGGATCAGGAGCCTGTCCTTATGACCTCATTTAACCTTAATTACCTCCACAAAGGCCATTTCTCCAAATACAGTCATATTAGGGGTTGGGGCTTCAACATATGAATTTTGAAGGGACACAAATACTCAGTCCTTAACAGTGTCAAACTATCTTCCAAAGTGGCTGTACCATTTTGCATTCCCATTAGCAATGAATGAGAGTTCCTGTTGTTTCACATCCTTCTCAGTGGTTGATGTTATGTTTTGGATTTTAGCCATTCTAATAGGTATGTAGTGGTATCTAATTATTGTTTAATTCCTTATTGATACACGATGTTGAGCATCTTTTCATATGCTTATTTGCCATCTTATATCTTCCTTGGTGAGGTGGCCAGATCTTTTGTTCATTTTTAAATCAGGCTGTTTGTTTTCTTATTATTTGTTTGAAAATGTGTTTGTATATTTTGGATAACAGTTTCTTTTTTAATTTTTAAAAATGTTTACATTTTATTTTTTATTCTTCTACTGATACATAATATTTGTATATATTTATGTGGTGCATACCATATTAGAATGTATAATGATCAAGTCAGGGTATTTAGGATGTCCATCACCATGAGCATTTATCATTTCTGTGTGTTGAGAATATTGTGAGTCCCTACTTCTAGCTATTTATTTTTTACTTTTTTATTTATTTATTTATTTATTTTTTTGAGACAGAGTCTTACTTTGTTGCCCAGGCTAGAGTGCCGTGGCTTCAGCCTAGCTCACAGCAACCTCAAGCTCCTGGGCTCAAGCGATCCTTCTGCCTCAACCTCCCAAGTAGCTGGGACTACAGGCATGCGCCACCATGCCCGGCTAATTTTTTCTATATATTTTTAGTTGGCCAATTAATTTCTTTCTATTTTTAGTAGAGACGGGGTCTCGCTCTTGGTCAGGCTGGTTTCGACCTCCTGACCTTGAGCTATCCACCCGCCTCGGCCTCCCAGAGTGCTAGGATTACAGGCGTGAGCCATATTTTTTTGAGACAGGGGTCTCACTATGTTTCCCAGGCTGGAATTGGACTCCTGGGCTCAAGTGGTCCTCTTGCCTCAGCCTCCCTAGTAGCTGGGACTCCAGGTGCCTGCCACCATGCCCAACTAATTTTTCCATTTCTTTGTAGAGATGAGGTCTCGCTATGTTCCCCAGGCTGGTCTTGAACTCCTGGGCGCAAGTGATCCTCCTGCCCCAGCCTCCCAAAGTGCTGGGGCTACAGGCATAAACCACTGGACCTGGCCTGATTATTATAGCCTTGTATTAAGTTTGAAATCAGGAAGAATGACTCCTCCTAAATTGTTCTTTTTAAAGGTAGTTTTGGCCACTCTGGGTCTTTTGCAGTTCCATATGAATTTTAGAATCAGCTGGTCAATTTCCACAAAGAAGCCAGCTGGTATCCTGATGGGGTTGTAAATCAGTTTGGGGAACATTGCCATCTTAACAATGTTAAGTCTTCTGATTCATGAACATGGGATGTTTTTCCAATTACATTGATTTACTTTAATTTCTTTCAACAATGTTTTGTGGTTTTTGGAGTATAAGTTTTATCTTTTATTTGCTGAATTTATTAATAAATATTTTATTATTGCTATTGCAAATGGAATTTTATTTTTCATTTTGAGACAGGATCTTGCTCTATCTCCCGGGCTAGAGTGCAGAGGTGTCAGCCTAGCTCAAAGCAGCCTCAGATTCCTGGGCTCAGGTAACACTCCTGCCTCAGCCTCCCGAGTTGTTTATACTATAAGGAACATATCACCACTCTCAGCTAGTTTTTTTCTTTTCTTTTTTTTTTTTTTTGTGGAAACAGAGTCTATGTTGCTCAGGCTGGTCTCAAATTCCTGGGCTCAAGTGATCCTCCTGCCTCAGCCTCCCAAAGTGCAAGGATTACAGGTGTGGGCCACTGCGCCTGGCCTGGAATTGTTTTCTTAATTTCACTTTCAGATTTTTCATTGCAAGTGTATAGAAATCAAATTGATTTCTGTATATTGATCTTGTATTTTGTAACCTTGCTTAACTTCATTTATTAGTTCTAATAGTTGTAGTGGATTCTTTAAGATCTTCTAGATACAGGGTCATGTGTCATATGTAAACAGAGGTAGTTTTACTTCCTTTTGAATGTTGATGCCTTTTATTTCTTTTTCATGCCTAATTGTACTGGCTAGAACTTCCAGTACAATGTTAAATAGAAATGGTAAGATGAACCTTCTTGGCCCTTTCATTGTGACAGAGGGGTCATTGGCTGTTCTGTGGCAAATGTAAAAACTAAAGAAAGAAAGAAAGAATGAACCTTCTCGTTCCTAGTCTTAGTGGGAAAGCATCTAGTCTTTTACCATGAAATAAACTTAATGGTGTTAACTGTGAGGAAATTCCCTTTGATTCCCAGTTTGATGAAAGTTTTTTGTTTTGTTTTGTTTTGTTTTGTTTTTTGAGACAGAGTCTCACTCTCTTACCCAGGTTAGAGTGCCGTGGCGTCAGCCTAGCTCACGGCAACTTCAGACTCCTGGGCTCAAGTGATCCTTCTGCCTCAGCCTCCCAAATAGCTGGGACTTGACAGGCATGCGCTACCATGCCCGGCTAATTTATATATATATATATATATTTTTTTTAGTTGGCTAATTAATTTCTTTCTATTTTTAATAGAGATGGGGTCTTGCTCTTGCTCAGGCTGGTCTCAGACTCCTGACCTTGAGCAATCCTCTGGCCTCAGCCTCCCAGAGTGCTAGGATTACAGGCGTGAGCCAGCGTGCCCGGCCTGATGAAAGTTTTTATCAGAAAAAAAGTATTGAATTTTGTCAAATGCTATTTCTGCATCTATTGAGGTGATCATGTGATTTTTGTTTTTTATTCTAATGATCTCACATATTACAATAATTTATTTTCAGATGTTGAACCAGCCTTGCATTCCTGGGATAAATCCCACTTGGTCATGATATGAAATTCCTTTTCTATGGTGCCGGATTTGGTTTGCCAGCATTTTGATGGCGATTTTTGTCTCCATATTTATAAGAGAGGTTGGTCTGTAGTTTATTTTTTCTGTGGTGTCTTTGGCTGGTTTTGGTATCAGGGCAATACTGGTCTCACAGAAGTATTCTCTCCTCCTCTATTTTTGGAAGAATTGCTATTAATTCTTCTTGAAATATTTGGCAGAATGCAGTGGTTAACAGGTTTCTTTTTCTTTGAGCACTTAGAATATGTTGTCCCATTGATTCTGTCCTCCGTGGTTTCGTGGAGAGGTTAGATGTTGGTCTTATTCAGGTTCCTTTTAAGTAAGGAGTCGTTTTTCTCTTGCTACCTTAAAGGTTTTCCCCTTGTCTTTGCCTTTCAGCATTTTTGCTATAATGTGTCTGTTTGTATCTCATTGTGTTTATCTTACTTGAAGTTTGTTGAGCTTCCTGGCTGTATAAATTATTGTTTTACAATAAATTTGGGAAGTTTTCTGCCATTATTTCTTTGGGTACTTTTTCTGCTCCTTCCCCCCACCTCCGTCTGGTAATCCTGTTATGTGTACGGTGATGTGCTTCATGGTGTCCCAGGTTTCTCTGAGGCTCTCTCCATTTTTGTTCATTTTTTCCTCTTTGTTCTTCAACTTGCATAATTTCTATCAATCTATCTTCAAGTTTGCTATTCTTTCTTCTACCTGTTCAAATCTGCTTTCAAGCCCTTCTAGTGAATTTTTTATTTCAGTTGTTGTACTTTTCTACTCCATAATTTCCATTTAGTCTTTTTCGTAATTTTTATCTTTTTAGAAAAAATATTTTAGATATTCTCTATTTGATGCAACATTATCATCATACATTCCTTGCTTATTTAATCATGGTTTCCTTTAGTTCTGTGAACATGTGTGTAATGGCTACTTTAAAATCTTTTTCTGATACATCTGATGTGTGCTCTCTCTCACAGGCAGCTTCCGTTTCCTGCTTCTCCCCTCGTGTATGCATCATGTTTTCCTGTTTTTTTGCAAGTCTCATAATTGTTTGTTGGAAACTGGACATTTTAGAAAATACATTGTACCAATTCTGGCTATGAGTCCCCCCACTCATTATTATTTTCTTGTTTGTTTGTTTAGTGAAGTCTATTTCCTCCGCACAGTGTTCAGCCTATGATGTTGCTCCGCAGGGAGGTGCTGCTTTGGGTCTGACCACCATCACCCTGCGATGACATGGTTTTGTTAGGTCTCTCTTCTTCTCTTTCCCTGACCACACCCAGCTGTTAAGCTGCATTGATTGCCAACTAATTGCTCTATCATTTTCAATATTGCCCTGCTCTGTAAACTAATCCAATCAACTCTGGCTCCTTGGAAGGAATAGTTTGTGAGGTCCATATTTGATCATTGCTTTGACCTCAGGAAGGCCACTCCTACCTGTATTATTCCACGTTCTTTCTTGGCCTACAGCTTACCCTGTGTCTTTTTTTTTTTT
>VBSM01000725.1:4811324-4824782 GCA_008086735.1 Cheirogaleus medius
CACTGTAACCTCAAACTCCTGGGCTCAAATGATCCTCCTGCCTCAGCCTCCCAAATAGCCAGGACTACAGGTGTGTACTACCAAGTCCAGCTAATTTAAAAAAATTGTTTTTGTAGAGAGAGTCTCGCTATGTTGCCCAGGCTATTCTCAAGCTGCTAACCTCAAGCCATCCTCCAGCCTCCCAGAGTGCTAGGCATGAGACACCACGCTCAGCCAGGTCAGTTCCTTTGGGAAGAGATTAGATCTGTTTTATGGCCTGTATCTTCCTTAGGCACAATCTCTCTCTGAGCCAGGGCTCTGGAGCTGGGAGTGGAGACAATATCAAGCTTCTCTCTGATACCCTGTTCTAGGAGCTGAGCACTTGGGAGTGAGGACAATGGTCTGAGGACCTCCCAGCTTGCATGTCCTGGTGTGGAAGCAGAGGTGATCAGGGCCCCAGTATTTTCAACACTCTGTTCCCAAGGCAGAGCTCTGTGCCATGAGAGGGGCTGGGTGGAAGAAGGGAAGCCCCACCTCTTGGCTACACTCACCCAGGACTTAGCCTCAGCAAAAAGTAGCTCGGGGTAGGCCAGGAAAATGGACAGCCTGCTCTTCCTGGGAGGGAAGTCTGCTAGTGGGAGCTGGGGGGAGGTGGAGGCTGTTTCCTTGGACTCGGGAGAGAGTGGGGCCCCCTGTGCTTGGCTGCAGTGTCCAGAGTGGAATCTTGGCCTCTCGGAGCTGGGAGGAGGGGAAGGGAGGGAGTGGTCTTGGTTCAAACGACACAGACTTGCCTTTCTTACCAAACTTTCATAGATGTTCTGGAATTGCATTGTGCTCATTTTCTCTCATCCTTAGGGCCATTTCCAGAGGCTTTCATATTGGCTTGCTTCACTAGTTCCCACCAGTTCTTGGGGGTGTGGGTCCGCAGAGTCCCTGGCATGTCTCAAGTTAGGCTCTGAAGGCAGAGGTTTTGCTTTGGTTTTTTATTTTTTCACTGTTACATGCACAAACTCTCGCATAGAGCCTGGCACAAAATTTAGGCTCAAGAAATATTTCTTGAATGAATGAGTAGTAGAAAACAACTTGATTCTTTCTCTCCACCCTCCTTTAAACTTTCCCTGACAAGTGTTTTCTTCCCTACTCCTAGATAGAAACTCGGGGAGGTCGCTCAGATGTTTCAGCCAATCTCTGCAGATAAAAAAATCCCCATCCGGCCTCTTTGGAGTGTTCAAGGTTCTAGTCCAGTCTAATACTTAGAGGACTTCAAACGTCATTGAAATTGCAGTCCTAGCTCTGGGCTGGAGTGGAAGGTCATGGTCAATTTCTTCTCTCTGTCCTCATCTTCCTTGTCCCCTAGCCTCAAGCTGCTACTTCTGACTCGGAGCCCTGTGGGCCCAACCCTGAGGGGGAGGCGTGTGCTTGTTTCTTGTGGCTGCTGCAACAAATGACCATAACTCTGTGGCTCAGACATGTGGGGTTATTCTTACTGTCCTGGAGGCCCGAGCCAAGGCTGGCTCCTTCTGGAGCCTCCGGGGAAAAACCCGTTCCTTCTCTTCCAGCCTCCGGACCGCATTCCTCCAGCTTTGAAGCTGGCGGTGCAGCATGTGGCTTTTGTCATTACAGCTTCTCCTCTTTGTCCAATCCCTCTCTGCCTCTCTCTTATGAGGACCTGAGAGTCCAGGATAATCTTCCGTCTTCAGATCCTTAACTTACTCGCACCTGCAGAGTCCCTTTTGTCAAGGGTCCCAGGGGTCAGGACCTGGGTGTCTTTGGGCCTGTTATTCAGCTGACCACAAGAGCTTGGGTTTTAAGCACCGAGGCAGTGGTTGGGTCTGGCCTGGCCTGGCCAGTGGCCAACACTGCGTTTTCCTCCTGTGGGCAGCTTTTGAGGGGCTCCTGCGGGAACTCCAGCTGCAGCTCCCAGTACTCTCCCAGCAGCCAGCTCCTGGCATCCCCTCGTTCTAAGCCCAAGCACCTACCTCAGTTGGGGTGCTGCACCCCTCAAGGGTCCTCTTGAGACCGGCCTTTATAAAATTAATAAAGGGTCACAAGGTGGAAACTGTGGCAGGGGAAATACATATACACCCAGCCATCGTTCCCTGGCTTGCTGTCCTATAATCGCTCACTACTCAGGAGTCACATAGCTGATGGCCATAAAGATTCTCAGCTTTCTTCGTTGCTCCCACAGATAACATCACCCTTGTGAAACCTAAGGCTAGTTTCTGAGAAATCTTCCAGCCCTGCATTCCGGTGGAATGGCTGAGCCACCCAGACCAGTGGCCCATACCAGGGAACTGACTCAGCTGGTCTTGAGACCCCACCCAAGAATGGACTCAGCAAAGAAGATGGTTTCTATACTCCTGCGGTTCCGCCCCAAACCCAGCCAATTAGAAGACCCAGTTGCCCAGCCCTTTGCCCGCCAGACTATCTTTAAAAACTTTAAAAATTCTTGGGGAGATGGATTTGAGAACTTCCTCTCATCTCCTTGCATGGCACCTGTGATGTCAAACTCTCTCTCTGGTGTGAGCCCTGCTGTCTCAGTGTATGGGCGTCCTCTTGCAGAGGACGATGAACCTGGTACGGCTGTAACGCTCTCGGTTAAGTCCTATTTGTAGGGTCTGGAAATTGGGACATATCTACCCCCCAACAGGGATTCGCTGCTCACTCCTCACTTGGCTCTCTGGGCTAAGTGCGCAGTGGGCAGCCCGGGCTTCCACTCCGGCCGGTGCTGACTCCTGCAGCAAGCTCAGGCCTGAGGCCACGCGGCACAGGACTTATGGGCACGGGCCTGGCCTTAGGCCTTGCCTGGGTTTGCACCCCAGCGCTGCATCTTACTAGCTGTCCGCCTTTGGGAGAGTTACCTACCTCTTGTACAGGATGTGGCCCAGAATAAACACCTCTAGAGAACACAAAATAAACCAGCCGTCTGGCCCACAAGCCCCAGGGGACACATGCTCAGCTTCATAAGGGGAAGCCTCCCCACCTTTGGTTTCGAGGCACCTCAGATATGGGGTGGGGGTGGCTCACAACCCCCTGTTGCATCATTCTGAGGCTCTGAAACCTCAGCTGAAACTGAGCCGGAAAGAGGCATGTTATAACATCCTGCCGCCCTTGGCGTGTGCGCAGGCGGAAAGCGGGGGTGCTCTGTGCACAGCGGGCGCGTGGGAAGGGCCTCCAGAGTGGGCGGGGGCACCTGTTGTCTTCTCTTCTTTCCCCTTAACTTTCTAAAAAAGTAAACCTCTTATTTTGAGATAACTGTGGATTCACATACATCTGCTCAATTTTCTATATAGAAAAAATTGAAAGCTTCTGAAAAGCCACAAGAACAGTACAGTGCCTCCCGCTGCCCCTTCTCCTGTGTTCAGCAGTTCACATTCCATTGAGTCCATGGTTTTTAATCTATTTTCCATATCTCCATAGACAGGGGGATGAATGTAGACGAGGAGATGTTTTGTCTACACACAGACACACAGGCACACACACACACACACACGGACGGACATGACATTTCCCCCAATCCTGGCTGCTGGGAGGGCCTGGGAGCAGAGGTACTGCAGCAGTAACAAGCTCACCTAGCACCTGAGCACTCTCAGTTCCCAAATCCCACCCTCCACTACAATCCCTTCGTCCATCTCCTTGCAGAGAGGGTTGATTCCAGGTGTGAAAATTGATCATCTGAACTGGGTCATTCTTGTCACATGCAACTACAACAGAGCTGAGAAGCCAGGGGGGAAGCACCCGGGGCTGAGGCATTGCTCCAAGAACGCAGTTCCCTCTGTGGCTGCTCAAAGTCCCCTTGTAACCTGAGATCAGTTTGACTGATGGCTTGTGAGATAACTTGCTGCAATTCTAGGACTAGTTTTGCCACCCACTGTCACTCGCCACCCAGAGCGTGCCACTCCCCACACCTCCCTAGTGCCCATGAACTTCTTCAAAGGGCCAGTACCTAATGTTTCTCCTTTTTTTTTTTTGAGACAGAGTCTCACTGTGTTGCCCAGCTTGAGTGCCGTGGCGTCAGCCTAGCTCACAGCAACCTCAAACTCCTGGGCTCAAGCGATCCTTCTGCCTCAGCCTCCTGAGTAGCTGGGACAATAGGCATGCGCCACTATGCCTGGCTAATTTTTTCTATATATTTTTAGTTTGCCAATTAATTTCTTTCTATTTTTAGTAGAGACGGGGTCTCGATCTTGCTCAGGCTGGTCTCAAACTCCTGACCTTGAGCGATCCTTCCGCTTCAGCCTCCCAGAGTGCCAGGATTACAGACGTGAGCCACCGCGCCCGGCCTGTTTCTCCTTTTTAATAAAATCTCTGACCTTCTCTTTGTTCTTCCTTCAGGCGTACTAAAGACCACCCGGTCTGCACAGATGGCCTGAATTGCAATTCTTTCTTCCCAAATGAAACATTAAATGTAGAAATTCATCTCTGCATTTTTATTCTGACTTTGACTCAGGGCTGGGGCAGAGATGTTCAGGACGAGCCTTGAGCCTATTGTTAGCCACACAGTCAGGACATGTTCAGGGAATGATGGGGGCAGGTCAAAAGGACAAGGAGCCAGCTTGAAGGGGGTCTCACTGGCCAAATCAGGGACCATTTGAGTATCAAAATAAGTAGCGATAGTAATGGATTATAATCCATTGACTAAAACATGAAATCATGAGTCTGGATTGATTTAAATGAAGGAAGAGAAACTTCTTTGCAGAAAAAAAATCTGACTTCATACCAATCCATCCAGTTCTCATCCAACACCACAGGGCTCTTCCTCCCTTTCCTTCCACGTTCGTGTCTCCTTTCTTTCCTGGAAGAACCTTGGTTCCAAACAACATGGCTATTTTTATCCGTTTATGCTCTATCCTGCATTACTCACAAAATAGTTTCAGAATTGCTCCACTGATACCACTGCTCATATACAAGCCCACTACGGAAAGGTTGAGATTTATCTGCAATTCTTTTTGACCTTAGGATGTACATCCCACCGAAGGAACCCGGTGTTGAAACCAGAAGTACGTGTTGATCTGGGCTTTGATGGATGACTAGGAAGAGCAGAAGGAGGAAAGAGCACTGGGCAGGGGGCCAGCATGTGCCAAGGGCTGGGGATGAAGCCCTGCTGTGGCTGCAGTGCAGGGGGGGACAAAGGGTGAGTGTAGGAGCTGCCGGGGGGTGGGGGTGTATTTTGGAAGGGCCTTGAATGCTAGGCAAGGAGCTTGGGATTGATGTAGCAGGTGCTGGGGACTCACAGAGGCACTGAGGTTTAGGAAATGTGGAGGACAGGCTGGCAAATTGCTGAGGGTGGTTCACGGGACACAGTGCCTGAGCCGGCAGGACTGCTTTGAGGCAATTCTCCTCCAGATACCTCAGTTTTATCATCTGTACTGTGGGCACCAGGAGTCCAACTCCCAGGGCTTCAGGGAGGCTCCCCAAGGCTGTACCTGGCCTCTGGGGTCTGAGGTAGGGAGGGAGCAGGCGCACACGCCCTCCCTGTTCTGTGACATGTCTCTGCTTCCTGTTTCTCCCCCACTGGGGCAGTCTCAGTCTCAGCTTCAAAAGAACAAACACGCACTCAAAGCAAAGGAAGACGGTCCTCGACTGCAGAGGAAGCAGGAAGCTGCCGGCCTGCTCCGAGCTCAGCTGCCGGAGCCAGGGGTCAGCAGGATGGAGTCGGTGGCCCTGTACAGCTTCCAGGCCACAGAGAGCGATGAGCTAGCCTTCAATAAGGGGGACACACTCAAGGTAAGGGAGCTGGAGCCGGGCTGAGCTGGCCCTGCATGTGGTGGGGGTGGATTTAAGAACTGGGCCAGGACAGCCCCAGACAGAGTCTGGCCCCTGGAGGACAGGCCTAGTGCCTCCAGTTAGTGGCTGCATGACTCTGGACAAGCCACCTCCTCCCTCTGAGCCTTAGTTTCCCCATCTAGGAATTGGGGAGGTAATTCATGCTCCCTCCTTAGGGGCTGTTGTGAGGATTCAAGGAGACATTACCACAGCATCAGCACCCAGCTTTCCAGGAGAAAATGTGAAAAGACAATTGTTGAGACAGTGAGAGAATGTGAGTAACAGAGAGAGAGAGCAACAGACACAGTGTGGGGCGGGAAGTGGGGAAAGAGAGAGAGAGGAGGTCTTAGGAAAGACATAGGTACACACGATAACCTGCTGGGGCTAACGCAGCTATGATGTGTCAAGGATGAGCTTCCCAGTATTATGGAGAAAAAGGGAAATAGAGTCATACCACAATTCATTTCTCCTTGTCTGGGCCACTTTTGATGGACATTGCAGTCTTCCAAGATGGTCCAGGAAGATGAGTCTGTGGAATCTCTCTCTGGAGACATCCTTGCTTTAAAATTTGCATGTGACCGGGCACAGTGGCTCATGCCTGTAATCCTAGCACTCTGGGAGGCTGAGGCAGGAGGATTGTTTGAGGGAAGGAGTTCGAGATCAGTCTGATCAAGACTGAAACCTTGTCTCTACAAAAATAGAAAAATTAG
Organism: Cheirogaleus medius; assembly: GCA_008086735.1. Lineage (NCBI taxonomy): Eukaryota > Metazoa > Chordata > Mammalia > Primates > Cheirogaleidae > Cheirogaleus > Cheirogaleus medius. The sequence continues at coordinate 4,817,780 of VBSM01000725.1, forward strand.
CCAGGTGTGGTGACCTGTGCCTATAGTCCCAGCTACTCAGGAGGCTGAGGCAGGAGGATTGCTTCAGCCCAGGAGTTTGAGGTTGTCGTGAGCTATTATGATGCCTCTGCACTCTAGCCTGAGTGACACACACACACACACACACACACTCAAAGTCTGCATATGAAAACAGAGCCAGGGGCCAGGTTCAGGATTCAGGGGGTGGCCATGCCATGACTTGGACACTGGAGCAGCCACTTACTTACCTAAGGAAGTCACTGCCCCTCCTGGACCTCAGTCTCCCCACTGGAACAATGAGCATTAGACTGATATCCCTTTACTCTAAGCCCCAGGCCCTGTTCTTGACCCAAGCTTCAAGCACAAGAAGGGACCTTGTGCCACCACCCTACTATGGCCAGGTCCCAAACTCAGCAATGCGTACCAATGTCCCATTTAAGCTGCTGAAAACCGAGGCACAGGCAGGTGACATGACCTGGTTGGTATGGGCTCAATTTTGAACCTACATCCCTTTGACTGTGGAGCCTGTGTTTGGTCCCTACAGGGACTGGCCAGGCTGGGCTGGGGCCAGGCCGGGGCTGGAGAGTGCGGCGAGAGTTTGCCCAAGCCAAACAGACAGAGGGCTGGGTGGTGGTACAAAAGATTAGATAGCCCCTGAAAATGCTACTTTTGTAGGGCTTTTAGTGACATAAAAACGTTTATGATGCAACATTAAGTGGCAAAAAGCAGAGTGCGAATGTCTGCACAGAGGGGCAGGTCTGCACAGATAATCGATAGATACTAACTTCACGGGAAAACAGACATCCTCTGCCAGATTTGTGCATAGAACAAAAATTAAAAAGAAAAGTCTTGCTCAGCCTGCAGCTGTTGCTGGGGGCGGGAGGGGGGGACCCTGAGTGATTTGCATTTTCTTTACTCTTCCCGTCCGGGGTGCTCTGCTAATAAGCCGGGGTCTGTCCCGGCAGGGCCAGGTGTGATGCCTTCACTCTCAGGGATGTGCAAGTACAAGGTCACATCCGCCTGTATTGCAGATTTTGATGGATATTGTATGCATCAACTTTTAGATAGACTTCATTTCTCAGAACACTTTGAGGTTTACAGAGAAACTGGAAGATAGCACAGGGGATTCCCACGTCTGGGCGCCCAGCTTCCCCTATGGCTGCCATCTACTCGACTGGCACATTTGTCACAGCTAATGAGTGATACCGATACGTTACTAGTAACTAACCCACATTCAGATATTTTGCTTTCATTTTTATTTTAATATGTTGCATTAAAATATTATTTAATCTTGGTACCCTTTTTCGGTGTCCCCTTCAGTGTTACACCAAGGTGCCTGTCCCCCTCACTCGAGTCCGGACCACTTTCTATAACCAACAAAGGCGTCATGAGATATGGAGCTCCTCCCTGTCCCCTCCCTGCAGGGCAGCCCCTCCCAGCAGGGCTCGGGGGCTGAGCTCGGGGCTCCCATCTCAGTGCAGTGTCCCCTGTGGGCCAGGCCCGCTGCAGAGGAGCCACAGCGAAGCACATTCTTCAAATCTGAATTTTGGTCTGGGGTGAAAGCTCAGAGGCTCATGGTCTCACTCTGGACACATGGCCCCGAACGTCCCTTTCCTGGGACAAGCCTCCCTTCCGACGGCCAAGCATTTCTGGGTACGCGGTACCCCACTGCTGCCAGCAGGAGAGGAGTTGGGGGTGGCAGCTTCACCCTTGTTCTCCACCGACGGCCTGGACCCCAGACCCAGACTCAGGGTGCCCACGGCCTCCTGGACGTGTCCACAAGGAAGGCCGACGGTGCAGACCCCACACAGCCAACCCTGGGCCCCCTGGCCTGCCTTCTGCAGCTTGTCACTGCATCTTGTCCATAACTCTGGCAAAAGCTACCCTGACTCTGACCCTCTCCACACCTCCCGGCACCCCCCTCCTCCAGTCTGGGTGTCCGTGTCTCTCCCGGGCTGGTGTAGGAGCTCGCCGGTGCCTCCTGCTGTCCTCTGGCCCCCAGCCTGGTCCCCACACAGCGGCCCTGACTCAGAGCCTGGCCACGTGAAGATGGTACTAGTTTGCGTGATTTAACCTTCAGTAGCAGGCAAAAATATGCTCTCCGGCTCCTATGCAGTCAAGCGATCCTCCCACCTCAGCCTCCCGACTAGCTGGGACTGCAGGCATGCGCTACCATACCTGGCTAACTTTTCCATTTTTTTGTAGAGACGAGGTCTCACTATATTGCCCAGGCTGTTCTTGAACTCCTGGCCTCAGCCTCCCACAGTGCTAGGATTACAGGCATGAGCCACTGTACCCGCCTGGCCCCTTCTGTTTCAGAGACAGAGCTTGCTCCCACCTTGCATTGGCTGTGCCCTCTGCCTTGGACGCTGTTCCCCACATCTTTTCACCGTAGGTTCCTTCTTGTAATTCGGGTCTCAGCCCCCACAGCACCTCCTCAGAGAGGCCTCTCTGACCACTCCATCTGCCCCCTGTTGCCAGTCTCCCTGCCCGAGCCAGGCAGTCTTCATCTGTGTCATTCTGACGCATGTTGTCAGAGCACTTGCCACTGCATTCAGCTGTCTTGTCGACCTGTTTCTTTCCTTGCTTATGGTCTGTCTCTGCCCACTGGAACGCGAGCTCCTTGTTCCACGCTGTGTCGCCAGGCCCAGCACAGTGTCCGCACACAGCGGGTGCTTAGTAAACAACTGCCGAGTGATGCATCGGGCAGGGGACAGTGAGGGGGCGGCAGCCTGGCTGGAGGGCGCCGCAGGGGCGAAGGCTGCAGGGGCAGGCCATGGTGTCTCACCTCCAGCGGTGATATTTCCCCAGAGAGGAGCTGCTCTTGCTCCTTCGTGGGCATTCCTATCTCCCAGAGGGCCTGGGGCTTTTGAACAACGTTAACAGTAAGAATGGAGCCATGTGACCAATGAGCACATTCCTGGGTCAAACAAGACAAAGCAGGGATCAGACACGATTCGTCATGTTCCCGCGTCCACGCAGGACCTCGTAGTCCACAAGGCACTGCCGCGTTCCATGTAGGCCACAGTGCGCCCATCTAACAGATGAGGACACTGGTGCCAAGGCCACAGAGAACGTCAGAGCAGAGTGGCCGAGAGCCCCAGGCCCCAGGGCATCTTCCCTGAAGCCCGGCCATGGCTGGCAGCCCACGGCCCGAATTTCCTCATTAGGTTGGGGCAGTTGTTTTGTTTTGTTCTGTGTTGAGTGAAAGTTTTCCCGAGTCAGCCACCTGCTTCCGTCTGTCCCTGGGGCTGCTGACCTTGTTCAGGCTGCAGGGGCAGGAAGGAAGGGCTCAGCCTGGCCTGGCGGACAGACAGGGCCTGGCCCGAGGAAGCAACCCCTGGCTGCTCTTGGCCAAAGCCCACTGCCTGAGCTGCGGCCCTTGTGTCGGCCTGCCCCGAGCCCCTGGTCTTCTCTACCTAACTCTTTCTCTCCACAAATATCCGCATGGGATTGAGCCGACATTAGAGTCTGTTCCTGGACTCACAGGAGAGATATCTCCTCAGGCTTGGGGCCAGAGACAAAGGAGGAGGTGGATTGGGGGTGAACACTGGTGAGCTGGGGCCCCCTAGACCAGCTGAGCCAAAGACCCCAGGCTCAGAGTCCTGGCTGACCATGGGCTCTGCCTCTCCCCTGCTGGGTGGCCTTGGCGGAGTCCCTTCCCCTCTCTGGGCCTCGGTTTTGTCATCTGTAAAATAACATTTGGCGATGTCCACCGTGGAGGGTTGCAAGAGAATCGGGGGCCGTCGGCAAATGTGCCCAGGGAAAGCAGGAAAGAGCGTCCTGCGGGCCAGCCCCAGGCCCGGCCCGTCCCCGCCTGGTCGCTTCGCTGGCCACCTGCAGCGTCTCCCCGCCCGCTCCGGCTATTTCAGTTCCCCTTGGCCCACCTGGGACGACGGGGGCCTCAGGGGCGTGGAAGAGGAGCCCACGGGACCACAGTCCAGGCAGGGCCTGAGAACCAGCCTGTCCCAGCCCAAGGGCTCCCTGTCTTACCTGCTCCCCAGTGCCTGAGATGCCCCCACTGGATCGTCACCCCTGAGCTGGGACTGAAGGGCTGTTTAAATGCAAGAGACCGCAGTATCTGGGCGCAGGCTGGGGCTCCCTCGCCTTCCTGGGCACGTCCGACCTTCACCCCAAGGCTCAGCACATGGTGTGCTCAGGGGTCACAGCTCAGGAACTGAGGTCCCAGTTCTGCTCCTCAAGGCCCCCTGGCCTGCTGGGGGTCTGGGTGGCAGAGCCTGAGGGTCCAGCTCCAGCCACCCCAAACCCTCCATTTCGGATGGGCTGTCCTGGGGCCAGTGAACGGGCGGTACTGCGGGCTCAGGCAGCTGGTTCTAACTCAGCCTTGTGCTTGCGGCAGGACCCCGGCCCAGGCCCCCAGCCCTCCTCTGTGAATGGGTGCAGGAGCTGGTGTGGGTGAAGTCCACCTGGGGCCTGGCGTGCAGCAGGACCTCAGCAGGTGACAGCTGTCCCTTCTCAATGACTGAGTGGCTTTGTGTCCCCTGCCCACAGATCCTGAACATGGAAGATGACCAGAACTGGTATAAGGCCGAACTCCGGGGTGCCGAGGGGTTTATCCCCAAGAACTACATCCGCGTCAAGCCCCACCCGTGAGTGGCCGCCATCCCCCTCCCAGGCCCCGTGGCTGTATGTCCCCAACTGGCCTGGGGTGTGCCATCTCTCCTGCACACGAGGCTCCCTCACTCCTGGGCCTGTCCATCTGTCTGGGGCCTCAGTCTACACAGAAGCCACCACCTTGAGCAGAGACAGGGGACTGAGACGTGAGGACTTGCCCAAAGTGGCGGCAGAGTCAGGGCAAGCCCAGGCCTTAACGCTGAGAACCTGGCTGCCGGCGGGTGCTCAGCAGGGCCCTGGGAGAGGACAGAGCTCGGGCTCTCAGCTGCCTGGGCCACTGGCTGCTCTGTGGCCTCAGGCAAGTCCCTGTCCTCTCTGTTCCTCAGTTTCCCAAGGAAACTGTAACCCAAGGAGGGCTGAGCTCTAATCTGTCCAGACTGTCTAGTCTGTGTAGGGTTCTAGAGCTCTCTCTGAGAGGCTGACTCAGCCCTGAGTGGGGCTGGGGCATGGGGTTGGCGGCAGAGGGGTGGAAGGCTGGGCAGAAGACAAACTCTGCGGGCCCTGCATTTGCGATGTGGGGCAAACTGGGTGTTGGCAGAGTCCGTGACCAGGGTGGAGTGAGAGTTGTATCTGGGCCCAGGTATCCTGGGGACCTGCTGGCCCTGGGAAGTCCCTGGTTGGGCTCTCAGCAGATGGCATCCAACATTGCTGCCCTGAGAATGGCTGGGGCAGAGTCCAGTCCCAGACAGGAATAGGTCACCAAGTAATCTACAAGAAACCAACTGGGCATGCTTTAAATGACAGCTGAGGCAGCCCCAAGATGCAGCCACTTCCTCATTCACCAAACACAGCTTCAGCGGTCCTAGCCCAGGGGATGCTGGACACACAGAAGGGTCAGAGCAGCTATGTTCTGTCGGGGAGAGAGGACATAAAGAAAATACTAGGCCGGGCGCAGTGGCTCATGCCTGTAATCCTAGCACTCTGGGAGGCCGAGACGGGAGGATCACTCAAGGTCAGGAGTTCGAGACCAGCCTGAGCAAGAGCAAGACCCCGTCTCTACTATAAATAGAAAGAAATTAACTGACCAACTAAAAATATATATAGAAAAAATTAGCTGGGCATGGTGGCGCATGCCTCTAGTCCCAGCTACTCAGGAGGCTGAGGAAGGAGGATCGCTTGAGCCCAGGAGTTTGAGATTGCTGTGAGCTAGGCTGACGCCATGGCACTCTAGCCAGAGCAACAAAGTGAGACTCTTCTCAAAAAAAAGAAAAGAAAAGAAAATACTAAATGGGAAGACAGTAGGCATTCAGGTGATTAACCAGGGAGAACTTCTCAGAAGTGGTAATGAGTGAGGTTTTGAAGGAGGTATAGGAGTTGGCTAAGTAGAGAAGAGAAAGGCATTCCTGGGAGAGAGAGTCAGGATGAGCAAAGAGAAAGCAACGAAAGAAAACTGGTGGCATGTGGGACTGGAAGGATGGCCTCGAAGGCCAGGGCCAGGGTAGTGGGGAGCCATGGGAGTGTTAGGGTAGGGGAAGGGAAGGACTCAGTCAGATAGGAGACTCGTGGCAGGGCCAGGCAGGCTGGCGGGGCAGACTGGGACTGTGATGTGTGTGGCTGTGGGGTGGAAGGGAAAGGAGGTACGGGGAGAGGGTGGGGCCTTTATCTGCCTTTGAGTTATTTCCGAAGCTGCCACCACCTCTGGCTTCCTGTGCGGGGCATGGCCCGCCCCACTCAGGTCCCCAGCCTCTCTGCCTGCACTCCGGGCCTGCTGTGCCCTCGTGGCTGTGTGCCGCTGGGCTGGTTTCTGCCCCTCTGACCCTCAGGGAGAGGAAGGGAGGGGTGCAGGAGAAGGGATCGAGATGGAGGGTCCAGCCCAGGGCCACAAGCCTGGCCCAGCCCCCAGGCACCTGCAAGCCGGCAGCATGTCCAGCTGGCAGGATGGGTGGACGCAGTCCCCGAGGGCTGGCCAGGCAGGGCAGGGCCTTCAGGTGGAGGGAATGGCGTGGCAACGGCCGGAAGGCCGGAAGGCCCAGAGCTGCAGCAGCCCTGAGCTGGGGCTTCCTTCCATTCGCTACGGTGGGGAGAAAAGAGGCCCAAAGAGGCAGCACTGGGCCCGCCTGCGGGGCAACACCAATGGCTGGGGCGAGACTCTAGCAGCCAGCTGGGAGCCATGGAGTGTCCCTGGGGTCGGCTCCGGCCACCTATACCTGAGACAGAGCAGGGAGGGGGTCAGACCCCTAACCAGCCTGCCTGGGGTGGGGTCCGGGTGTGTTCCTGGTTAACCTCAGCACCTGCTCTGGTCCCAAAATAGCTGCGGGGAAACTCCAGCTCCACACCTGACTCAGCGCGCAAAGCCCCCGGGTGCGTGGGTGGGAGGGGCTGGGGCTCCAGAAGGCCTCGTGCCCACGCCAGGCCCACGTTTCCTGAGCGC